>JABJVR010000052.1:5028896-5043402 GCA_025773905.1 Chitala chitala | reverse complement strand
CCCCCCCCCCCCCCCCCCCCCCCCCCCCCCCCCCCCCCCCCCCCACCGAACTAAGAAAAGTGGCTCTCCCTCTCACAGGCCCCTTACTTCTGTCACCGGACCTTGTCTGACAACTGTCCAGCCCAAGAAAGGACGGCCTCCTTCATCCCAGCTCTCGTCAGCGCCCATTTGGGGTCCAGCAGGAAACTGTGGGCCTTTTGTGTGTCCGTCATACCAGCCTGCTGATTACGGTGGCAGGAATGGCAAATATTTAAGCGCCTTTGATGTCTGTATCGAATTGGATCGCTCAAAGGAACCAAGTACATATGCCGGACACAAAAACCTCTTTAATTTCCCTTCTTGCACAAGTTTCCCACTTTGAACAAACTGTGTGCAATACATGCATTTGTAGGTAACCAATATACAGAAAGTCACATTCACAGTGAGTTTTCCATGTTGTGTCAAAAGAAGTCATTGGGGTTAATACTGCATATGCTCTGGCTTTTATTTAAAATATCAGTCACCAATAGAAAGGAAACGTATAATTTCAAAGCGAGGGCATTTTAGTGCTTTGAAGTGTGTGTCTGTTTCCAGTGATCAGCGTGAGTGAGGCGCAGCAGGGCTGGAGTCCCTGTAACGGCGGCGTGCTGCCTCAGAGTCACCCTCCTGTTACCACAGAACCACTTGTGTTGCTGCTTCTTTGCCTATGAATGGTGCTTAAGAAGACCTGTTTGGTATGTTAATGCAGTCTGTGCCTGGATCTGGACTGCAGGGACAGCCCCCCCCCCAACACCAGTCCTACCCCCACCCAGGGAGTGTAACCATTTTTCCGGCCAGACAAGTTCACTGCTGGCCGGGGCTTGGAGTGTGTCATTCTCCCTGCTGTCGCCTGTAACCTGCTCACATAAAGGGGCTGGAGCCCATGCGGGGACCGGCGGCCCTGCCGCGCGACGACAGCACTTCCTATCTGTCAATCTCCCTGTGGATATTGTTGCAGAGCTGGCAGATGGATGGCTGGGGTTTATGAGGCGATAGAGTTCTTCCATCAGCGGGTTATCATTTCCAATTAAATCTAGAGCCTTTCAAGTAAATGTACAGTCTGCTCTACTGTCTCCAGTTAGTCCTCCTCTCAGATAACAGGAAAGAAGGAAAAAAAAGATTTTTAGACCACAACTTTTTCTCTGCTTTCAGATATAATAAGCATTTGAATCTTTAGAAGGACAAAATACCTGTCCAGAATTTTGTCATTTGGAATGAACTTTAGGTGTGCTCTGTCTAAAAAAGGCTCAACAACTTACATAATAATAATAATAATAATAAAGATATGTGGAAATTTTCTTTCAATTAATCTTCCAAGTAGAATCCTCTTTGAAGTTTCAAAGTGTAAGCATTTTGAAACCTTAAAAAAACACCTTGTGAAATCATTTCTCCCTCAGATATCAAAGGCAAAGTATAACCAAAAAAATGATATTAATGCAACTACAGTTATGTAGTATATTCTGCATTCACGATTTGTCACTGCGTATTTAAAAAAGTAATTGTAAAATTGTAAATTGAAACTATATTCACTTCATCATGTTTTGGCCCTAATTTATAATAACCAAACTTGAAAACACTTTAAAAAGAATTTAGCATTAAGAAATGGGTGAGATACAATCTACATCAGGCAGTCAGACATTGGAAGGACCGGTTTCCTACTCTTGGCTGAATTCTCCTTCCTCTACTGAGGTGCTTTGTGAAAAGTGGTGAAACGCTGAAAAACAATCCTTTTCTTATCAAGTTAGGCTGGTGCGTCAAGATTATTTTACTTTACAAGTGCCTGTATATCTCAGATCATCTCAAAACTTTCGGATGTAACGGTAGGTTCTCGTACAGTATAAATCGAGGGAAACGTACATATAACTATGATATGGCTGCTGCTGTGTAACTTAGAGTCAGGTTGGCTTTCAATCACTCTCAAAATCAGGACCCGTCTGGTTACAGTAGGAGCTGCAACCGATACCGGCTGCGCAGAAAATCCGCCTCGAATGTTCTGGCATGTGGGCACACTTTGCAATCTATCTTGTTTTACAAAGAGAGGTTTTAAGTGCAATTCAACACACAATTTCCTCTTTTAGCCCTACAGTAAAGATATCCTCTAACTTCTGTGAAGCAAACCCCACCTGCTTCCTGCTTAATGACACAAAAGTGTACACTATTAAAACAGTGGAGAATTCAGATAAGCATAGCATTAAACTCAATTTTGGGTTCACCCCCTCTCCCCATCTTAATCCTCTTTAACTGGACAATAATACTTTATTTATTTGGTAGGAAGATAAAATTGTTCTTCAGGGACATGCGGTAGAGCTTTGCAGAATGCTTTTTTAGGTTAATCCTTAGAGAGGGTGAAAAAGTAGTCTGTGCCAAAATAAAGGTACACTTTGTCAGGAATGCAATGCTAATCTCCTTGCTTTTAATGGTTTTGAAATGGTATGAAAGATTAGGTAAACAGTGCAGCTGATTAATGGGAAAAGAAGTCAATTGTCCATAAAGCAGAATGTCAAATTCCCACCTTCACAATGGCTCTTTCTTGCCTGTTTTATCCCCACTTAGTACCTAGAAGAGGAGCCACCGTTTATAAAAGAGGTGCTTTTACGATCCGTGCAATTCTTTGAATCTTTTGCGTCAGTGGACATTGGAAATTTGTCAGCTTTCTAGTTGACAATTACAATAGCAGGTATCTGTGCTGGTGTCAGTGTTGCACACACAGGTGTACACACAGAACTGGCACATGTAAAAAGAGTTTCAGCAGCTACTGTGGCTGTCCAGTGGTAGAAGGCAGTGAATCAGGGAATAAAGGAGTGAATTCTTTTTAATGTTCAGTGTTCACAGAAATAAGGCCGGTGAAGTGTTACACTAAAATGTCATGTTCATATTTTTAATTTTTTAATGTCACAATGTTGCCTGGTGATGTGATAATTCACTGACAGTTAAATACGGTACATGGAGAGTTACCCTGATACTGGAACAGAATTCCCTTTCTAAGGCTGCTTTAAAATGTTGATATTTTGCCATGTTGACTTTGATGCAGGTTTGGTAGATGTAAGTAATAGTGCCGTATCTGAAATGCCATATAACTCATACACTGATTTATGTATTGAGAATATTAGATGGAAACATAAAAGTGTGATGTACTGTAGGTATACCAGAATGATTGTCAAATTCCACACATCTCAGGAGAAAAAGCTAAGGCAAACTTACCTTACATTAAGACATCAGTTCTGTTCAGTGGTCAAGGCCTTGTGTACTCAAATTATTCTAGTTTAGCTTATAAAGATCCTGTCATCAACAAAGTCAGTACATTTTTATGATAGGTTGTTTGTTTTATGACACTGGGCATTTTACAGAACATCTCCAAAGAAATACCTCATGTGTTTTGAAAGCAAACATTTCAACAGTACCTAAAAGTTTACAGATATCATCATTACAATATATACAGTCAATAGTGACTTGCAGCTATACAATGAATTCCAAACCACTGACAAAATGCAAAAAACTTTACTTAACAGATAAGCTGTATAACTAGTACTGGAGGCGATGTTACATCAGTCTGAAACACGTGTCCTCCTACATCCTTTTGAAGTCTAATCTAGTTTCTTAATCACTGCACCTCCAGTCGCCCTTCAACTGTGAACCTCTGGTTCCTCTTGTAGGGATGTCCTTGTTGCCGTTGACATATTGGAAACCCCCCTGCCAGCCCTCCATTGACCTCTGCCAATCACATGACAGATAAGTTGGCTCTTCGGTGACCCATTCAAACGTGGTTTTAATGAGCAGCAGGCTGATGATTTCCCTTTAAACAGGTCACCTGGCCAGGGGCTGCAGCCAGGCTGGACAGACGCCATTGAAAAACCACTTGGGATCACATTTTGACCCTTTGGCTGAGAATAAGATCCTATGTAAGGGTCTTGAACACTCCTAAATTCAACAGCCCCTAATCTTTTACAAAATGTAAATATGCTACCGTAGCACACCTTTTTGCCAGTTTTTGCCATGTATCATATTGTGTATCCACTTCAGGGATGGGAGGACGCTAAAATTAAATCAAGACATACTCATAACAAAGCTGTAGTGGCAATTCAGAGTCACCAATCTGCTCGAATTCTGTGTTTGTGGGAGAAAACCAGTACACTTACGCACAAGCAGAACAACAAACCCAATGCATGCAATGGTCAGATTTGAACCTAAAGCCTTGGAATGTGTGAGAAAATAAGGCTACCTGCTCAGCCACTGTGACCTCCTATATGACATACAGCAACGGGCAAAATAATTAAAATAGTTGTAGGTGGAAAACAACGTACATGAATATGGGAGATCGCACAGGACACTGGTCTGCACGTTTAGATTAATGATTTATGAATTATACAGCATACAAGCGCACATATTATGTAATGAAATGGCGCTTACAGATAAGTGTAATACTTTGTGCAAATTCAAGCAAGCATTCTCAAAGTTTTCAGTTGCACTGCAGGATACAAATTGCATCCAAACATGAAATGCATGCCAACTGGGATTCAACAGCTGTGAATATGAAATGTAGTCTTGCCTTCACATGGCAAATTTCATGCAGGCAAAGCAAAGATGACCTGGGATAACATGAGTGCTCTCAGAAGCTCTTCATACGACCTGGTGCAAGAGGCTATTCTGGTGAGAGGATAATCCAGGTTAAGGTAGGGATGTTGCTAGGAGATCAGCCTCAACAACTAAAGCCTACATAGCACTGGCGGACCAGCCCTTCAGGTCTTTACACTCGTTGCACTAGACATAAATTACAAGGCATTACCTGTTTCAGTTGCACCAAACACTCATTCCCTCACACCCAAGGTCTATCTTGCCGTGCCTGTAAAGATTATTCTTAGCAACATCATGGTCAAACGTCCATGTCCAGCACACTCTTTAGTTCAGTAGCCTGGCAGTCACAGCAACAATTCATCAAAGCATGTAACAGCGTAAGTATGTAACAGGGTAAGCAAGTGTATTCAGTGAAACAGTGTTTGCCAGAAATATGCAATGCATGGAAATATTCAATCTTAAAATGCAAATTTGTAAACATGGGTGGGTTATGGCCCAGGCTCAGGTTTCAGGAGGGCACTGAGCCATGCTCCCACTTTGTAAACACCATCAATGGCCATTTTTAGATAAAATATTCTTGTAACTATGGTAGCTGTTTTACAAGGCCCATGGCTTTCTACACAGTACACTGAATAGTGCAAACTGAGGCACACTGAATTACCAAGCAGGGTCCCAAAATATATCCGCTATTTATTTGAGGGAAGCTCCAAAGGCTCATGCCCAGAGAGCCATGATTTCTTAATCCAGCCATGCACGCAAGCATCTCCAGAGGCATTCAGGTGCCATGAGTGTTAACAACATGGGTGTGTAATTGGGAGGTGGCTACTTCTAGTGTCAGCAAAGGTCTTTGACTTGGCTTTGAAACGTGCCAGTGAAAAGTCCAGTTGTGTAGATTTAATGTCCATGAGGGTTTCCAGCTGCACAGACGTAATCATTTAGATGAAACAACCTGTAAAATGGAGAAGTGGAAAAGGGGTGGGCAGGCATGGAGGCCCCAGAAAAGCTGATCACATTCAGCCCCTGTGACAGGAGAATATGCAGCTCCTGTAAGATTTTACCTGGCAGAACATGGGGGGTGGGTAGATTATCTGTCAGGGTCTGTCCCTTTGTTGCCATCCCTTTAATCCTCTTTAGGGATATTACCCACTAATATATGCAGTCATAAGGAGCAATCCCCAAATATCTAGTCTTAACAGATGCAGCATTTAAACAGCTTATCAGACAACTGGCCTGAAATTGTGCTAATTTCGCCAAAACCAGAGTGATGGTCAACTGTAGTTTACCTCATAAATCCCAGACAGTGCAGTGCTTTAATAGCCTGGTGGCTCAATAGGTAGAACATCAGGTTGGGATGAAGAAGTCTCCTAGCTTGAATCCCAGCCCAGCCACCAGCTGTGTCCTTGAGCAAGACACCCAGTGTTAGCTCATTGTAACATGTATATGAAATGTAAGTCGCTTTGGATAAAAGCATCTGCCAAATGAATAAATGTAATACAGGATAGTGCTTAGCTCTACACGTTACATGTATCTCTGAGAATAAAGTTATTTCACACGTGAATCTGTTTTCACATGAAAACACTTTCTGATGAATAGTGGCATACATTATAATCTCCAAGTTGAGTAGTTGTGTACACATAAGTAATGTGAAGAGTAAATGAAATTTCTCATTATCGTTGTGTTCAAAATAAATATTTCATAATTTAAAAGTTTGTCATTATACATGTGGTGAAACGTCATGATACATGAAACACTGAAATATTGCATAGCAGTAGTTGCATATCAATCCAAATGGTGTATATCAGAATGATATTCATACAACGGTAAGAGGTTCCAGAAAAAAAAGTTAAGTGAATTTGTCCATAAACGGATGGCAGCGTGTGAAAGGAGACAAAGAGCTCCCCCTGGTGCACACTTTTATGGATAACATCGCGATTAAATCAAAAACTGCTGATAGTAGTTTTGTAAGATGTATAGACACTGTGATTATTAAATGTAATATGTGAAATAAACTCAAATGCGATAAAATATAATGCACAGAATTAAACAGATGTTTCATTTTAAGTTAGTGAAGCTTCGCTGTCGTGTGTGAATATGCAGCCCTTAGAAATGAACATGTTCAAAATGCAGTTTACACAACGCATTCCCTTTTAATTGTCCATTTATTCAACTAAGTATTGTAAAAGTTACTTTTTATTTGTGTGTTTGCAGTTTAAAGCATAGAACAATATCAAGAAAGTCTTGGTTTCAAGCAAGTGTGCTCAGAATTTTGAGTGGTGCTGTATACGGACGAATTTGCATTGTGTTATATGGTTAAGTGGTGTATGGTATTTTCTGTATTTCATTCAAGTAATCACAGATTTGATTATAAAAATGTATTACTTTTGAAAATGAACAAAGGCAAGCAAGGTAATTTGTATTAGTTAAAACGTACATTTAACTAATGAGAGACTTTTAAATTTGATATATAATAGAGTATAATTACCCCAGCTGCAGGCTTCAGAGTGGAGTATGACGCGTTTGAGAGGAATTTCATGTAAATAGGCGATGCTGCATCAGTAGAGTGACAAAGGGCAGCCCTCCCCTGACCCCCCCGGCACACTTCAGCATCGACCGGAGCGTAATTAAAAGCGGACTTGTTCATATGTTCGCTAAATACAGTTAATCCAGAGAGCGTCTGGGTAATGAATGCCCTTCCTGCGGGGGGTGATACTTAAGAGGGCCCTAATGTTGCTGAAGGGGGTTCGCTGCAGCCTGTCCTAATGGCCCGGCTAGCGCGCCGTTATTCATTTCACTGGGGGAGAAGTGGCCTCCCCACAGCTCTGCTCCTGCTTTCAGCATGGGTAAAAAAGGAGGGCTTTGGAGTTTAAGTGGGGAGGGTCTGCCTCGGGTCCTTCATCTTGACCCCCGCCCCCCTTTTCCGCCGAGCAAGCGCTAATGACAGTCCCAGCTTTGACAGAGGCGAGCACAGACACTTGGAAGGTGATCAGCCTGGTGGTGAAGCGTGACTTCAAATTTTTTTCATCTCTCAGAAACCCCCCTGCTAACCCACGCGCACACACGCATGCACTCACGCACGCACGCACACACTCGCACACTGAGATTGATACTGCTGTTATATCTATTCGACTTTTTATCATACCGATTTTATAGAAGTATAAGCATGTTAATTTATTATTATGTATGAGATTATTTCATAATTTTTTTGACAATAGTAAAGTCAATAATTTTAATAATTTTGAAAATAAATAAATACATACATAAATAAATTAATACACAGCACGTACATTTTTATTTTGAAATTCTCAAAAACTACGCTATCCTCCAGCACTTAAAAACTCGTTTTACTGAAGCCGCTACTAGTTCGTTTGATTAGAGTAAAAATTGAAACTATAAGAAGACTCTATCTTAACACTAGGTGGTGCTGTTGCTTCATCCATAGCAACTGAGCAGTACGCTTTGGTAATGAGTTCACAGAGGCTCGTTGCTGGCAGATATTTGAAAATTAAGACTGCAGTCAGAATTAAATTATTTATTTAAAACAGCTGCCTGTTAGCGTATGGTTTGTTTAAGGTACATATTTGAAACGTTGAAATTTTATCCGAGTATGCGTACGTTGAACTTCGTTAACAATCAATCACCGCAGGTAGGCACGGAAATTAAGTTTCATTATACGATTTCTGAACCATATACATAATGAATGAAACGGATTCTGGGATAAATTCAGTTTGTTACAAGCATTTGGAATAAATCGAGGAGTATCTGACAAATTCTTGAGCGTTGTATTTTTTTTACTGAGGTATTAAGATAACCATTATTACCTATTACAGCAATAAAATGTTCGTGGTCATTTTTAATACTAACATCTCATGTCTTTTTTCCCCCACGACCCCATTGATAACACACACACACACACACACACACACACACACACACACACACACACACACACACACACACACACACACACACACACACTGTGCTTTACTGTGCTGTCCTGGATTTCTATTTGATGTATTACTGTAGTTTTCAGTGCTATTTTTGTCCCCCCCTTATCCCCATATCCACTACCACCAGCAGCAGCTGCTTTCCCATATGCTCACCTCAGACAACCTTTTCCACCATGTGTCAATTAGTGGTCTACAACCAACCTACCCACTCAGCCTGTCTTACTTTTACTTCCTAAGTGACATTGCCTACTGTAGTTTTTCCAAAATTCTGTCCTCCTCTGCTTACATTTTTATATCACTGCCTCTCCATGTCATTCCCTTGTAGGTACATATTCTCATTATAAACTATTAGCATTTATTTTGTAAGAAAGTATATGTAGCTCCTCCGGAACAGATTGCAGATTTAAAGTCTTGTAAAAGTGCATCTCAGTATGTAAGAAACAGTGTGATTTTACCACCCATTTTTCTCCTGAATTTGAGCCACAAAACTGTGGGTTTTGAGTATTGCTGCAGTGGTACATGGATTCGACAACATGATTATACAGATGTGACATTTCAACATACACTAGGTAAAATGGAAGGGCTCAGAATGAATGACGCACAAATTGGTCTCAAAAATAGGACCGCTGTATAACGTAGGTCTCTTTTAACTGTGGCTCAGTTCCACTGTTCCTCATGTCTCAGAAAAGCATGGATAAAACACATTGTCTCTCACAGAAACATGGCGCTGGTTCTTCTGAAAGTGAACAACGGAGACTAATGTGAAACAGCATGTGGTTCAATGCATTATTGTTGTACGTTATTATTGACGGGTTTGAATAGATAATGAGTCTAAAGCCATTTCATTTTAACTATTATTACATTTCACTGTGCAACCATTTTTTATAGAATTTGATACTCCTTGTTTAGTGACTGAGCTCAATTCCAAGGACCATGGTCGCTAAGTGAAATGGTTGCTAAGTGAACAGTATGGCAACCTGGGTGCAATTGCAATGCTTGTGACTTAATTTCCTATAAGGAAATACATGCGAGGGAATAGTCTGTGATAAAAACATCCTCTTTCTTCCATGTGTAACATACAAACTGACAGCCACAGCCCCCAGTCATCATTTTACCTTTGACCCTTCCCTGATTTTTCTCTTTCACTGGATATTGCTGCAGGTAAGTGGTGAGTGTGCTGTACTCACTCTGCTGTCCCCGCATGTCCCACATCGAGAGGCAGGAAGCGCAGTGTCCCTCTGTGCTTCATGTGCAGCACTATAGAATGCATTAAGGGACAGCCAGACCATACAATGTTTTCAGTGTCTGCTGCTGAGGCCTGCACCCTTATCCTTCAGCATGTTATGAGATCTGCACCAGTGTCCTCAACTGTGTTATGAAATCTTCACCTTTACTGTTCTGTATGTTATGAGGTCTGCACCCATATTCTCCAGCACTCCAGCATGTTAGGAGACCTGTGCCCTTATCCTTCAGCATGTTATGAGATCTGGACCCTTATCCTTCAGCATGTTATGAGATCTGGACCCTTATCCTTCAGCATGTTATGAGATCTGGACCTTTATCCTTCAGCATGTTATGTATGTTGTTAGGTCTGCACCTTCACCCTTCATGACATTATGTTTTTAGTTCAGGGTGTAGACTCTGTACTTTCCGCAGCTCCCTCTTACCCTTTGGCAAACCCACAGTTTCACATGGAGACCCAACATGTTCACAATGTAGGCCCTGTATTAAAACAAGGGTGAAATAATACACCTAATTTCTTTCCCTATGAATCCCAACCATTTATTTAAACTCATCAATGTTATTTATGAATTTTCTGCAGGACGTCAATCAGTGTTCTTTCTTTTGAAGTCATCTGTGACCACATTGTTTAGGACCTATAAAATGAAAGTAACTCAAGTGGTTTGGTGAATAAAAAAAAACATTAAAAAGATTACTATACATTCAGTATAAGGTGAGATAAAGTCTAGGAAACATTATGCATATAATTCAAGTAGAAAAGTCAAAACACAAAAATAACTGAAAAAAAGAAACTGGTTACATCCTGAGTAATCCTCAGGCTGCACTAGATTAATTAAGGCACAATGTATTTATGGAAAACTCAGGCTGACTATCCTCTTTTCAGGGGCATAAACAACTTCTGAAATATCCAGACTCCAGACGTGTAACTATTTTTTTAGGATAATGATATGCAAAACAAAACTGAGGTGCTGTTTGCTAAAAACACATATTCTTAATTTTGAGCTCTTTGTTCTAGTTAAAATTTGCTGCCTGAGTCAGAATATTTAACAGAAAGAAATGTTATAAAAAATGGATTAGCACCTAGACTTGAGTGGGTTAAAAGTCTGCATTTACAGAGTATATATTCAATGTGACTTTGGGTGAAATGATCTGTTAAGCAGATAATGAAATATGCTTAGGAAAGTAGAGTAGAGCTGAAGCAGCTGGGATGTGTGATGACCTCAGCCTCCTGTCAGCATGATGAGAGCATGATCAAGGGTTTGCTTTTGCTCTTCAGACACAGAGACCCAGAAACAACCAGTTCATCTGCACTGTACATCAGTGCTTACAGATCCTTGCTAACAAAACAGCAGCTCCAACAAGGAGACAAAAGGCTTAACTCATAGTACTAGGGACTGCTTGCTTCTTAGAGACCTCTTTCCATGTTTAAAATGCACACACACACACACACACACACACACACACACACACACACACACACACACACACACAAACAAACCAAGTTTATGTCCAGAGAGAGCAAATATTAAATAGAGACAGCTCAGATATCAGAACTTGACAATTTAACGTGGTATAACGTAATTTGCATGTTCTGTGGATATCACTTTAGAGCAAGCACACAGGTTTAGACCGGACCCTTGAGGCCTACTGCAAGCAAGATATTTCCTACAGGTATATCACAAAGGATTGCTGATGCAAAAAAGTATTGTTGTTAAAATTTTCAGGGGTGCTGCTTGTTGTTAACCAGCTTCCTGAAGCCAAACCAGTATACAGAAATATGGACAGACAGCTGTAGGGTTGCCGAGTAGAGGTTCCTCTGCCCACTACACAAGCTGAGTGCTCAGCGTGACTTTAATGTAGAAAGACAGGAGCTGAGACAGTGCACTGGGGTGGGCACATCTTGCCCGGGCAAAATAGCCCACTGTGTGCATGAGTCATTGCTCAACTGCTAAAGAGAGCCAGGATCCATGGGTGAGCAGAAAGAGGCAGAGAGAGGTAAAAAGAGAGGAGAACATGATGATGCTATTCTAAAATGCTTTGTTTACAAAGACTCAGCGAAGAGTGCATAGCTGAAATAAGCAAATGCATCTCACAACCCATAATACCTTGCAACAAACTTACTAGTAAGAGCATTGTAGTGTACAAGAGAGCAGTGTTTGTCAGGAGGGGCAGATCCTTCATGGAATCACAAACCTATTAGAGAGCACTTTCTGTACATGAATATTAGTGAAGGATTCTGCAGTCACAGAAAACAATGGGAGAAAAGAAACAGAAGAGAAATTCTACCAACAAAGAAGGAGGGCTTTTACAGAACATTTATAATCACATAGTCCTTTCATTTGCTTGGAATCCTACATGCATGGGAAAGGGGTTGAACGGCCCTTCAACCTTGGATTCCCACTGGATTATTTTTTCCTTCTTGCTAAGCAGTTTTTCATTCCTCTCCTCTTTTATCTTTCAGATGTACTCAGTGCGCATACAACTAAGAATTAATTACAACATTTTTGACAAGTGCCTTGGGGTGATTGTGTTGGAGACAGTGTTATATACGTTTGAATATAATGAACTTCCGTGTCAGGCTTGGACACGAGACAGTGACAAGTTTAACACCAAGAATAAGCCTCCCTATCAAAAAGGAGACAACGTAGCATGATTAGTATGTTACAAATCTTGACGTTCTCTCTCTAGTGCTGCTCAGTGATTATGCCTTCAGTATATACTTATGAACACATAAACCATTGAGTACTGAACATACATAGGAAAATCACTAAATGTGTTCAGCCAGGTATCACCAGTAAGTTGGGGGATACCAATCTTTACAGACTCATATGACTAAAGGGGTAAAATTTGGGGAAACGTAGACAATAGCTGAGTCTAATTGCAGAAGGGTTTATTCAGACAGAGCGGATCAATACAAAAGGCAAAAGTTATAAAAGAACATCAAATTACAAAGATCAACTAACATAGGCATAGTATTACAGTGATTCACCCTAAACTATTCTTCTCAAACAACTGGCCAAGGACTAACTGACTAAGGAGGTATATGTAGGGAAGAGCAGGAAATGAAAGACAGCTGACAGCACTGATTGAATTAACATTTTCACATGGTAAATGAAGGCTAGAGGAAAAACAAGAAATGGGAAAAAGGCAACATCTAGAGGACAGCAGAGCATGACAGGTAGCTAGATAACCTTTAGGAAATAGGACTCATTATAAAGCTGCTCATTGAGCTCAGGTGCAGTTAGGTTCTCCAGTGCACTACAGCACTACACTGGTACCAGGGGTCTTTCCTACAGCTTGACCCTTTTTCATCACTGACCTTTAAGTGACCTTGTCATATGATCCTCCATGGCTAGCTCAGACTTTGATTGTAGCCTAATTTCTGAGTTTGTCAACCTCCCTTTTTCACTGCTTACTTTCACTCCCTAATTCCCTGGCTACAGGTTAACTTCAAAGCTGAGGGTCAGGTCTTTACCTGTTACAAGAGCCACTTCACTGTCAAACAGCCTGAGGCTCAGCAGATGAGTGAAAAGAGTTGATGTAGATGGAGAAACCAGAGCTTCAGTGTTGAGGAACACTCACAGCATGGCTTCTCAAATACCACAGTTTCTCTTCATGTAAACAACTGTGCTAGACATTTAAACGTTCTCATCAAAAAATGTATTTATCAAAGGATAAACACAGCAGCGTTCCTCAATATTGTGGCATTTACTTCACCCTCGCCTAAATCATATAGATTTGCCAAACACTGAGCCAGTTCTATCAGTAAAGTTTCCAAGTGTTACATGCTTGTAATAACACCACAAAGCAGCAGGTACAATTCAAATGCAGAGTGCATAGTTTAATTATACAATAGGTTTCAAGCCAAAATACAGAAATTGCAGTATAGTTTACACCCTGGGTAACTGTGGTTGTCTCAGACCCCCCACAACCCTGCATAGCATAAGTTGTATGGAAAATGGGTGGATGGATCAATAGCTGGGAAAACAGGTCATAGTCCCAAGAGACAAGCTCAGATTGGCAAAAGGCCAAAACAGTGGAAAGGAGGGGAAAAAATTGAGCTGATAGACTTGGAATGTCTTTCAATGCCAAGACCCAAAGAGAGTGAAAAATTAAAAGCTAAGGATCCCAAAAACAAGTAGGCATCAGAATAGTAATCCAAAAAACCCACTAATATTGCTATCAAGAAACATTATCTCACACAGACTGAAAAATGAGAATCTTAAATAGTGTAAGTGTTGATTAGAAAACTCAGTGCAGCAGTGGCCAATACTCAGGTAAGCCTAGGTTTTGGATTAAAGGTGTTGTGTTAGGGTTTGTGGGTGGAGTGTTGGCACATGCTTGGGTGTGTCATGTTGCTGTAGGAGTGTGTTGGCTGCGGACAAACCTAGCAGTGGTGCTCAGATTGGTTTGAGTTTTTTTTCCCAGGAATGGTTGCATTTATATGATAGTATCAGCATTGAACAGTGAGACAAAACTGTGTAACTCTGGTTAAATATTTTATTTTACAGCTAAAAAAAAATATTTAAAACCTTTCTAGAAGGATAGTCCTACTTGTAGATTGAGCAGGTAGAATATTTTACTTTTTAGCATATGCACACCAAAAGGGAAATTCGGAAAGAATTAATTAAATTGCTCAAACCTGCAGTGAGGATGTACATGTAAACACAGCACACAGAACTGGGGCTGCAGTCAGACATACAGAGAGGATGTACATGTAAACACAG
>JABJVR010000052.1:4988565-5020996 GCA_025773905.1 Chitala chitala | reverse complement strand
TGCTCCGTCTACCCATCCCACTTTCTTTTCAAGCCATGCAAATCTCAGCCTGATTCCTATATTTAAACACCCCACAGTAGCACCTATTTCCCTGTGCTAGGCTGTATGCCAAGATGCTGGCTTCAAAGGTGAAAATACTGTGTACACAGTTACAGCACCACCTCTGTAAGACCACGGGGCGACAAAAAATGAAAAATAAACAAATCCCAACAGTCCCAGCATCAGCGCATAAAAGGTAAAAGTATCGGTCCCAGGGTACTTGCTAATTGTCTCTGTGTTCATACGTTCCCTGCCGTTGCATGTGTCTAATAACAATGGGTGCTTTTCCACTGCACCAGGTACAAAACAACCAAAATTAACGGCACTTCTTATGCTCGTTCAGCACTGGAGTGAAAACTGGTACGGTCACAGACCGGAGCTTTTTGCATATCAAAATTATAACACGAAATACGCAATCAGTAAACCGTAATAAAATCGTGATCTGTATGTCAACAACAGCGGATGTAGTAATAACAATACTGTTTTCGAAAACGCTTTTTGATTTCTTTTCATACCATGAAGAGCTCGCTGAATGACTTCTAACCCGATCGGAACTGAAGCCTGGGTCTCGACATACATAAACAAAATTAAATAAATAAATAAACATATATAAATATCCATATATTTTTTGTACTTTGTTTACCATTTGCATTATAAACATTTTGCAAGCTCCACCGAGTCCCACCCGAAATACCAAAACACCACAACTAGTTTGATACTGCCCTGCTCGGGGTGTCCCATGCCCTGCGCCCTGTGCCTCCTGGGATGGGCTCCAGGCTTCCCACGACCCTGAATTGGATAAGCAGTATAGAGAATGGATGGATGGATGGGTGGGTGGTTTGGTACTTCAGTACTGGTACTGCACCAGAATTCAGTGGAGAAAGGGAGGTACTGCTATTTTTTGTGCCCATAGTTTGGTACCTGATGCAATGCAAACGCATCCATTGACTGTAAGGGTTGTGGCAATGTTTCACCCTGCAACTGAGCCTTCACCCAACATTGCTCTAAATTGCTAACATGCTAACCATGTTATAAATGCTATTGTAACTTTCATTTTCTTCGCCATCATCGTCATCATCATCTTCACTTGAATTGCCTCTGAAAGTTGTTACACTTGGTATTGTGGGACAGTGTATACAGTGACAGCTGGAAAATGGCTGTCATTATCCTGTGGTTTGAGCAAGCTCTAAATGCTTTGTTTATCCCTACACTTTATGACAGCACAGCGCTGTAGCTCGGCCAGCCTTAGCGTGACTTCAGGGCCTTGCCGTGGAGAAGGATAAATTGCCTTGGTGGTGATAAGTTTGAAAGCAGCTTCATCATTTTTGGCAACACACTGTTTTTCTGAAACCTGCGAGGCATAAGAATGTCTCCAGGCCAGCAAGTGTCACTGCAGGCAACGTGCACCATCATTTCACATGCGCACCGGCTTTCAGAAATGCCGTCGCGGTATCAGAAAAAAAGCTTTAAATGAAATACAATATCAGATGAGGGTTACTAAACGTCCGCAAAGTGAAAAACACAAAAACTGTTATGCACCCAGAGTCACTGGTGCTGTTAAAAACATTGCACTCTTATGTTCCAAATTCTCATCATTTTTGAACAGTGACACTCACTCAATTCCCTCATTGTGAGGTGCTGTTCTGAGTAACGTGTCAAAACAGACTGCATTTGTGTGGTGGCAGGAGGCATTGTATGCTAAGGAAGTACTCGGAGGGAAAACAGAAAAAGTTTAACTCCTCAGTACCATAGGATGGGAAAACCTTTTTGGTCCGTAGTGGTAGCTCCAGGATCAGGGAGAAACACAGCCTCTGCTGTCTGTCTCAGTTTCATTGTGGTTCTTAGAACACATGTTGACCGAGATAGTGCTAACCGTTGATTGGGTCTTTTGTGCATTTTTACAGCTGCAACAAACAGTTGGGGTTTTATTAATTTTATTTACTTTTTATTTATTATTGTTAAATTTTATATCTGTTCATTTAGCGGACATTTTTATCCAAAGCAACTTACAACATTTTACATATATGTTACAATGAGCCAGCGCTGAGTGTCTTGCTCAAGGACACCCCCGGTGGCTGGGCTGGGATTCACATTAGGAGACGTCTGCATCCCAGCCTGATGTTCTAAAAAATTTCACTAAGGATTATGATATCAGGATAAGGATGATTATCATTGCATAGGACATAAATGTACTGTATTAAATATTTAAATTAGTAAATTAAAACACCATTAAGCTTCTCTGAGAAACATTGCCCAGGCTCAAACAAACACACATTCTGATGTGACACATTTTTGTCAGCCTTATATTAAGAAAATATTTTTAAGATATATATTGTAGTATTGATTTGAGAAAGAATATATTTACAGCATCAATTTAGCGAGTATATATTTGTCAGATGTGCTCCATGTTTAGAGATGTGGAGAAACACCAGGATGCTTTGAAAAGGAGTCTTCCTTAAATTCAACCATGCTTGAAGTTTCATTCTTAATGACACCCAGAACTGATTTTGTCATTCATTTCACTTCACTTGTAACTTCTCTAAAATATTCCAGACATTTGTTTTCATAAATTTGGTACAAAGTATCAAATGCAGGAGGGAAATACACCCCTTTTTCAACCATACCTCACCTTTGCTTTTAGCCAGTAGAGTTTCTTTCACAGTTTAGAGTAAATCATTAAAAATCAAATTGATATGCATTGTTGTATGAAGATATAGAAAAAATTACATTAGGGTGTGCTTTTTACTGCTTTCACATGTAATGCAGTTGAATTTCATTGAACTGAATTCAGTTAAATTCAGTTGAACTCAATAGACATTAACTGATTTTATGCCATCTGGATAAAATCCTGTGTATGTACACAGACATATCCTACCACATTGCCTTTAGATGACTAATGTTTCTTGTATAATGTATTTTAAAACTCCAAGCTAATTAAGATAATTGTTTTGACTTATTTATAATTTCCCTAAACTTAAAACGTATCCCTGAGGTGCTTCCTTTTATCTACTGTCTAATTACATTCTCACAATCAGGACTGAATGTTATTCTGAGCAATACAAGCGTTTGTCACACACTTGTCTTCTCCATTGCCTGTATGTATGTTTCATCTCACTGTATGATTTGTGGTTTTTGCAGCACAGTCAATGCACAGACACAGCACAGTCAATGCACAGACACAACACAAACACAGCACAGTCAATGCACAGACACAACACACCACAGTCAATGCACAGACACAACACACCACAGTCAATGCACAGACACAACACAAACACACAACAGTCAATGTACAGACACAGCACAGTCAATGCACAGACACAACACAAACACACCACAGTCAATGCACAGTGACAGCACAGCCAATGTGCAATTCAGCTAGTACAGACGCATTGTTGTGTTGAGGTCCCAGGTATTGGTTGCTTAAATGATTTTGGGCTGTATCATATGCCTACAGGAAAAAACTTTGGTAATGAAAAACATGAGGGTACACAGAAATACATTTTGACAAACATTTCTGTAATTTTGCTGAGTGGGGAAAACACAGACAGTATTTTCAAAAACAACAAACTGATTAAGTAAACAAAGTTATCACCAAACAAGGTTCCTTTGTGATTGCTTTGTGTAGCTTTTCTCATGTATGTCTACAAGAAACCAAAAACAGCCAGTTTTGTGTCTAAATCATTTTTTCCACAAAGACTACAGCTATTCAGGTGTGCCAAAAAGTCACACCAGGGCTCATTGAAGAGATACACATCTTGTAGTGTTTATTGGGTTTGATTGGAGCATGGAGCGCAGTGCCAGACAAGGTGAGCTGATTTTTAAAGACCAACATTTACTCTGATTCCTGGGTTGAGGGGGTAGCAGGAAAGGGAAAATTCCAGTTCTGTGCACATGGGCAGCCCTGTTTTATTTAGTTGTCACTGTGTGAAATAAATGAGTGTGGCAGGTTGAGGTCTGGCAGCTCAGGTAATTGCTCCATAGCTCCGGCTCTTTGTGATGCTCTGTGATCCATAGGAATCGGCGTCATTCATTCTCCTGAGGACCTGCCGATAAAACCAGTCGATAAATTTCTCCTCAGAACATAAAGTAAGAGAAAAAAGAGAAACGTTCCACAACTTGCTGTGTAAAATGAACATACTATAATACACATAGGATACAGCATTTAATTTATCCTAATTAGTTTTATTACAGTTTAAATAAAACAAGCGGCCATGCAGCAAAGAAATGACATATAATAATATAAGGATTTATATATTATATATTACGGTGGCGTGGTGGTTAGCACTGTTGCTGTGCACCTCTGGGCCTGGGGTTCAATTCCTACCTTGGGCCTGTGTGTGTGGAGTTTGCATGTTCTCCCTGTCCCTGGTGGGTTTTCTCCAGGTGCTCTGGTTTCCTCCCACAGTCCAAAGACATGCAGGTTAGGTTGATTGTTGTGTGTGTGTGCGTGTGCCCTGTGGTGGGTTGGTGTCCCCTGCCCTGCACCCCATGTGCTCTGGGATGGGCTCCAGGCTTCCCTGTGACCCTCACCAGGAATAAGCGGTTAAGATAATGGATGGATATTATATATTATGTTAAGGGATGTGCCAAATGTTGGGAAGTGTGAATTAATGCAACATGTCTGTGGTTCCTGAAGACATCAATGGAAAAAAAAACTGCAATTCTAAGTGTGTCTCCTTATGGAAAAGGCTCAACTGGGTGTTTTTTTTCCAGCATCCAAATTGCTTGAGTTTTCAATGGGAATGTTGTACACTTCCAGGAATATGTATATTTAAGGTAAATTTACAGATTTCTGTTGGTATTTTTTCATTAATATCAGTCCACAAAAATCCACGTTTTTTTTCCCAGTTGCTATGTTCAGCTACACAGTTTATATTTTGGATAATTTTTAAAAAGAGAAATTTCATGCTGTAATTCATTGCACCAATACCAAATTAATATTTTACTTCACTGCAGGGATTTTAGAGAGGAAGGGTACTATATGCTAATTGTATCAATTAGGCCAGTGTTATGATGAAAAGAAGACAGCTTTGTTCACAACTGTCTATGGAAATAGTTTATAACAAAATGCACAACACAACTGGGTGCCCAAGGGAGTACCTAAGAAATAGTGTGCAGTTTTATATTTCAGGGGTGGGGGGGTCACTACTATCTATAACCCTGTGCTATAAGACAGAACAGGGATACAGGTGTCATTCCTTCCAGCTATGCCCAGTGCTGATTGAAAATCAAGTAGACTTTGGATCTTCACAGGTCATGCACATGGCCAAGAATAGAACAGTGGAGCAGGTGCGGGAATGCTGGCCCAGCTGAACGTGCTGGAGTTCTCCAGCAGCACCAAAGCTTATCATCAAGAAACCAGCTCAGCACCATATCAGATGAAAAGCATATTAGTGGAAGATGTCCTCAGTGGTGACTATGAGAGACCTGGTCCCAGTAAAGAACATGGTTGGGTCTTGTTGGTTCATGGTCAACCCAGGTGGACTCAGTTATCCTGTAATAACCCAGTAAGGGTATAAAAGCTAGCAGGCCTGGGCATTCAGGGCAGAGCCTCAACTTTGGTGTATTCATGTTGGTCTTATCATCTTCTGGTTTTGTTATTGTAATACTTGGGGGAAAGACTCTTGTTAGGTCCTTTAGAGTTCATAACACATTGTCCCCAATCAATGTGTAAGTCCAGGGTGAATCTAGGACTCTAGGATACCTGATTAGATACCAGGTCTTCTGAAATCATGTCCATAGTAAGGGATTGAAAAATGAATTATATATACAGTATATGAACAAAAAATATTATTATTGCTTACTGTATCTATAGGACTTTTAAGAGTAACTCATTTTAAATAACTGCAATCAATAGCAACCTATTCAGTTTATAATAAAATATTGATTTTGCACAGTGCAGCTCAGCTCACAGAATGTATAGGAGGTACAGATCCAAATGTGTTTTTTCATCACATTTTAACTAAATAGGATGACTTGAGACACTCAATTGAGGAGCTAAGGCATTGAAAGGAGCAGAATGAAATTGTTCACATAGACAGGAGGTGCAGCTGGTACATCTGGCATTTCTCCATGGACCTAGAACAGACTTTGACTGACAGGTGACTCTATTTGTCAATGTCAGCAGTATGTGAAGTTAATGGGTCTACCCTCCATTCGGAGTGTGTTTGTGTGGCACACTCAGTTGGGATGCTCCAGGCTGTCAGCTACATGTGGGAAAGAACGTCCTGCTGGACACCACACCAGTGCAGGAGAAAATAGCAAAACTATGGTTCCTGCAGATCCCATCCAAAAGTTCAGAAGTTTGCGTGATGTTACGGATGCCATACCACAGGAGAGAAGGCCCTGCAAAACATGAAGGAAACCTCAGGATCGACGCAGCTATTGCCAACACTGAACAGTCAGCAGAAGATAGTGAACAATATGTTGCAGAAACCTCCAATTTCCACACGTCCTGTGCTACTATGAGCAACCAAAGTGTTTGTTTTGTATATATGTTGAAAGCGAAAATTGCCTGTGCACCAAGTGAATGGTGTAGATCACATGGTGTCCACACAGAAAAATGTCAGAGTGATTTAGTATGGAAGAGTGGACTGTGGCCAGAGCTCTTTTGTGTGTCCTTAAACTCCTGAAGCCTATATAATAATAACAATAACAATAATAATAATAATTATCATTATTATTGTTGTTGTTAACACATTCGCATTGGACAGTTGCAATGTGTGTTTTGTATTTGCTTATACCTGAAGGACATAGAGTAATGTGTAAAAGTTTGTACGCCATCTTTCAGTTCTGTGGTTTTACGTATCAGGACATTAAAATCATCTGCCTTCTGCATTTTGGCTTAGTTTTTATTAAAGGATTACAAGATGAAATATGTTATGTGCTGTTAATCATCTGAGGTTGTATTTACCTCAGTTTAAGACCAGGTAAGGGCCAGATAATTTTTATTATGTCCAGATATGAAAAACCATAAAACTGAAAGAAAGTGTAATTTATTTTTCACATTACTATATCTTATATTCAAGTCCTGTATTTTAGAAATATGATTGACTGTGTATACATATGGTATATTCATTTTGTAAAGATGTATATGTATATATGAAGTTGGAGAAGTGGACTTGAACAGATGTCTGGGTGTTGGATCGATGTTTGACGGGTAAAATTGAAACGAAACTTTTTTTTTTCCTTACTGCAGACCATGAACAGTTCCAGTACAAACATTAATCAAGTTGAAGACATTAGCAGTCAACCACCCTTATCCACGTGCAGTAAGCAGAATGACGTAACTCAGGGATTAGTGAGATTTTATGCTTTTAAACTGTTTAACCTATAACAAAACAAAACAAAATGTTTGCGGTAGGGAACACACAGTGCATGCTTTGAGTTAAAGTTGAAGTTACCGGACACATAACCATTCCACGCTCCATACGCTCGAGACAAATGGGATGTTCCGAGTAAAAGAGCCACAGCGACACCTACAGAAATAGACAAGGAGCTCGAAATGGCGCACAGCACGCATAATACCAGTCAGGGCGCATAGTGTACATGGTAACGTTACGAAGTAAATACAAAAAATGCCATACTATATGTCCTTAATATGTAAAAAGTCGCCGAAATAATACTTTACTGTGCATTTCTAGTGATTTTTCTTTAATTTTCGAGTTTCTCGTTGTGAAAGTAATATTTTACATACAACGTTTTCTTTTTCATAAATATTGAGCAAAACATATATTTAAATGATGACAAAATGGCTAGGTTAACAACCTTAACAATTTAAATTTATGGTGGTAATATACATTTTGAGTCAGACTTACATAGGTTTCTATTGAAAATACACATTTTTTAAAAATGCTCAAATGAATGCCAGCTTTTATATACAATAATTGGTAAAACAGAAAATATCTACATATTTACAGTATAACTGATATATGAATGAAGGAAATATCATATTCATTTGTTTGTTAAACAATACAACAATGTGTTTTATTTGTGTGTGTGAGGAGACTGGGGTCACTTCCAAGCCCAGACGTGGGTAAATAAGGTCAGTGCAGTGAGAGTGTTTGGAGAAGACTACGGCTTTGGAGACGCCGCTCCTTCCAAAGCTGAGTCAGCTACGCGCCACATCAGTAACATTGTCTTGACTTTGCCACAGCCATCAATCTGTTAAGCTTTAGTGTTTATGTGAAGGTAACAAGAATCACTTAGTATCCCACCCAGGTCAAGAATCCTTCCAGTGAGTGGTCTAACTCAGAACATCCACTAATCCCCGAAATACAAAGTCGTCATACCTTTATTTGCCGTTAGATGGCAATATAAACATACATCGTTGTGCATTTAACATCAACACCTGTATATAAAACGGTACTGTGTATAACGCACAACAATTCAACAGAAACTACCTCATAAATCAGGGGCTTAAATACTATGGTCCGTGGGCCAAATGTGTTCCGCAAAACCTTTTTATTCTGTTCTGCAGTTGTATCATGTCTTTCTTTGCAGTCACACAACTTCACCTCCTGTAATTTACTTTTCACTCACCCCTGTGAATGAAAAGCAAATAGCAGGAGGTGAAGTTTTGTCTCCGTGCTGACTGACCATATGCATTCACAGCTACACTTTCATTCCAGAGGGTTTCATCTAATCTGTTGCTGTATGGCATTTTTTGACACTTAGCATTTTTTTTTTTTTTTTAGGCATGATTTTGTGTGTTTCTCATTCTGTTTCTTCTTTATTTTATAGCATGTACCTTCCACTAGGAAAGGAAATGTTCCCTTCCCCTCTAAGGAAACACACAGCCCTTAATTGTCAGACTATTTAAAATTTGGCCTAAGATATTTTTGCAAAGCTTGCCCAGCACAATAATATGCCAAAAATATTAGAACTACAAGCATTCTGTTTCAATTCTCTGCATGGTTGCTTTTAACAAAGGTGTTTGAAAAATAAATAAAGGTGTATTGATTAAAAGATGAAAATAAAGGGTTTGTTCAAATACACACTGGTACATTCATATGCAAATATCCACATGAACAGTTTAGATTTGCACTGATTTTTTATTATTATTTTTTTTTATTGATGTATCAGTGAAATCCTTTAATGGGTGCAAGTTAATACACTTTCTCTGCAGATAGGGGGCGCTCTGCACATGTTACTGCACATCTTGTTCAGGTGACCATAGAAGTAAGAAGGATGGTTTCTATGTACAAGGACTAAGAACTGCAATGGAGACTGTCAGGACAGCATGTACAGATGAAAAGGCCTCCAGGAACCACATATTTTTATTCTCTTTATTGCAAAGAAACAATTTAAAATAAGCATTGACTGTGAAAAGACATGATTGGCAATACACCACAGCAGGTTTCTGCAGTTGACACAGTCGTGAGGACAACATGTTCAGCTGTTTAACTGTATCATACATATTTATATATTTAGACTGGCACACCATTTTCTCACCTGCTAAGACTCTAAAGGGGTCGCTGAAATAAATAAACTTTCGATATAATATAAAGCACATCTCATTTTACTATTCATCATCATTTATAGTCATCATCAGTTTATTTTTGAGTTTGTGGTTTTGACAACACTGTATCCAGCTAACACTAATGCAGATATTTTGACCCAATAATGAAAAAATACATAGTTCTGATACACTGTTATATTTGCAAGAAATACATAATGGTATCATTATTTATATTGTGCAAGAAATTTCTTTTAATATTAAAATAAAAAACAGGCAAAAGAAAACAGTAGAAAAAAATATTTAAGAAATGTATTTATTTATGGCAACATGTCTATTTTGAGGTTTAAGGTTTACATTTTTGTAACTTGGATTGTTAAGTGTAATAAATGTACAATTTATGAACATTCCGAATTTGAAGAGTCATTTATTTTAATGCTATTCATGGTTGTTCAAATAGTTCTTCAAAGAAACAAGATAAACACCAATACATAAAGGAGCACACTGAGTTCTACAGCTATTATAAGACTATCTGTTTTTTATGCTTTAAAATTAACATGCAAAAAACCTGTCAAAATTTATATAACAAATATACTGCAAGATGGTGAAAACAAATATACTGCAAGATGGTGCAGTAGTAAACAAAGGTGATGATAACAACAATGAATTTAGATATTATATATTTACATATTGTCTTCTGGGCTGGGTTTAATATCGTGGCAAAGGCACGAACCCCAATTTGGCTGCAGTTCAAATTACAAACTGCGTTACTGAAAATGCTACATATATTTTTTTAACTATAGCAAGCATTTTTTTAATATGGCATGTAGTTGATCTGCCATAAATGTCAGGTTAATGTGATTAATGATATCTTTATAAATGCGGAGTGTAGAACGTTGGTTGAAGATAACCACTGTGTATGAAGGGATTGAGGTGAAGTCTAGTGGATGCTAACGGAACGGTACTGGCTGTGTGGAAGGCCATATTTCCAGAACTGAAGGTAGAGAAAGACTGGTAATTTATAGCACTGGACCCGCAAGGCCCGGGACTTGCAGTGACCCTCGAAAGAGTGCTTGACCCAGGTTGCATGGTGTTGTCGGCACCGGGGTTTTGTTTTTTCCATTTTGTTCTTCTGTTCTGGAACCAAATCTTCACCTGCGTTTCAGTAAGACTCAGCGACAAGGCAAGATTCAGTCGCTCACAAACGGATAAATATCGGGTGGAGCGGAATTTGTTTTCTAGCGCCACCAGCTGTTCATATGTGAAGGCTGTCCTTGCTCGCCGTGGCTTGGTACAGCTGTGCTCCGACCGCCGTCTTTTTTGCCGTGACGAGTCGTCCATCACCGCTGTGCTGTCATAGTAGCCATTTGCATCTCTTTCTTCGTGCGCTCGCTCAAAAGAAGAATGCGACTTTCTCAACAGAGTCACAACCTCGGCGTTATCCGTCGAGTCCAGGTCATGAACAAAACGCAATGAGCCGTTTCCCTTGTCTTCATCTATGGAAGCAAATGTTTGTGTTAATAAAAACAATTTTGATATGTGCTTACACTACCTGAAGCTGTAAAAAACATTCATTTACAGTATGCTACCTATAAATATTGTTCAGAAACAAGTGTACAATGGCAGCCTTCCTACACAAAAAGTAAAGTCGATTCAGCTCCCAAAACTGTTGTGAATAGAGGTTCAAGGAATTCTGAAAGGAGAGCTCCCAAATATCAAAACAGTTCCATCAAAGTTTTGTTCATGTGTAGCAGCGTTAAAAAGGCCACTACAGTAAAAACCCCCAGGTGTCAGGACAAGAGTGTGATTAGCCCCCCAAGTGAGGGAGTCGGATCTTTAGCTCAGCAGGTTAATCCTCTTGTTTGAAAGCTCTGAGTGGTCTGTGGCCGAATGGGTTTCAGCCTTGGCAGGATAACCCCTATTATGTGTGGGTAACAGAAAAACTTAGTTGCCTAATATACTAAAAATTATATGTAAAGGTCACGTAGGACAGGGATGTCCTTTAATTGATTTCATATTTTTCTTTTTATATTAGAAAAATACTTCCCACTCATTCATTTTCATGTCTTATTTACACAATGTACATAATTACCTCCTGCATTACTGATATTGTAAATTTCAGGGAATTAATATAAAATTTACATGGTTTTAAAATGATTTTTGCAGGCAGAATTAAGTCTGAATATGAATACCTGGTATGATCAGAAACTGAAATAGCTATTAGTTAATGGATGGTTATTGTTTGTATTAAGAAAAAGAAAAGGAAGAAACACGAGGCGGGGGGTGTGACCGGCGTAGTTAGAGCTCTAATCGCTAAATTATTTATAAATCTGAAACCGCTCTAAATGTCATGTCGCGGAAAGCAATCCAGCCAAAATCCTGCCCCGCCACCCAGCCATAACGTTCTAATGGAGTTTCATATTTGTTGGCAGATCGATAAATGTCATCTATTTAAAGGTAAGTTTTAATCGAACAATATTTGGGATCAGACATGGATGGGGTTTGAAGTTTGTACCTGCAAGCTGGCGGAGGGAGATATGCAGGAGGCAGTAATGGGATATCGATCAAAGTGAGCAGGAGCATCCTCAATGGGACGATTTAAACAATTACCCAGCTCGACTGTCCCACTGCCAATCACACAGCCAGACGGACTATATACAACCGAATGTGAGTTCTTAAAGGTATGACAGCCAGAGAAATAAGGTTATGTTCGAGCGGTTAACACGGACACATACACTCGTTTTAAAGAAAGAAATAAACAAATATTGGGTTTTAATGCAAACAGCCATTGAGGTAAAATGAGGCAAAAATATATCTAATTACTACATACAAAAAGTCCCGAAAACATTCAAAACGCTCTTTTATGCGGAATCTTATACAATTTGTCATTTGTTCGTTGGCACATTTAAGAGTGACAATGAGTTAAGCGTTAGAAATGTTGCAAAGTTACACATTTAAATAAATGTCCGGGCATTTTCCCGGAATAACTGGAGTTGGTGTTCGTCTTACCGGAACTCCTGTGTGCAGAACTTGGGTTCTCACCAGCAGCCTTCTCATTAATCTCGTTTCCTACATGGACGTTTGCCACGGAAAACTCATCTTCTTCAGCTAAAATTGAGCTTATTTTGTTGCCGTTGAACTTCTTTGGGTCCAGTATATCAATTATCGAGAAAGAAATCCGATGACTGGGTGCGTTTTTAACCTCAGTGTTTTTGTTTTCCAGCATGGTGCGAAATGTAAAGACTCCAACTCAAGGAGCGTGCAGTGCGCTTTATATGCATTAGCTATAAAAAAAATCAGTTTTAAAAATTCCTTTAGGTATGTATAATTTTGAGCACGTTACAGTAAATTATCGTTACGCCTACGCACATTGGAACTACCCACAGCTGATCTGACTACTTTGACAGCGTGGTCCAAAGAGTCGCAATGAATGAGTCGGATCTCAAAGCTGCGCCTTTCTCCGCTCGATTTGAAGACGCGCTTTCTAACGCCCACGTGATCGACGGACAAGCTATTACAGCATGGATGGAAAGCTTTATTTGTTGATTTATTGCTTGTTTGTGTTGCATACTCTTTAGTATTTTTTTAAGGTAAAAATCGTATGTAATTTCGGAACAGCGAAAACTGTCATTGTGTAACGCTTTGGTGAGTATATAGTATGTCCACATATGTGTTTAATGCAAATGTTGTTGAAGAAAATCAATTAATATTTGGACCCAGAGAAATAGGGGAAATTACACATACGGTTTTATGAATGAGGCGACAACAACCAATTTAAATTTCACTTAAAGACAATATTTTGGTAAGATATATTCAATACATATAAATCGTATTTGAAGAGTACAGAAGAAAACATGTAACTCTAGATGTCTGGTGTAAGGGAAAATAGTTTTTTGTTTCATTTTAAGGATATGTCGGCAGTGCTACTAATTATTGTCACCCAACGCCTGTCACAGAACTTTTTAGCACTGGATCACTGATCTACATGCCTTCACATTTTCATTGTTAAATAAGCCATAAAAATTTAAGACACTATACAACTAAGTGTATAAACGCACAGAAAGTATATAAAATGCACTACTAACTCACAAATTCACACAAAGTAGCAGCTTAATGAAGCATTGAAATCTCTGATCGGTTGGAGTCCGTAGACCTACATTATATGGGTGATTAAGGATATCAAAGTAGTTCCCGTTTGTAGTCCGTTTTTACATTAAATTTTTATTTAAGAATCCCATTTTCGTACACTTTCATTAGAATTCATTGGAAAGCTTGGTCACGGGGTGGTGTGAAGCTAAGGGTTATTGGGTTGGCCACAACCGGCCTCAATGAGCGCTGGATCGATGTTCGCTGCGGGTGTCCGGCGCTGATAACTCGGTCCAAGACAATGAGGCGAGTCAGTGGAGGCATCCCGGCAGTTACAGTGCTGGGGATATTGTATTAACAAGATCGCCGAATTTCTTCACTTATTTAATGTTACACATTATTAATGCATTACTAAATACGGATAGGCAACCAAAAACAGCCAAATGGAGTTAGGGTGCTGTTAACGGAATAGTATGAATTCTAAGAGAAGTTGCTTGCTCAGATGAAAAACATGCTGGTGTATTTAATTGAACCCAAAAGCATGATAATTTTTTCCGGTTCTGTTATGACACATATATACTATATACTATATATAAAGTATGTTCAGTTTACGCTGAAATAAAAAAGTTTGGAAAAATATGATTAAAGCTTGTTAATAGATTTCAACGATCAAAACGATGATTGCTGTAGTCTCATCATTTGGAGGTCTTTTTAATTTTTTTAGTTATCGTTTTTGAAAACGGGAAAACGTTGCAAGATTTTACAACTTAATTTGTGGGCAACTCGTCTGCCGTATGTAAAAATGTCTAAGAACAACAACAATAGCAATTTTAAAAATGTCCACCTGGTACTTAAAGCAATTTTAAAAATGTCCACCTGGTACTTAAAGCAGAATAAATTAATGAGAAACCACGACATAATTAAATTACAGTATGTAGGGCCGTGACAAGTCATTTATTTGCCATATGATGTACATGCTTACATTTATTAGTTTATTTTTCCTTAAGGACGTTGCATCTCTCAGGTGAGGAACCACAAGATTATGTCTATATGTGCAGACGTGCACAGCCACTGAACTTGAGGCGCAAATGTGTCTGAATTGTGAAGGGTGGCCTGTTGACTGGAACAGGTGGTACAGGGTTTTTTGGGAGTGAGCTGAAATCCATTTTACTGGCTCTTAAATGGTCGCCCAAGATATTTCATAGATCCAAGAGCATGCAATTTCCTCTTTTTTGCTGGTTTTATGACTTTGGGTGATTGAGCTCCCTCATGAATCCAGAAATTGCACACGGCTGTTGCAGTTGGAGGCTGCTGTCCTGTGCAGCACGTCGTGGTTAAACACTAGTGAAAACAGCCTCAGCAAGGCTCCTGTTTGGCCCCATTTGCATTTGTATTCTCCCAGCCTAGCCGTTAGCCACAGCCTGTGTGTGAATGGGTGCGGCATGCTGGTAGTTTATGACTTCCTCTGGTCTGGCCAGTGGTGGGACACCTATTTGCTCTCCCTGTGACACAAAGTGCATCGTCTGAACAAAAGAGCTGCAGGTACAGAAGATCAGAGAACCACAGAATGGTGGGTGGGCAGTCCTCATTCCTGAGGACAAGAGATCACAGCAAGGGAAGGAAAGTTAGGATTTGGGGATCTCATGGAAACATTCATTAGGAGTTCAGGCCAATAAACTCATTCTGAGACATAAGGAGCTGTAGCCTAACACTAAACAGCACACACTTCCTCCCAGAACCATGAGAAACATTGTGGTTCAGTCTGCCTTTTTTAAGACAATTAGTGCCATTTGTCATGGTCCCCTAATAAAATGATTCTGACATTATCGGCCAATGAAACCTGCTGACAAGATTATGAGACCTCAGCATTCCTACCTGCAAACATACATGTTAATTCTAAATTGGTGTGCCTGCAGTCTGAGCTCTTCTGCACAAACAAGGTTGGTGTTGATAGGGTTTTTGCAAAACTTATAGACCTATGTTCTCAAACAGGACTCAAGTATTCAATTCATATTAAACCATCATGAGCCTAAATCTTATTTATGCTGGCAAAACAGTGGAGCCAACTAATGTCAGAGGGTTTATTAAAGGTATGGTTTTTTTCTCCTACTGTGACTTGGTTGATAATGTGAGGACAATTAATAAAACATCAACAGCTCACAGTCAAATTTATAAAATTTATAAAACAAACAAACTTAATTTCACATAACAGTTATAATCATGACATGTATTTGCCATTGAAAGTAAACATCTGGTGTTTTGTGGCAAGTTTTTTAAATGGTAACAACCCCAGTGTAAACAAAGAGACCAGAGACACAGTGCATTTATAACAGCAAAAGTACTAAACAGACTGGTAGTCAGGATGTTTTGTCAACTGCCAGAGTGGCCAGCCGACCTTGCGTGTGGGCAACCATCAGCCCTACTATCCAATTCAGGGCTGGATTGGTAATCTAGCACACCGGAAATTTTCCTGGTGGGCCAATGCACTTTGGGGCCAATGCAAAGTATTATTACTATATGGACCGATTCTGGATTGTAGTGCTGAGCCGCCTTGACCAACAATGCCACGGCTGATTGTTCCAGTCCAGAATGAGCATGGATAAGGAAATTGTCTATAAATATGAAGGGAAAACAGAGGAGAGCATATTGCTGAGGACGTTGTCACAGGTGTATCCTGAGGTCATGTAAGGACTATGGTTTTAGGCCCCTCCTTGCAAGGTCAGCGGTGTTGCCCAGTAATTGTCCTGACACCTCTACCTGTTCAAGGGCAGTAATGAGAGTTTTCCATTATGTGCGGCTGAGTGCACCACGGCAGATGCTGACAGGCAGCAGATGTGTAAAGTTGGCGGTGATTTGTAAAAGGGGGCCGGCTCATCGGAGGCAGGGTAATTACAGTGAGGGACACTGTCACTCACAGCGGCTGTCCTGCAAGCGCGAGGTAAAGGTCAGTTCAAAACCGCTTGCCGCAAATGTTTGCTCGACGTTCGACAAACGCCGCCAGGACGGATAGGGAGACTTGTTTATAGGAGAGACAAACAAATGCAGTCGGCGTCAGCCTCCATGGAGACTTTGTACTCTGCGTCTGTGTAATAATGACAGTATGAGCACAAGGGACTTGATTTCTATTGGCCTCTGTCTTACTAAAAGCACACAAATATTCATGGTTTTTGTCAGGCCTTTCCAACAACACCTGGCTTTTATTTATGTAGCTGCTACAGCTCATTGGCTGATATGTCGTTGGACTAAAGCAACAGTGTAGCATATCAAAAAATATCAGCATCACAGGTTAAAAGGGAAGAACTGAACAGAAACAACTTTGACACACAAGACATCCAGAGTTGTGGTATCACCTCCTATACACTGGCAGTGCCTGGCTTGGGTCTTTGACACATGCTAAATTGATGTTGTTTCCAATCTCTTTTTCACCGTTTAATGGCTTTAAAAAGAAGTTTATTTGTTTTTCCAGCGCAACAACTTAAGTGATTTCATCCTAAATGCTGGCGTCAAATCATTGAAAGCGAGAGAAACTTAAGGCAAACTAAGCTCTGGAAATCAAAAAGGTTAGCCATCACCTGCAGGTTGCATTCGGGCACACGCCGCGGTAAGAGGTGAGGTGAGGACGGAGTGAAAGAGGAGTGGAGAGGAAGGGCAGAGAAAACGCGGTGCAAACGGAGAGATTAGCCTCGGAGTTTTGCCGCGCCCGCAGACACTGTGCCTGCCGTGTTTGCCGTGGCAGATGTGACGTACTGTCACTCAATTGTAGCATTGATTGCTCATTGTTCTGAGAAGGTCACATCATAATTCATTAACAATAATTACTCCCCCGGCACCACCTGCACTTCTTCACTCGATTGCCCTATTAAATTACGAGCGACTATCGCGCTCGCCGCCCCCAACAATGAAGATGTATTTGTAATGTAAAGGCAAGAGCTATTAGTTACATTATTTAAATGGACTAATTTAAGCCAGGAGAGCTGTCTTTATGAAGGGCAATTAACCACTAAGTGTAATTGATAATTCAAACTAATTACCATTAGGAAATATAAATACTGGCGAATAAATTAATCATTGTTGTTGTAGGGACATCCTTTGCGGAATGACTCGTGAAAGTCTGCTGTACAGTCTAGTTCAGTCCCATTTTTCTGCACTAGGTTAATAAAAACATTCTGCTATCTTCCATATGCTCTTATCTTTCTGTGTACTCCGTGTCCTTGGGTTTTTGACTTTTAAGTTTTTCTTCCTGTCAGTGTTTGATTTGTCGTGACTTCACAATTCCAGCACACCTGTATCCAACGTTTTCGAATAACACAAGGTTGACACCAGCTGAATGTTATGGAAGTGACTGTCTCTTATGGTATCTAACAATGGAAATGTAAAACTGTAAGTATGCTACAAATCATAGTGCTCTAAATAGAACATACACAGAGTTAGCATTTTACCTGATAATGTGCTGCACAGCAGGAATTTGTTTGGGCAAGGAATTTCGCAAAACTGTTGCACGTGTTATGCAGTGATGTTGCAATGTGTGTAGCTCCATGGTCCTGCTGTGAAAATCTCTTTATACATTGTGCCTGAAATGCTCAGTGGGGTTGAGATCCAAAGACTTTGCAGGCCACTGAAGCAATACAGTTTGCTGCCTTCTGCCTAGAGGTATTCGGTGATGACATGTGCCTTGTCTAATGGTGCATTATCATGACAAAAGTGTCTATCTCAGAATGGATAAACTGTAGCCATGAAGCAATTAACCATGTTCAGATACATTGTGCCATTCGTATAATCTGCAATGGGTATTACGGGTTGAAGGAAAACATTTCCAACACCAGCATAGTGCCAGCAGCTGCCTGTACTGTTGACGCAACATACAACTCAGTTGGTGCTCTTCCTGGGTACCATGCAGACATGTGTCGATGACAACAGTAAAGATGGGTGAGCACAAATGCATAAGGAATTGCTGGGAAATGTAAAAAAAAACACAAGGGTATGTACAGCAGCTGCAGCAGTGGTCATAATTACAATGGGCTACTGTACATACCGAGGGTAAGTGTAATAGTGTATGTGGCAACGCCCCCAGTATGATTGTTATCTTGTCTACTTGTAGTATGACAATTTGCACCTGGGTTTGGCTTCCTGTTTCACTATATCTAACTTTGTGGTTTTCTTTTTTTCTTTGATAGGCATTGAAGTCACTTCAGGAGTATTTTCTAGTGTGCTAAGCATTACTTAGTGGATTTACATGTGTTGTTCTTTGTTTATTTATTCATAGCATATTGTTTAGTGTTCTCTGTTTCCTAGTGTGATACCATTCTGTTTGCTGTTTGGTTTATTGGTTCCAGTCATTCAACATTGTCCTTTGTAGGTTTTGTTTTGACTTCTAATTAATCTCTCCATTTGGATCATCTCAGCCTTGGCATCTCCTGTCTGATCATTACAGTAAGCAATACTAAAATAACATTATAATTGCATTTTCAATAACACGATTTCCCCTGATGATTCGTGCTATTTCAATTGCTCATCCAGTAAGAGTAAGGGATGTCCCTGAGACATAGTCACTTCTAAGGGACTGACAGTCTTCAGTGGCATTACTTATAAACAGGAGCAGGACCGGAAACAGCATACAGTAACAACTTGAGCTGTTTGATTAATAGCCCCACCTCAGTTGATACAGGAGAATCCCTCTGACCTGCAATTTGTTTTAACAATTAAGTAGCATTGCATGTCGTACATGAAACTTGTACAAACTACATACTGGGGGGTATTGTAATGGTTGGCTCTCTGGACTTTAGTAAAGGGTAAAGAGCCTTTACACTGCACCCTGCTGCTGAGCATGATTTTGAGAAATGTAGCCACGCCTTATTTCATCCTACACTGACAATATTAACAGGGATAATCTGTCCCCCTACTGTCCTTCTGACCTTGGAATGGATTACATTTGATATCAAACCTATGGCTAGATATAAGATTAAAGATATTGAACTCATAGGCTCTTCATACATTTACCATTTAGTCCTATCTCTGTAAAGTTATATATGTTATTCCTTTAAGTGTTTTAGTCCTAGTGTTTAATTGATAATACTCCCTCAGTCTGTGCCTGGCTGTCCCCCAGTGACGTCACTGCAAAGTTTCTCGGAATCCTTGATCTCCTGGAACAGGGCCATGTCCTTTTCAGTTTACCCAACCAAGGGTGCTCAGTGAAAACAAATACAGCTCTGCTGTACCATAAGAAATGTATGAGGAAAACACGTAATCCATGTATTAAACTGATATTGACAGCTTTGTTTTTTGAGAAGAATTTCATCCTCACTCAATCTCAATGTCGATGCGCACGTTTTTTTGAAACGAGGATTTAGCATTTACTAAAGGGCTACATAACAGGGGCTTTAAACAACCGGCCCCAATGATAATGGTGTAATTGCTGTACTGAGTGTTAGATCAGTGAAGCTGCTCTAATCAATAAAGTCTTCATCAGCCATTTCCCCTGATGATTCGTGCTCATTCCACCCCTAATTGTTCTTTCAATTGAACAAGGTCTGTGTTCTGAGCAGTGGGCAGCAACACTCCCTCAGGAGTCTCTGTTCCATTTCAGCCTTTGCTCAGTCGGCCTAGAATAACAGATTGCTAATGTAACATGGAACACACGGATGATGGCACCCCTTCTCTCTCCAAAAGTTGGCCTTGACCTCCGTACGGATTACCATAAAAACAGGACGTAGGTCACCTGGGTAACACTGGTGAGGGGTGACAGAGGCTGAGGAGATAGAATTACTTCACTTCAGGTTATTAAGACTCACACAGCAATTTTTTGGCTAAAATGTTGTAAAAGTTTACACACATAAAGACTACATTAAAAAATTGTAATACATTCTTACCAATTAACACCACAATAGATGGCAGTATCTATCACAGGCCAAAATTGTCAGTTTGAAAAGAATTATTTAAAAAAATGATGTTAAATATTCATCAGCGTAGAAACATTTAATAAATTTTAAATGCTTTAAAATCAGGTTATGATGGATATACTGTATGTATAAGCTTTTAATCATTGTTACCAAGAAACAAAACACAACAAAGACCTTGTTTCACTGATACATTCCATTTTTAATTCTTCTGATGAAGTAAATGTACATAACGTGGTTATTTTGACCTGTTCATATTAAATCTAGGTTAACATGTGTTTAGAAGCTTTACAAAGATTAGTTTCAATAGTAAAATATGCAGTGCTCTAAATAGTATGAAGTTTAAATGTACATTTTAACGAATTTTCCAAAGTGTAAACAACTTTTTACAGATAGAAGTAAAGATGGTTTGAAAGATACATCCAAAACTGTACACCTGAGCTTTTTTTTTTACTGAAAAAATAAGGATGCAATGCAGAAGGTCACGTCCTCTGCTGACACTAAAGAGGTTCCCCACACAGGTAACCCTCAGAGGTCTTGTTGAACGGAAATGAAAAAATAAAACAGTAAGTCCCTCTGTGTGGTGTGGGGGTTTCCATGAACGGTGAGCTCTGCCTGGCAGCTCAAACGAAAACTCGCTTTCCATCCTCCTTTCCCTGCATCTCCCCAGGTGTCATGGTGGGGAGTGCAGGCTGACTGCTCCCCCCACTCCCTCTCAAAACACTTCCTGACTTTCATATTTTAGCCCATGATTATTATTTTTATTTTTGTTTCCCGGCCAACCGGAAATGATGAAGGAATAATTGGTCCTCCTTTAGTGATTATTGCCCTTCACTGATAGTAAATCAGCACCATTTCCTCCCCAGGGACCACCCCCCCCCTCCCCAGCCATGGGCTCCATATGCTTTGGCTGCAAGATGGCTTCTGCAGGCATCGCTACTCAAGTGGAGCCGGGTACCTAGAGCCCCTGTGCACCACCGTCTGCCCCAAATCAGGACACATGGGCTTTTCGCACACGTCACTTAATCTTCACCCCAGGAGAATCAGAAAGGTCAACTGCCCCCCCCCCCCTTCACCCACACCCCTCTCCCTGAGCCTTAATTGTCCCATATTTCTCAGCCTACCATAACACAGCAACCTAGATTAACAGCACAGCCACCAAGGTGATGAGGGTTACGGTGTCACACGTATTAGCACTAAATAAAAGTGCTGTTTATCACCTGACCAGTGTGGAAGGTGCTTGTATGACATGAAAATTAATCTCCCACTTACAATAATATTACATCTCATATAATACATACAACTTGTCATAACACATTTATGGACAGGATGTTTGAAAATAGTTTGTGTACTCCATTTTATGAAATTCAATTTAAATTATGAACAGTACCTTTTCATTGTTTAAGACAAATTCCACCGTTTAGACTGAAGATTAGAGCGAGGATGGATGTGAATACGCCGGACACATACATCAAAGCTCTAAAAGTCAATTGAGTTGTTTTGTCTGAGTTTAAGAGCCTCCACGTTGCGGAGCTGTTCACATCACCATGGTGATCGTAAACGATAGATCGGGAGGAAGGAACATAAAGGGATCAGCTGACAGGTCAAGTTGAGATAGGACCCGGTGCCCTCTAACGTCCGCTGAGGATTGGCGATAACCAAGTCCGTTATGCTGGTAATGGTGTTGTAGCACGATTGATGCTGATGTTACAGAAAAGACATGAAGAATAGGGCTCGTCGTAGAAATGCGCATATTTGAGGGTGCAGAAGTGTGTGCCTCTGATACTTTAGTTTTCAATAGAGAACTCGGGTTATCAACAAAACGCGTTTACAGTTCGAAGCCTGTATTAAACATTTCCCACTCACTTTCCCACTACTAGACCACTGTAAGAGTACCACAGCAATCTCAGGATGAATCGAGAAGACCATGTGAGTTCCCATATAGAATGTAGGTGCAAATACTTGTTTCGTCCTCTGATAAAAGACGTCACGTGGGGCGCATGAGATCTGTAAATGATGTACATTACAGTACATCACCAGCAGAGGGCGCTTTTACTCCAGGACACAAAACATTTTGGCCAAGTCTGCCTCACACTTAACCGCATTTCCCCTCGATTCCCTCGTTTTGGGTCAATGGCAACTCAAGTGTTGCTACTAATACTCAAGCATGTATTTAGGTACGTAGAACTGAAGTCTGCTTTGAGCTAACGCGCTGTATAGATCGCTCCCTGAGGCCTCATCTTCAGTTCGTATAAAGCCAGCTTGTTAGGTATCTTGGACAGGACAGATGTTGAGCATGAAATACTACAAAACAGGGACCCATCAAAAGTGATTACCATTACCACAAAAAGAAACGCTCAAGTATTCCCGTGTAGCCAGATTTCAGAAGATCAGAGAATTATCTACCGAAACTAAAAGCATGTTGAAATGACATGCAATCATAAGCAGTCATAGTAATTTATTCCCCCAACTGTCAACTACATAATTTCTTTAATCTGACAGTAATATACTAATGTTCTGCCAAATGTAAAGTAAATGGTGGGGGAAGGGGGGACAATATTCTGGAAAACAACAAATGGGCACGTGTATAGATTTTCTCTGTAATTATAACTTAGCAGTGTAAAAATAGAGAAAAGTCAATTCTGTCTTCAAACGTGGGGGATTTCAGCGGAGCAGACTGCAAAAGAAACAGAGATGGTCTTAGATAAGAAGAGACAGGGGAAAAGAAGGAGCTCTCATACGACACGCTGCTCGACAAGGGAAAACGTGATGTCAATTAAAACATGTCCATGCAGAAGTGAAAGACAAGATGTACAGTCATTATTACGTTTCACTTAACTCATGAAGTCTGGACTTGTCTTAAAGTTTCCAATACCGTTTCACAATGTGGACACAAAACAAACATTATTCTTATAACTTTTATTTTTATCTTGTAGGTCAGCATTGGCTTTGCCGAACACCGTATTTGGAATCTTCAGATTTGTAAAGATTTGCTTCTCACACATTTATTTAGACCACAGCATATTTCTACTTTATTTTACCCTTTACCTAGAGTCACAACAATGATTATTATAATAGTAACTATTATGAGATTACATCTGCGTCCCAGTTCTGCCATGCAACGAGGCAGTAAAATAAATGGGCGCAGACAGCAGTAGAGATAAAACAGACGTTATTCAAGACACTTGACTGCTACCGTGTACGTGTCACAGTCAGGGTATTTGAACTTAGAAGTTCAATAACAATTTGTACTTTGTGTTTGAAACAAAGTTGAAATGTAGGGCACGACTTTGTTTTGATTTTCCCTCTTCCTAAAAACCAGTTTGGGTCATGTGCCCTTCAAGCTCTCAGCAACATTGGGTTATGTGCCCTTCAAGCTCTCAGGGTCTACAGGACAATTGTCTGTAACCCTAGTAATTACCTGTGATTTTAGTATTTTACCTAATATTGTATCTAAATTATTGTATAGAGATAACTTACGAAAATAAACATGGTTGTAGCATTTTCACATATCAACTGTAGTTTTAAAATAAATTAAAAAAACCAAAACATGAAATAATAATTATTTGCTAACAGTTTAAAAGTAGGCGCACGAGGAATGTGCACAGAAATGGATATGTTGAATGGATATGTCTGTACCTCATCCTACGTTTTTTACAATTTTTATTTTTTAGTACTTAATGTTGAGAGTTATAGAGCTTGTGCATAAATTCTGAAGTATTGCATGACAGACAAGGCCAGCTGTGGTATTGTTGGTAGGTCAAATAGATTCTCTTTCTAAAATGTGGTGAGTAAGCGTTAATGTGTGGTGTCATGTACAGTATCATTAACACCATGTCGATCAGAGAAGGTGTGCTCATTACACTGAATGTATGAAAATATGTTGAACAATAAAATTAAGCAAATCATCCCATATAACTATTTTGTCCTTCAGGTTTTCAGTTAAATAATGATGAAAGTCATAGTTTATGAACTATACGCACAATTCTGATCCTGAAAGATTTATAAATGATAGCTATAATTAATTAACTAAAGGCAGAAACTGTGTATGTTGCCATCTGTATTGACTTTGAAACTGTAAATTAAACTGTGTTGTTTTTTATGATAAGCTGGTGTTTATGGCAGGACTGTCATTTAGAAACCAGTTGTATGCAAGGTCAGTGCTCAGAGACGTATAACCTGATATAACCTGCATACTAGAACTATGGGAGAAAGTCATGTGGTTTGATTTTCACCCGTTCCCTACACCTAAATGGGCTACACTTGCAGTAAGGCAAAGGTTGCCTTTAGGTGTCAGTATGTGTTTTCAGCTGTTATATGCGGTGTTGGAGCCATAACAATATGAGCGACCATCTCTCTGGGTCTAAAGCTTGCTGAACCTTGTCATATAAGAACCAATGAAAACAAGCTTACAGGACCAGGTGCACCATATTGTATAAACAATATTCCCCATGATGTTAAAATATTCCAGAGTATAATGCTAAATAAACTGAAGTTTATTAAACACCAGGATGAAGGCAAATGCTTAGTTTTCTCAGGCACCAGATTTAAATATCACTGAAGGATACACAATTTGGTTGTTAAAGATAATGTTCTACAGCCAAAATTTAAGTGCACAGAAAAACAGTGATGTCTGTTGGCAGCCCAAAACATGATAGTTTATCCACCCCATTCATTCAGTGTAGCAGTACATTTAATTCTTAGTTTTCACTAACCATAAAAGTATTAAATGATCAGGGATACATTTAAAAAAATTACTTTGTTAGTTGGTGCAGAATACAGTCCTTCCCAGAAAACTAAACCAAATCAGGATTTCAAGACTGTTTCTTAATATTTTTATGCCTATTCTATATTCACATACAAACTTTAAAGGCTATTTTATTTTTTTCCCAATTTCACCTCATGCTCTGTTATCTACAGTGCAGAAAGAACAATCTTAACAAATTTATGAAATGTTGAAAATGCCCTTTAAATCCACAGATATTACATGGGTTGTATAATTAAATCTATATACATGTATAAGTCAAATAATTCTGGGAATTAAGAAAAAACCCCTAACATGATGGCACTAAAGGTTTGCATTAAATTGATGGGTCTGCAAATATATTTTCTTTGAGAATTTTGCCAACATATGATCCATGGTGACCAATACAAGTTTACAGGCCTAAAGCCAAAAAAGGTATGACTTGTTCAAAAGGTCATCCTAGTATCGTCTGTTTAAATTTGTTTTGTCTGAGAATGAACTAGTAACACAGGAAAAACAATAACTTTCTTCAGAATATCTGAAGAATATCCATTGCCTTCCATTTTTTGTAAAATTATAAAATTTGTGATGTTTTTTGAGACATCAAAATCATTATAGGAAAGTTTGCAAACTTTAATATAATATATCAGTAAAAGTCCTTAAATACATTTTCAACTTTAAAAGGGTGAGCAGTTAAAGGACTCTGACCAAATAAAATTTATTTAAATCCGTGAAAAGCCAAAGAATACTAACTAATTTTTCTCAGTTTTATGAGATGTCTAACAACATCAAAAAGAAAGTAAAATAGGAAACTGGCAAAAATAGTGCTATATAATGTAATAATGTAATATAACAATGTAAGTTATAAATGTATAGAGTTATAGATACTATAACTTTCTCAGACTGCTTATAGGATTACAGAGTAGTTTAGACGCCTCGTTACATATGGGGTGTTTTTCAAAACAGATGACGCATAAAACAATGGTCACCAGGACTTTGATATTGTTTGCAAAAAATCTGGAAAAAACCCACAAACCATATGTTGTGGCACACACATGAAACGTGTGCTGTGAAGCATGTGATTCTGTATTGCAGTGCTAATAAAAGCCCAGTGTAACCACACTAGTGTATTACCCTCTAGCATAGCACACATATGAAGCACTGCTGGGGCACTGGAACACTTACTGGTGATTTATACTTCTTGTTCTTGTTTGGGATGAATTGTATGAGTCTACATGCTTCATTTGGAGATCAGATTTTACAATAGTATTAGGTTTGGCTAAAATCAGGTTTTATTTCATATTATTTTGTTTGACATAAATCAGCACATGAACCCAGCCATTGAAGGCCTGATACTACTATCTGCTCTGACTGAGGTATCCGCATCCACACTGCTTAACTCTACATGCATACTTTTCACAGCAGCTAGGATCTTAAAAACAATGCTGGTGTTCAAATCTGATTACCGTCACGTCACAGCATTCCGCATGTATCTCGATTTTTAATCACAAACGAAAGAAACGAGACACAGGATTTCCATTCTCAGTCTCACACTTTACTTGTGCCTGTCAACTTATCACCAGCTCATTCCAATGGATTTTGATAGTGATACAATCAGTTCAGCTGTATAAGAAGCTGTATGATTCATTTTCACAGTCTCTAAGTGAATGTTGAGACAACATGATTTTGCTGAGCAAAAATACAGTGTTAAGGGCTGTTTGAAACTCCCGGACGATCCAAAGTCTAAGGCCTGTCAGATCTCATTTGTTAAATGAGGTAGTTTTCCAGGTGCAAACATAAGAACACAGGTTTATATCATTCCAATGTCAGTTTACTATGACCACGCAGAGCCAAAATATATACCGAAGTCAACATTTTTGGAATGATTCCATATGTGCACAACAACAGAGGTCTTGTTAAAACATGGATATTTCCACAAGCATAGCAAGACCTCTCAAGTCTTCTGTTTTAGTTGTGCAATTGTCCACATCGTGCTTTACTAGCTTTACAGTACAGTTACTGTTGTATGAAATAGCACATGGTACTCATCAACACACAGCGTTAGCTGAGCTTATAATGAGCTCAGCAAAGTTTACAGGATGTAGAGTACCAAGGCAGAGCCCACTAATTGCTGTGCAGAGTTATACTCTGACTCCCTTCCCTTTCCTGATTGGTTAATTAAAAACACGCAGATACTGTCGAGCTTAGCTGGTGAACTGACAATTTAAAATGTCACAGAAATGGAAATAGTTGTCAGAGCTGGTCATATTTGTTTCAGGAGAGAGGTCATCCAAAATGACATATTTGGCCTAATAACCATGTGTAGGAAATACCATCCAACCATGTTGGGGGCATGTTTTTGATTTTGTTATTTTCAGAATATACAAAACACCCCTGCTCTAACTAACAGTACTTGCTTTGCTTATTTGACTGATCACAAGCCTCTTCCAGAATATTCTGGAGATTGAACTGAAGCTTGTGTTGTTCCCATGCTTGCTGGAAGTGCCTTATCTTTAAAGGGGAAAAAATAAGTGTTTCAGTACGGTGGGGCACAGAGCATGCATGGCTTTGAAGCAGACATCTGACTTGCATGAAAGAAGGGCCTTTGTGTGGCCGTGCTCAGGCCTGTGTGGCTGTAAGTGTCCGCAGCTCAGCAGCGAGTCCCAACAGGCCATGCATGATCACACACCCCAAAGCATGAGGCTTTTCTGCTTATTAGCAATGCTATTTCTACAAAGGTAGCAACACAGCCCTTTGGCACAAACAAATATACAAAGAAAAGAACACGAAAATGTGTCTGAGTGTGCTCATGTCTGTAGAAGAGATGGCAAAAGGGCAAAGTTCCCAGCCAAAGGGTTTTACAGTGGCTCTATAAATTGGTTGTTATTCAAGGCCGACATTGCAGTTATAGTTATGCTTTCATTTTTCTTTAAGTTAAAATCTCCTTCTATGTTTCACTGCCCTTTCCTCAGAGGTGATGTCATATTTTTATGGCTTCACTTTGTTGCAATAAAAGCATCCCCAACCTGAACAGCAGCACTGGAAAATCTTACTGTATTACTACGTATTGTAATGGTGGACTTCAATATATGAATGTTAGTTTGTTGACATTAATTTAACACAGCCTGGTTTAACATGAAATCACTCAGCAAAGGCCAGGCCAGACTGAACTTCCATAACTGTAAATGACTTACACCTGGAATGTTCACTCACACAACATCTACAAGTAATGAAGAGGTGATTAAAGTTGAGCAAAATGCTGCAGAATTTTACTCCAATAGAGCTAAATAAACTGAGAAGTCAGTACCCAAAGTGGTGGGCTCTCACCCTTGTGCTAGTCTTCTTCATTACTAGTTGGGCAGGAGAAGCCCTCCCTAGGCTGGCACAGAGACCAGAGTCAGGGCCTCAGAAGGAAATTCCAAACCATACAGCCCAGCTGGGTCCCTTGGAGCAGCCGACCACGCAGAAGATTATAAACGCTAAGTGTCCCCAGCAAGACTGTTGGCCTCGCGTGAGCTCGCTGTGGTCACGCTCCACAAGCCAAGCAAGGATGTTACATCACCAGTCATCCTCAGGGCTCTCGTTGCTGTGTGGTCCTGGAACTGGCGTGAGGGACCTCAGGTTTGCAGTTCCACTATCATGATGGGTAATCTCCCGGGCTGCAACTCTCTGTCTCCTAGGGAGCGGAATCCTGTTCATGGAATTCAGTCACAAGTATTATTATTCGCAGGTAAAGTCACATTGTTCAACAGTCATTCCTGCTTTAGCCTTGGGTACTGTAACTGATCTGGTTCTGGTACGCAGAAAGCACTTTGAAAAAGCAGCTGACATTTGGTTACTGAAAAGTACAGTTAAAGTGGAGAGTGAACCTTCTCTCCCAAGTAGCTCCAGAAATTATCTCTACCAAAACGTGATTTACGTTTGTTAAACAGGGTGGGCTTTGGGAAGTTTGCAGTTTGTTATGTGTTCCCTCATCTGACCTGTTCAGATAGTAAATTTTATAGAGGGATGGGGCAGGAATGCCGGACCACCCCCCTCCTCAATCCCATCAGCACCTGTGTATAATTGAGTTGAGCTCCTTTTTTCTCCTTGGCCTGCTGGACCACACTGCTTCTGATAAGCAAGGACTTCCTGTTCACCCATGCCAGTTTTTACTATGGATTCTACCTGTCTAAACGAATTAGCCTCCACACACAGCAAACCTTTCGTTCAAAAACTTTCAAATCCAGGAAGGAAAACTTTCAATAAAAGCTAACTAACTTAAAAACACAAGTTTTTACTTCACTTGTCACAAGTAACAGGTTAAATTTGCTTTAGCAAATACTATGTTTAGTCAGCATTTGTAATGTACATGACACTCCTATAAATAAATAAAACTGATCTACTACTGATCTATCACCTAAATCTTTATGTGGCTCCATAAAGGGAAGATCAGAACATCCTTGTGCTCCAAGCTTTAGATATTTGGCTATATTTACACTTTCCCTACCAATTTGCTGAACTGTTTCCCACCATCAGGTGAGTCACAGAGGGGTGGGAACATTGGCCAATTCCAAGGGCCCATGACTGACAGGGGCCTTCAAAAAATAGAACATAGATGTAATGTTATGTCACGTCATGCTAGTATAAAATATCTTTCCAGGCCCAAAATATCTAGTGGTGGCCCTGTCCATCATACATGCTGAATGAGTCCATGTTCAGTTTTAAATAGAATTATCAGGAAATTTAACATATATCATAAATATAAAACACAGACATCCTAGATGTTAATGGTGACCAAGAAAATCCCTGCCCCCAAGACTTCTTAGCCTTTGTATGGTCTATACTAGTTCATGTGTTTGCTTGACATACATAACATTTTAAATAGATATTTTATTTTATAGATAATTTATAACACTGTGTGTTTGCTAATTAAATTTATGTAAAATTCAGTAGGTTTGTCTCTTGAAAACTGAACTTGTGAGTTTTTGGTGGCCAGAAAATTTCATTACTACAATATTTGCAGATAATGTTCTCATTTCTCCTTATTGTACAATTTCCAGCTTCCCATTTGTGCCATCTGCAGGTTATGAAATATCTCTGTAGCAATTTCTCCTCTATGACCCTTGGAACAGTAAGTACCTCCTCAGCATTTCATCATTTTAGTAATTGTAATGTTCTTTTCTTCCATTAGGTCCTGTTTATCCCTCCTAATGACTTACTAGTACAGGTCAAAAGTTCAACTAATAGATATCTAAAATCTTCTTCTTGTCCCCTTAATATGCTCATTTTAATCCTGTCCAATCTCATCACTCCCAAAGAAAACCTCAGCATCTTCATCTCTGCTACCTCCAACTCTGCCTCCTGTCTCTTTGTCAGTGCCACTGTCTCCAGCCCATACAACATAGCTGGTCTCACTACCGTCCTGTAAATCTTCCCTTTCACTCTTGCAGCTATCGCAGATCATTCTTGACACTCTTCTCCACCCACTCCATCTTGCCTGTACTCTCTTCTTCACTTCTATACTACACTCCCCATTACTTTGAAGGGTTGACCCTAAGTATTTAAACTCGTTCCATTCGCTACCTCTGTTCCTTGCAACTGTACCATTCCACCACCCTCTCTCTCATTTACACACATACTCTGTAAATAGATATCTAAAATAAGTAATTGAAATTATGCCACTCACAGTTACAGGGCTTTTGCATGCTTTTTTCCTGTATCTGACATGCCATGGAACAGTAAGCAAATAAGATAAGATGTAATTATTCAATTAACATCCTGTTCTTCACACATATTGCGAGGCAGGATGGTGTACTTTGCATTATTACCTGATATACAGCACTTTGTGTGCAGTAGTGAGAAAACAGGTAAACATTCCAGACCTTTCTGACAAACAGAAGACAGGAAGTCTGCTGAGCACATGCCACGTACGTTATAATAAGTGTGAACAGGAATGACATGGCTTCACTGCCTTATCTTTGCTCACGCTTGCATCTAAACTTGGAGCATCAAAATAACATGAGTTTCTTTTTTTATTATAATTTTATTTAAAGCATGCATGCACACACACACAGGGTTGATTTCTACACACCAAAGACATGGTTTTGTTTCTCTTTCAGTTTTATCACCCTGTGTAGCCTCACCCTGCAGCCCTGCAGTGAACCTTGTGCTGGAAAATTTGTCACATGCTCAGTGCTTGCCCCCCCCCCCCTCACTTAGCTCCGCACACATGACAGGTACCACATTCTAACCAAGGGTTAAACATTATCATTTATTCCTTTAGCAACATTGCACCTCTTAAATGCTTGTGTAAAACACAGCACCGTAAGTGAATCCTGGTGCACGTGGGACCATTTGCCTGTTGCTGACCTAAAAAAAGACATTTAGGCTACCTATCTGGAAAGGTTTGACAAAGTGGAAAACCTCCCTTGATACTGAGTTCTGTACTGTACATGTAGCTGGTCACATTGGGAAACATGAAGTATGTCTGGGGAATTGCATTTAAGAGAAAAAGAACAGAGTTGAGCCTCAGGGCTGTTCCAGGCTACACCTTTGTGTTTAAACTGCAGTCATAATGCAAAGGCACTGTCTTGTGCTGAGGTTTCCTCTTCCGTCACCACCAGAGTATTGTGAACACACTACTGGGTTTCTACAGCTGACCCAGATACACGACTGCTACCCCCTGTCCCACACCAGCAGTGACTACCTCCCAAATAACTACCTGCAACATCAGCTTTTTTCGAGAGTGGAATCATCTTAATTGCTATTATCTCTGTGAACTGAGTCAACCTGTTTAACTTTAAAGGGATTCTTAGTTCTCACAATGTACTTTGGCTAAATGTGGTGCCGCTCAGACATTTGGACCTGAGCACATCAGAGGGATTTGTTAATATTCCCAGAGACACATCTTGTAATAAACATTTTCTATAAAACATATTAATCCAGCAACACATGCTGTTTGTTTGGACATTGCTACCGGCTGTATGAAAAGCACATTTGTCAAGCAAAGTGCCTATAAACAGACCAGACAGGAGGACTTCAGTGTTTATCCACAAGCAGGAAATCTTCACTGCTGAGTTCACTTCCAGTTAAAGCATAATATACAAGGATTGTAAAAATCCTAATAAATCTATTGGTAGATATAGGTACTGCACTTGTAAACAGGCTGAAACAGACATATAGCATGTTGCATGGCAACAATCTGATGAAAGCATGGCTCCAGCTATA
>JABJVR010000052.1:4959220-4988465 GCA_025773905.1 Chitala chitala | reverse complement strand
CCACCTTTACTTTATGTTTAAAGTTGGATTACTGCACACTAAAGGGTCAGCATCACTTGTATAAAGAGCACTTTTGGATTCGGGTGAACTTCCCTTTCAATTTTGGATATCAATTGTTCTAAAGCATAATTATTATAGTACAGATGCATGTGTGTACATTATAGCACCTTCTGAATATAGTCATATTCTTGTATAACAAATGTGAGTGGATGCAGATGAAGATTAGCAAGGAGGAAGAATAAACTGTAGATGTAGCCTATGAGTGTATGCAGACCAGCTGTGCTGTTGTTTTCAATGTAGAAGCTTGTACGAGAAGATGGTTGATTTAGAAAGGATTTATTTATACATCACTGACATATGCACGACCGAAAAACAACGTCAGGCATACTTTGCAGTTTAATTTCCTTGTGTAATTAACTCCTACACCATCAGCATGACATCCTCGGAGACATGGAAATTGTGTTGCTACTGACAACCCCGAGTTTCCACGTTCCCCGTTCGAGCACTCCGTCCAGTTGCAGAGCCTTGAACGCCGGAATGCTTTTGACCCAGAAGCTGTGAACACAACCCGGTCACCCTATGCTCTGCGCAGCCCAGAACACTGCAACAGAGAAGCAGCAGCAGGACACGTTTCCTCTCACAGCCGTAAGGGTAGTAAAGAAACAGCAGACAGTTCTACAAGAAACCACATCTGGAAAAGCACTGAATCCGAGAAAGTCGCAGTACTTGGGAAGTCTCAGTTACAATAAAAAAAAAATATACACAAAACACAGCACGTTGCTTGATCTGAAGGAACTTTTTTAAAGTAGATATACGCCCATATAAATGTAACCAAAGAGAGTATTCCCTTAGGTAGGAAACTTACCCGAGCTAGCTGATACAAATATAAACAGAAAGGGTCCCTTTAACTTCTGAGAGCAACAGGCCAGCTACCTGATTACCAAACGGATAAACATCGTACGTGCTCCTCACAGCAAATCCATGCCCACGTTTTTCAGTAGACTGGGAAATAAGTTTAGCAAAAAAAAAAAAAAAACTGTTACCACCTAGAAAATATGGCTTACCAAAACAGCGGAGCAACCAGACGCAGTAATTTGTAGAATTATATCCACTTAAACACTTTATTTGATTGAAATAAATATCGAACACTTTAACAAAAAACACTTTTTGCATGTAATAACATTCAGAAATATTTACAAACACAACTAATGACAGCTTCTCCGATTACTGAACGAACCTTATTCGTTTCAAAGCTAAACTACCTGGTCAAACGAAGTTACGTCATCGTTCGATATCCACGAGTAAAATCAGAAAAAGCGTGCGGCTCCTCACGCGCACATCTTCCAGCTCGCGCACATCCTCCCGGCTGAGACCGACAGGCTGGAATGACCTGCGAGCCGGAGCTCAAACTTAAACGTTGTCAGTAACAATATCCGCACTCAGCCAAACCATTTTTGCAGTAGGGGGGGGAACACAGAATAGAACATCATTTATTCTCAACTGTTATTCATCAACACCATTATGAATACATTATGTAAACTATTATATACATTTTGTTAAACGTGATTATAAAGCAGACAACTCACGACAAAATAGATTAACTACTTTAAACATTTAGTACATTGCCTATCGCCCCGCCTAAGTTGTGCGTACTGCTAAGTACTTTTGAAGTACTACGCAGAGGCTACAGCTGAAAAGTTCTGTTGTAGTGGGATAATGAATGAATTACTAGGGCACGGAGAAATAAATACGTTTTGGGGTCAAAAGTTAATGCACAATATGTCATTTTAACTAGTTTCATGTTTTATTCTCTAATGTACCCTGTTAGCGTGTAGTCAATTCTTTCAAACAATCGACAATTTAATAACATATCCAAAGGTAAAAAAAAAAACATCGTTTTACTGTTTGGGGTATAAAAATGAACACAAGGCACACAAACAGAACTACACAGTTTCTCGTCTTCGTGTTAGATTTTAAGATCGTCTCAAAAGCGAGGCACAGGAATTTTTCCTCTTCCCACATTACTTCCGAACCTGGAAAACCACATAACTACATACACATGTAATTTGATCAACATGGGAAAATCCTATTTCGACATTGCTGACTGTTCCCTTGGATACAAAGTAAAAACAAATATATAACATTTAATATAAACTACTGGATTTGTAATTTCCAGATGAGGCTAAAATACATTCCCTTTAAATATCACTATGGTACTTACCAAACACCCACCATGTGCTCCCTTGCTGTACTCCAGTTTGAAATTTTTATTAACTTGACTGCGTTAAGGCAGGCATATCCTAACTGATTGTATACAGATAGTTTCCTACTGTATGGGCAAGTAGGGTGCATACCCAGAGGCCCAGCAGGTTAAGGGACCTACATGTAAAATAAAAGTAAATACCTACATAATTACTAATGTTTTAAGGCACAGTATTACATTGTGGTGCCTTGAAGGCTGATCAATCCAGTGTCCACAGGGGTTTTAACTGATTCCCAACTCTCTGAAAGACCAGACAAGCCAATGTGTAAATTGTTAAACTAAAGGCAATTGTATACAGTTCAGGTGATCATATGCAAAATAGCAGTATATTAAAAGAGAAACAATCTTCATTATACACCCGTGAGCCAAGTATGTGAAGCTGGACATTTTTACAAAGTTAAAGCTCCAATTCTAGACTAAAGTTAGGATGATTTGTATACCTTGTGATCATTTTTATACCTAACAGTGAAAATAATCATCATTAACATAACACTGCTAATTAGTGAAAAACTAATTAGAACTCAGTCGTTCAAAGATCATCACAGTGACAGCTTTTCCAGTTCTGCCCCCAAACTGGAAGCAAGGTGTTGGCAGCTCCTGGAGGAATCTGAACCCTGAAAAACACAGAAGAAAAACAGTTAGTGGTGGTTGTAAGGGGGAACCACGACTGGTTCTCAAACTGGTTCTTAAAAAAAAAACAAAAAACAGTATGTTGAATAAATTTCAGTAAGGTTATAGGCAATGGAAGAGAGCATCCCATTGAAAATACTCTCATCACCTGTAGCAGCTGGACAGTGGGAAGATAATGTGCAAACAGCAGAATGCTGTCTAACATGAGCCATGTTGACACGAGTCACTCACCCTCGCTGAAGATATGCAGCAGCTGTTCTCTGGTCCAGTTACAGGAAGTGATGACAAAGAAACCGCCTGCCCTGAGTGCTCCCTGCAGAGCTGCCACATAGCGTGTTTTCCCAGAAGCTGCTGCATCCACGTTTAGTGTTATGGCATCAAAAGTGCCCTTGTCAATACAGAGGTCAAAACCTCTCAGCTCCTCAGATCCACTAAGGAAGTCCATCTCCTGCAATAAAACAGTCATGAGGAAGAAACGTGAATAAAACAGGCTGCCCTCTTCTTATCGTTTCCATTCTGGTACAGACTTTATAAGCGTGTATAAATTTAATCCTTCTCCTCAGAACAATTATTTGGGGGAAAAAATATTTAAATGAATGAGCATCACTGATACTTTCGTGGGTGGAAGTTGTTAGACAGAATTATCTATATAAAGGCTGCTCCAACCACATTTCTGTCCATCATGAAAGAGGTCTTTCATATCTCCAGAGCATGTAAAACTAGCTTCTATAGGTATGCTGCTGGCTGGAGCTGCAATATTGGAGTGGTACCTTTTTCAATTCCAATATGGTATACAGAGCACTTATCTGAAAACACCAGTATGGCTTCAGTCTTCGTCTCATTTCCTCATGGACAGAAAGCTGCCTTGCTTACACATTAAAAATCAGTGCATGGTAGAGTCTTTATTTGAATTTTTTTGGGGTGGGCGTAGATCTTGCACTGCTTCAAAATGTGAGGACATGTGGTACTTTGTCTTTAAAATACATTGTTCCTATGATTGTTCAATTCAGCACACCCCATTCATACTATAAAATTAATATCCCCAATTGTACTGCCTTAATACCATGAAACTGGTGTCCTCAACTATATTAGCACATGGTGTAAGAGGAAATAGGCTTAAATGCTATGGAGGCATGAAGAATTGCACTGCAAGGCCCGTCAAGCACAGGGCTTACCTGAGAGCAACTAAATCCCCATATGAATGCACCTGGGACACCAAAGCTCAGCAGCACACTCCGGCAGAAAACCAGCCAAACCAAGGCCAATATTGACCCTGCTCACACACGTGCATGTCTAGCATGAATGCACACACAGTGCAGTCAGCAAACACCCAGACAAAGTAAGTAAATAAAAATGCCAGAGAAAACAACTTTAGCTGTGAAGAAGGCAATTTCATTTTGGTGGCATTTCTACAAGGTTACCCTTGATTACTTTTGCCACCTCTTTGGCTTTAACTGCCCTGTAAGACAAACATGCAAGATTCGTATATGAAAAGGGGGTGGGGGAAGGGGGAAAAGGGAAAAAAAAAAAAAAGTTACAGAAGGACCAGAGTGCTGAAAGCCCAGTTATTTCTTTGGAGGCATTTAGTAAAATATCCAAAGAAAAACAAAACCACATTAACATTAAACTGTAAAGCTCTTTGTTTTATGCTGCCCAATGATTATCTCAATAATTAAATGAGGTCCATCAAACATCAAATACTGTATTGCAAACCAAGGCTGCCTCTGAGTGTTCACTCGCAGAACTACAATACACAGCACTGAGAAAATGCCTACAGTCAAAATACAGTTCAGCCGGCAAATATTACAAAAATATAAAAATGAAAATTCAGTCAACTGCAAACAAATATGAGTCTGCTTATGAGAAAGACATCATGGTTTATTGTAAATCAAAACATGTTCATACCTTAATTTGCACGCTGGAGAAGCCTTCTTTCTCTAGAATGTTCTTAGAGAGCTCCACAGAAGCAGCTGAATAATCTATGCCAGTTAGATTTGTGAACCCATGTTTAGCCTATGAGATGTATCAAAGGAACAATAAGGCTTGTGGTCCAGCCTCAGTCTCAAACAAAAAACTACAAACACATTACCATCAAATGATATGTGCACAGTTAAAACAGTGCTAATGAAAGCTACATGTCATCAGCACGTGTCTCCTACCAAAGAAAGTTTTTTCAGCCAGGAAGACAAGCATTACAACTGAAATAACAAGCCAAACATGCATTTTCAGTAGCCTTGAAAGCATACCAGTTCCACAAGGAAAACACCATTTCCTGTACCAATATCAAGTACAGCAGCTTCTGCTGGGATTTCCTTCTTATCCAACCACCTGGTCACACGATCCATGCTCTCTTCTCCAAACCTAAGAAAAGAATGTATTTCATTACACAATGCATTAAATGCAGACTTAGATGCTAAGTTTAATTAAATTTAAACTCTTTATTTTGCAGGCTGCATATTTGAAATGTATATATCTGTGCAATTTACCAGGCACACAAGTCTTTTACCATATCTCCCCAACATCCCCAATGTCTTTGAAGGCTTGTAATTCTCTTTGGTAGGCCTCATCCCAACTAGAAAACACACACACGCACACACACACACACAGCAACAAAACGTAGTCTTAAAGAACATCATCTGAAATCTGAAAACTTGAACAGGAATTAACTTTGTTTCAGCAAATGTCAAACTGTATTAATGTGAAATTCTCTAAATTCACTGATCACTAAATAAATCTATATTATTATTATTATTATTATTAGTAGTAGTAGTAGTAGTAGTAGTAGTATCTGTTTTCACTTAAAAATTACGATCTACGTAATTGTCTTGTCACAAACCGTCTAAGAGGTAACTGGCTAAATTCTCGGTAGCTAAAAATGAGATTAATCTGCTGTTAATAAACGTGCATTCTGTAAATGTTAGATTCATGTGAGCCTTGCACTCGCTGTCATTTTTGGTCAACACTTACAGGATAATGGCATCTTTTGCACTGTTTTTCCAAACAGAGCTCTTTAACAGAACACTGCAAAAAGATGCCCTTATCCTGTTAAGTGTTGACCACACGATAGCCAGTGCAAGATTCACATGAACCTAACATTTACAGAATAATAAACGTTTATTGACAGCAGATAAATTTAAAAGTAACCAAATTTATAGCAAACGAGGTCTTAGCCAATTACCTCTCTGAACATTTGTAGCACATATCCCAAGAATTACTGACTTTAAATTTGGTAAGTTTTGCTACATAATTAAGATACATTGGCTTACTACTCTTTTGTCCCCAATTTTGAAGGCTGGAAGTCTTCTGCTAAATCACTGCGTTCGTCAGATTTGGATGCAGTTTGGCAACACTGTGAGTTTCCCGTCAAATCCATGCTGAATGGAAAACAACGTGCACAGGAAGTAGCCAATTTGGAGTCCGGTGGGTTCACACGTGTAGTATTACGTAAAATAAACAATCATTTTAATTCAAAATGTATACATTTGAAATGACATAATGAACGATAATTGTTTAGTGGATAATTGTACATCGTTATGAAAATATAACGTTTGAGTAATTTTGACAAAGCCTACAAATCCCAGAGTAACCTAGACTCGTACTAACGCTGTGACGTAATGTAGTTTGGGTGCAGCGAGGGATTGTGGGACAGGTGGGGATGTTTCCATTATGGCGGCTTCCATTTCAGGTTATACTTTCAGTTCTGTGTGCTATCACAGTGCTAACAGCAACTCCGATCATGTAAGTATCGAAGGTCAGCGATGGAAATTCAGAGCGATGTTTTGAGTTGTTTGATTTGTTTGGCTGTTTTTGCCGCGTAACGCTATGTGAAGAGTACCGAGTTTCTCCAGTGTCATCTTCCTGTGCTCCTGTTCAGTGACAGATTTTTGTTGAATAACTAAGCTAGCTTATTAGTTAACTTCATGTGTAAGACCAATCGAATGCTTTGAATTCTGTGTGCAAAAGCAGAGGTTTACGAAAGTATGTAGACGCTTTTTTAAAACAAGTTGGCACCAGCTATTATGTAAACAGTTAAAATTATGACAAGTACATTTAGCATGCCGGTTTATCATTGAGACATGACTGTCAGAGTCACGGTGCTGCATCATTGTCTTTAGGTACACTCGTACAATTATACTGTTAGTTGTTTTTAGTTTTATTGTTAACATTATGATTTTTTTAAATGTCACGTTCGTTACCAAATGAATATATTAAGCCACGAGTCAAATACCTTTCGCCCAACTTTGTAAATTGAGTTAATTTTGCAAAGTCCTAGTAGGATGCAAATTATGTCGTAAATATCGGTTCTTTTTGACACTGAAAATTGTGTTTTGTCCCTATAATATTCATTTTAATGTAGACGAGTGTATTGATTATGAGGTTTCTTTGGTAATAGGCTCCTGGTGTTCCTTTTACGTTATTGTTTTGCTATATTTTAGTTTCCCGTATTTAGGTAACTTGCTTTGGTGTATTTCATTACCTTCCAAAATAACATGTCGGTTGTCTGACTGTTCTGTATGACATAATGAAATTAGTAATATTTGAGATGCAGTAATGAGGTCAGCATTGGGGGTGCAAGAAAATTTTATTAGTTTGTACGAGTGATGAGCTAAGAAGATTAATAAAGGCTTTTCAAGAACCCTATTAGAAGAACTACCAGAAGAACAATATATGATGGAAACTGAGCTTAAGCATGTTTATTACAGTTATGAATGTTCACAGTAAAATATTATTAAACTACTAATTAATTATTGCCAGATCTATACAATCAGTCAGATTCACAGTCTTGGAGACCCTGAGTCACAGCTCACGTTGGCTGATAAGTCATCGTCTTTGTTTTCTGCTATGCCTGATCAAGTCTGTCAGTGTTCTATTGAATTTGTATGACATGAAAGGATGTGTCAACATATTTGGGCTAAGTGTCAACTAAGATCCCTCATCAGTGCTCATTGAGGATAGAGTCAGTATTTCAGCAGCGCTGGTGAATTCAGAAGGTCCTTTAGACAGAGAAAAGGGAGCAGGTTTCCATATGATGTCTGTGGCCTTGCTTAGCTGACCAGAGGCCAGATGGACTTCAGTGCACTACACACTCCCTTTTGAATGATTCGTAGATGCCGTTGAGTGTGACAGAAACATATGGAATTCTAATTTAGAACAATACACAAATATCCTGAACAGCTAATTTATATTTTCTGGAGATTGTAATATATTTATATCGACCACTTTTATGTAGCTATGGTAAAAAATTCTCATTGTGCTGCACCTATTAATTTCCCAGACAGTTTTCTCTTTTGCTAGACTCATCATGACTTGTGTCATTATGCTTCCTTTTGTTCATAGTTCTACAAGAGGCACATGTGACGGTTATATTCTGATGGCCAGAACAAATGTAGATTCCTCATTTTATGCAGTCTATGCTCTTCTTCCTGGTTGATTTGACTACTGAGATCAAACTCCATCAGAAGGCAATAAGATGTGTTTGTTTTGGCGTGCTGAAAGTCCTGCCAGTCTGAACTCCAGAACAGGGTGTTATTTGACACATATTTGGAAAATATAACTTAACATGACCTGTAGTGGTTACAGGTTCATTGTTTCATTGTTTTTGGTCTCAGCAAATTCAGAAACAACCAGTGAATGTTGGAGATGATAGAGCATCTCGGAGTTAATTCCTGTTTATGCTGCAGCCACTTTCCATATACTGATCAGCTACTTTACTGTCAACACAGTCCGACACACAAATTACATTACAAAAAATGTGCCATTTTATACAGATGAATATGCTAAACAACAGCAAGTTTGCTTCAGATGAACACTTACTTACAAAATGTTGATGCATGAGAAAGTAGTTTTTGTCAGTTTAGAAGTCTGTTGCTGAGTTTTGTCTGGTTAACTGATTAAATTATGTTCTGGTGGCTCGTTAGGTAGAACATTGGGCTGGGGTGGGGAAGTTTCCCACTTCAAATCCCACCCTGGTCATCAGGTGTGTCCCTGAGTGAGACGCTCAGCTCTAGCTTCCTGGGTGCTGAATAATGGCTGCACACTGCTCCCACAGGGGAGGGGTTAAATGCAGAGAATTAATTTCCCTGTGGGATTAATAAAATAAAAAAAAATTACTATATGTATTGCTGTCCAAAGTATATACTGAAGATTGTTTACCTAGATTTTAAACATTATATTTCTGTGTTTGAGAATACAAACGGTCTACTTGCAGATAAGGGACATTTTTCATTTAGCATTAGTTTTTATGCTGGAACATGATATGGTTTTGGGGTTAGAAATTTAGTTAATTTTTAAAGTTTCTTGGAAGGCATTATGATTTTCAGACCTGTATAACATAGTTTTCAGTTGTAACTTCATAAATTCAGACCAAGAAGAGTGTGTCGTAATCCAGCTAACCATGAATTGTAATACATGTACCTCAAATTGTCAATGATTTATAACAGCCCTCATCTTCTGCATTGTTTCTAGAGGAGACTATTGCTGTACTACCTAGAAACCTTTTCTGTTACTCAACAAGGATATTGTTGGCATCAGAATGAGAAACATTTATTGCCATGTAAGTGAAGGTGATTCACATTACTAGGAAATTGCTGCAGTACATTTATAATCTGTGAATGGTTTCTTTTTCTGTGATATAGATAATTGTTTGTGTTTAGGAAGCTATATTCAGCATTTGCTGGTCTTATTGTAGACACTACCTTGTATGTTATGGCTTCATATTAAAGTCAGTGAATGGTATTATAATCCAGACCTATGGATTTAATGCTTTTAGCATTCATTTTATGTGGCATTTTAGTTTATGCTTGAAAATTTGTAATCAAGGTCAGTCTAGATATAGGTGTGATATTTTGTGTGAAGCCCTGTCAAAACCATAATTCTTCATAGTTTATTAATTGTTTTGTACCTTCTTTGATGGTACCTTGATTTAACTTTGCAGTCTTGTGACCTGAGGAAATGTACTGTTAAACTGATATTTACAATTATAGATGTCCTTGAAGCTTTTCAGCTCGTCGTGAAGTTTATCTTGTTGTCTGAATAGCTGTTCTATCATTGCTGTCGATAAAGTCCCATCAGTTTTCCTAAGGAATGTCAAGGCTATGAGAAAATGGTATGATTCTGTATCTGGAAGAGAATATTCAAACTGTTTCGTGTTGACATTGATTTCAAAACACCTTACTGATTATTAGAAGTAAACAAAGCCATGTTTGACCAGGAAACACAATAACTTTCCGTGTTTTCACAGGCTAGTCTTTCGCCTGCTGTTTGGCTGTGAAGTGGATTTACAGTAAGAATATGTTTGCTTGTGGAAATTTTATGTGTTTTATTTCCTGTAGGAAGGCTTTCTGCTGGGAGAGGTGAGACAAGAGGAGTCCTTCAGTATAAGCGATTCACAGATCAGCAACACAGAATTTCTCCAAGTAGTTGGTAAGGTCTTCATTGTCTGGAATAGTCCCTTTATTAGATACTAATAGTGTTTGTTAAATGAAAGATGACCTTAATTATCAGAAGCGTGTGAAATATTTGAGGAGTGCTTTAACTTTTTTTCCGTGTGAACGTGCTTCTGAATATTGCTATTTGTAATGTGCTGCTTGGTAACACTCAAAGATAGCACAACCTTTCATCTTAGCTACCAGTAACAGCTATTAGTTAGCAGCATGAAAACTGATTGTGGCGTCACAATCTGTGGTTAATTATTGAAAACAACCATAAATGAGCAACTGAGGGATGAAAACACAGACCTGCATAAGCAAGCTTGCATGTTTGTAATTAGTTATATATGAAGAAAATGGAAAAATACTTGGAACACTTTTTTCTGATACATGCATGGTTTCTCTGTGGAACTTAAGTTTCTTGCATATATAATTTACTTCCAGAAATCCATAACCACGAACCTTGTGCACAGTTATTTAGGTAAGGTGACCTTCTGCATATGTGTCTGTGCACTGCTGCATTGTTATGTCAGCATTAAAAATCATGAAATTAACCGTATAATTTGATGTTCTTAACCCATTTTAAAATTATTTCCACAACTGCTGGAGCACTAGGAAAAACTGTTGTATTTGAAATAATCAATAAATTTTTAGTATATTTCTTCAGTGAGTGTGATGGCAAGAATACCTTGTGAGATTACAAATGCTGAAGATTTACACAGACATCTTTAATTGGATATGTTGTACTCTTAAACAACTGGAATGCAGTAATGTCAGTAGTCGAAAGTCAAGGCAGTCTAGAAAAAAACTACGGCAACATCCAGTGTTACAAAGTAAGATGAAATTGTATGTTTTTGTCCCAGTTTTTATGACTACGCAGGTAAAGTCAGCGAAGTCAACCTCAGCAGAATTCTCAAAGAACGAAGAAAAGTGAGTTCAGCTCCTGTGTAGCGTGGGTCCAGATCAGGAGCCCTGAGGTGTCAGTGGGGCTTCCAGGCCACCTCAACAAGGGTTTGCTTAGTAATTCATTGGTTCATTTGAATTGTCCGTTAATTGAATCAGATGGTGGAATTTTAATGTAAATATGTTACAGCTGGGGAAGCCCAGTTAGAAGGTCAGGATCCATTGTTTATTCAAAGACATTGCTGTGTTGTCCAAAACAGTTTACATAAAGGCTGCATTTCTGTCTTGAAATAATTGGTTTTGGAAACTAATGCTTGTATCCAAAGTAATATAAAGATTTTTTTTGTTGCATTCCGCATAGGGACAGTCGGTACTGTGTTCAGTGTCTTCCTAATCAGAGGGGTTTTAAATCAGTACTCCTATAGTGTTTGCTGTAGTTTTATTGTATCACGTCGCATGTGATCATTCTTTAAAGCTTTGGAAATCTAATGTGATGCAGTTCAGATGTACAGGAAAGGTAAGAGGAAGGTAAGCGCCCATTGCTGGAAGATTGACCAGAACTAAAGAGAGCATCATCTCTCTTTAGAATGTCATCGGCTGGTACCGTTTCAGAAGAAACACCCAACAGCAGATGTCATTCAGGGAACAGACCATCCACAAGCAGCTGACCCAGATCCTGGGTGTGCCTGACCTCATCTTCCTCCTCTTCAGCTTCATCTCCACTGCCAACAACTCGACACATGCCCTGGAGTATGTGCTCTTCAGGCCAAACAAACGGTATACTTTTGTTTTTTACATGCATAACACAACCCTGGCCGAGTTCTTGTCAATCAGCTTTTTTTGCTGCAGCCTGTTCGCTTTTGTTTGAGTGAACAACCGCATTCTTTACTCGTTTTCTAGTGCCGTATAGTATTATTACAATACATTCTTGTGCTTTTTTTTCCTTTAAGTTTTTGTGTGAAATATTTTCATTTGACCAAAGTGTCTGAATTGACTTTACATTGAATTACTAATGTTAGAGCAAAAACAGAGACCCTTTATACCTTTAATATGTTTTTAAAAACATTTATTAATCCCAGTGATTTTAAGATGTATGAAGTTGAAGTAAATTGCTTTAGGCAGTGCTATTTCAGTTTTCCTCACGATTAAGTGAAACTTGTCAGCAGTAAGCAGGCTCAAGGTAAAGGTGTGAAGTTTTTATCGTGGGATAAAATGGTTGTCCGCCAGAGGCCCTGTGGCTTTGTGTGACATGGTGGATGTGAAGGGATGAAAAATCTGGGAGCAGCGTTAAACTGAAGCAGGGTTTGAAAGTCGAGTTTTTTTAAGCCAGCTTTATTTTGGTTGTTAATCATTCATTCAGGAACTGCTCACTTCATGTTGCATTTCCTCTCACTGTCATTCAGTGAAGACACTTTTTGTCCCCCTTAAATAAAACAAAACAGGACTGTTTTAAACACTATATCCAGCCTGTAGTGTTCTGAGTACAAGAACATGTATGAGACAAGTTTGCATTTACAAGTGTTTTGGTATCAGTGTTGACTTTGTAAGCATGGAACGTTGCGGAAGAACACAAAGAAAGTGACTTGTGCAGATGGTGTTGTGCCAGGCAGCCTGTTTGCCAAGCTGCCAAAGGGCGCTGTCAGCTGGGAACCTTGAATTCAGGCTAATTGCCGTGTCTACCCCGCAGGTACAATCAGAGGGTCTCTCTCAGCATCCCAAACCTGGGCAACACCAGTCAGCAAGAGTACAAGGTGTCATCGGTGCCCAACACCTCGATGAACTATGCCAAGGTGATCAAGGAACAAGGGTGAGTGGTTGGCATACAGATGGTGATGCAGCTGGCAAGCTTTGTACGCTGAGTCATTGTTTTGACTTCCTTTAACATCCAGATCCTCTTTAACAAGGCTATAGAGTCCCTAACACAAAACTTTTAATTCTTACTCCAACTGCTCAGTTTATGATACCACGGACTTTATAACTCCAACTCCACCTCACTGGTTTAAAATCTAACTACTGTGTAATAATAGGTTATTTTATCATATAACAGAATACAGCAAGTAAAACAACATAATTTTATTTGACAGGGGACTGTTTCTTGATATCTGCTACCTAGCCTAGGCTCAAATCGTAAGCATATGAGTCCATAAGCTTAGGCTAGGTCCAAAAGTTGAACGTTATTTTATGGGTTGACTTATCTGGCTACATACGCGCCTATATATGCGGTACATCTGAAGTTGGTATATGTGTACCTTATAATTACTTTGAGCTCAGTCTCCACAGCACTGCTGTCAAGGCATCAGACCCAGATTTCACCTAGAAATGTGCCACCAAACGGTTGCACACTGTGGGTTCACCCTGTGTGTTCATGTGTGTGTAACGTGCCACGGAAAGGAGGTTTGTGACACAGCGACCCTGAGGCAGCATCTAGGAACAGAGGAGCAAAGGATAGCAAACAAGAAATTTAATTTTGAAAGATCCAAAGTCCATCACCATTTTATGGGGTTGGCAGGGGTGAAAGGATAAGGGTGCTGTTTTAGCTGGAAAGTATATTCACTGACAGCGAATGAACTCAAAATCCAGTGCTCACCAACTCATAAGGCACTATGGACAGATAAGTGACTGGTCAACATAAGGCAGAGGTTGAGAAAAAACTGGTTATAAATGGAATGATTAAGTGATGTGACCTGACAACAGAGAAGACTGTAGACACAGCTGCATGCCATTTTGTGGGGTTGTCTGTGTGAATCATGGTTTTTCTGTACTGGGAGCTCCTTGGTTTATTCAAGTGCTTCAGGCCTTGTGCAACACACACACACACACACACACACACACACCCACCCTCTCCCTCCCTTCCTCCTCTGCAGAGTCCCATTCAGACGTTTGACTTAGTGACTCAGTTCTGTCCTACTATTTCTATCCACCATATTCCTAACATGACTTCTCGTGTATGAGATAATACTGGAGTAAATTATGGAGCACGTGATATTTTCAAACCCTTGTTTGTAAAATACATTGTATAGCAATAGGAATGTTGCAGACTGACTTGTGATTCATGTGGGTATAGCTGTTGATCAGCCATGAAAACAGTTTGTGTTGTGACCAGCTGTTTATATAGGGCATGCGTGAAGCAATGTGTTGTTTAAAGATTAACTTCTGCCTTCATGAGAAGAGCTTTTTTCTTCCTGTTATCATCTTTATGATTCATAAATTGAAACCAATAAATTTTGTTTGCAGTAAGTTAATGCGAATGAATCAAACAGGTTGAATGTTTTGTTTCAGAGCGGAGTTTTTTGACAAGGATGGTGTTATGAAGGACATCCGAACAATATTCCAGGTGTACAGTGCGCTACAAGAAAAAGTTCAGGTAAATTGTGCACTGGAGAACAGCATAGAAACAATTTATTAAGTCAAGTGAAAAGCACCTTTCACACACACCATCTCTCTGATCCTGGCATGGCTTCCCATGTCACTGATGTCAGCGATTTGATGGTTCACCTGTTGCAGGCCGTGTGCGTGGAGGTGGAGCAGAGCGAACGTGTCAAAGAGAAGATCCAGGGGGACGTGAAGAGACTGAAGGAGGAGATAGCTGTGAGGAAGCGAAAGAGTGCAGAGGAAGAGAAAAGTAGGCTGTCCACTTTTTCTGTAAATTAGTCAGTCTAATCCCGTTTAATTTGGCGTGTTTTACAAAGGTGTTTGATCAGCTGCTCTGTGGTGGAGATTCAGTGCACTAAAAGCTTTTTGTGTACCAGTAAAATAGGACTTCTTTGTTATTCTGTTACACCTGTGTTTTTGAAAGAATTTTGGGTTTTTCCTCATTTTTCTTTGAGTGGTTTTACGAGGAGCTCTCTGATGGCTGGCCAGACCTGGTTTTAAATGTGAATCAGTTGGAGTCCTTTTTCAGTTTGTCTTGTTTTCCTCAGGACTCCAGGAGCTGGTGGCCGCCGCTTCAGCAAGCCCGCCTGTCTCGGAGGATTCAGACGCTTCCACGACGTCCCGGACCACCTTCCACAGCTCCACGCTTGAGAGGATGGGCCTGGATGCATCCAGCTCCTTGGACATGCCGCCGCTCTACTCAGACGTGGCAGGCTGCGACCCCCCGGTGGCGGCACCTGTCCCTGAGCTCAGCGCCGCGCTTCTCCCAAGGCCCCAGGCCGTCGGCTCCCCAGGCCGCCCCCACGCATCCAGTTTGGCGCTCGGAGGCAGCTCCAGGGCCAGCCCCCTGTACAGACAGGCCGCCGGGCAAGAGGATGAGGAGGAGGAAGACGAGGAAGATGAGGAGGAAGAGGACAGCAGTGAGTGCGAGAATGTGGAAAGCAGCGAGCCATCGGTGTTGGCCAGTCGCGTCATGGTGCTGCCGTCTCAGGGTCGGCCAGCTTCCCTCAGACCTGATGGCGATTCTCACACTTCCCAGAACTCCTAGACCAGCAGCAGATGGGTGTTACCAACTACTCAAGGACAACAGTATACAACAATATGTCCTCATCACTCAACAAAGAGGAGTCTTAGGCTTGACAGTGGAAGTCGCATCTGCAAAGATCTGCTCTGCGTTTGTAGGTTACATAAAAAATATATATATATATATATTTTTTTTTTGGTCTTTGACTTGAGCTCCATGAGAAAGCCCCAGTTGTCTTCTGAGGAAACTGGGTCACCATTGCCTTGGTGAAGTGGAAAAATTGTTTGGAAATAATCCTTTTGTTTTTTGTTTTTTTTTTTTTATTTTTTATTTTATTTTTATTTTTTTAGATGGGTGGCATAAACATGAAGCAGGTGTGGACGGTGGGTGAGATAGCTTTGGCCACACCGCCAAAATCGAGCGAGATGAGCTCTGGGCTAATCTGCCTGATATCCACCACCTACTCATGTCGTCACGTTACACCATTACCTCTTGCACTATTTTGCCTTGTGATGTCATTTATTTAAGGGGAAAGGGAAATGAATTATGAGGCCTTTAGTGAGTCAGATAAGTCACCGAATAATGTTTTTTGCAGTGTAATCGTGACAAAAGAAAACATATCTATGTATGTATGTAGATATGTATATACGTATATATTGCATTAGCTTGCACGTTTATCCCACACTTGACTAAGGACTGTCATTAGCATTCTGTTTCTTTTCAATCAGAGTCTTACTGGTCACATGACTGCCTATTTCTTTAGGTAAATCCAGGAGCAGGTTTAAGTCAGTAACAGTAATGGGTGCTTTCGTTTTAACCATCACAGAATAACATGTCGTTCCTTAACAAGGTGCAGTGTAATCTGATAATACTGATATTTTACACACTCCTGCACTTAATATTTTATTTTTATAGATTTTTTTTTTTTCTTCATGCTTTGCCAGTCCTGTTTAGTTGTGCCAAACAGTAGTGAGCATTTTCCTGTTAGGAGCAGACAACACTGTCATTTGTACGTTGCTTGGGATTTACAGAATAAGCACTGTCTTGCTTGCTCCGGCTCACCGTCTGCTGACACGCTGAGACCTGTAACAGAGACTGCTAACACTGCTTGTATTACCACTATTATCACTGATTATTTCTACTACTGAGAGGAGAGATGACCACGTGTACAGGGCGCTCTGTGGGAGGGACAAGGGAACGATAATCCCTGCAGAATGACGAAACTTCGCGGGCCCCTACGCAGGGCTCGCTCTCAAAACAAAACACAGATGTGATGCTAAATGGTTCTGGTGCCTTTTGTTCATAGACTTTTATCACCAAATTCTGATACATGATATAAATAAATGATTTTAATGGCCCTGGGTGACAGTGAAGGATTTAATGAGGGCAAACAGAGGGTAGAGAGCGCTTGGTACTGTGAGGCTTGCACACATACAGACTAGCTAATTCTTTACCAATATTAATGCATACTGAAAGCTAGTAATAGATTCAGCTTGCTGTTGGCTTAAGTTTAATAAGGGTAGCCATTACTCTAGGTAAGGGTTAGTCAGAAGCTTTACTTTTCATAAATGAAAAGACTTTTTTGACCCAAAACTGGGGGTCTTGATGTTTTAAGATGTCCCGGTATTGTTGCGTCTTAAATAATGTTGATCACCCAAGCGTTTGAAATAGAGATCGGTTTTAGATGGACACAAGGAAGCTAATGGTGATAAGCCCATAGCTCAGCAGAGCGGACTTCTGAACAATGAATGTCTTTCATACACAAACTGAAAACGATCTGTACATGTATATGAGAATTACATTAAATAGTACTGTATTTAATTCATATCCTCCCTGTTTTTCTTCAAGAAGCGGATGTCTCTTAGAAGAGCTGGAGTGCAGGGTTTGTGTGTGTGTGTGTGAGAGAAGGTGAGAGCCGTCTGCATGAGCATCCTTTGGGGGTCTTGCATTATTTCTAAGCACAAAGTCATATTCCAGGGTTCAGCATTCAGGAAGCATTTAAATAGTGGAAATAGAGAATTTTACAGCACATTTTTAACCTCAGTTTCAAAATGAGTGTTGGCAACATGCCTCAAGTTCTTGTGTCATACTGGCTTTGTCCCGACTTGACCGTCAGACACATGCGCTGGTACTAAGGCTCTGGACTGTGAGCAATGGGAAACCCGCAGCATCCACGAGATCAGTGAACAAGGCAGCATCAGGGTGACCTGATGTCAAAGGAGATCAACTGTTGAGTGTTAACTAGCAGCACGAGGTACAGGGCTGTAGTGGGGGGGGCAGAGAGGCCTGAGATGGGCACGGTTCTACACTATTTAACCTCAGGGGGCCATGCTGGATCCAGTTACAGTAATGCTTATTTTTCAAATGTTACGACATTTCACTCATATTGCAGGCATTAAGATGCAGAAACAAAAATGGTTTTTTCAGTTTATTCAGAATTTAATTTATAGTCAATTATATTTTCAATGAATGATGTGAAAACATCTTAAGGGTTCCTCATACAAATTGGATTTGTTTAGTTCCACTCCTTTTAACAACTTGTGATCATTAGTTAATTGCAATTAAATATTTCATACTTATGGGGGTCCACAAGAGGAGGAGCCAAGCTTGCTGTGACAGGGGCACTGGCCAACCCTGGCAGCCCCTCTAGAACCGCCCCAAGATGGACATGAGTGCAAACGTGAACTTCGAGAAGGTTGAGCCTTTAGTCAGTGCTGAGGGCAGCAGAGAAGAGCATGTGGCAGACATTAAAATGCATTCAAAGCCGCAGAGTTGATATTTAGTTGTGAGTGATTTTAGTTGCTGTTCACATTTGAGAAAGATATTTAGATGACTTAGGGACCACATAACAGAGGTAGGGTCCCTTAGCTGTTCAGATAATGAGTCAGTTTGCGTGGATTAGTACAGTGATATCTACAGGAGCTGCTATGTCACACCTGTGAACTGGGCTGTGAATGAGGCAGTTTTGTAGGTAGAGCATCTGAAAAGTTTTAATTTTGCACATTTTTTGAATGTTATTTCATTCGGTACTTTAAGTGAATTGATGCAGTCACTTTCAGAGAGGTACTTTTATATTAATGTTAAGAGATGATTAAAACTCCTGGCTTTCCTTTATACACACACTTCTACTGGGGACATTCATTAGGAGAGTGTCTATACGTCATACACGAATGAGAAACAGTGGAGGAGACAGAGTATGGTCACAGCCTTAAAGGTACTCTGTGCCCTATCTTACCGACTTATACCACCTTTTGGGGCAGCTACTTTGTTATAAATATTATGGGATGGCACTGGGATCTCCACCTAAGTCTCCCATCAAGCTCGAAAATGCATCTCAACTACAGTGTGTGTGGCACTGCTGTGGCAGATGGTCTGGGAAGCTGACACATCCCTCAGCTGGCACAGGAAACAGCTTGGCTTGCTACATCTTCACAGATCTTTACACGTTCACGTTGCAGCCAGGCGAGGCCCCCTGCACACCACACTGATATCTTTGTGAGCCATTTATTGTGTTATTAATTACATGTAGACTGGTGCAGTTTGTGGTTTAACCTGTATTTATGTTGACGGTGGTGTTCCTGTCCTGCTAAAAATAGCAGCTGCAGTGCTGATGACAGGATTGACTGACACAGTAGCGTTTGGGTAAACAGTCTGAGGAAGTGTTTATTTGCAACACTGCCTTGTGATGAGCGAGTGGCTTTTGTGAACATTTGAAGGCCTAAGTGTTTCTATGCTTCATAAACTTGGCGCCCGGCCACTCTAACAGCTTTTCACTCTGCAAAATGCGTTCATCTGCACACCGGAGAACAAGCACCAGTCGTCCTCAACGTCTGTCTGCACAAAACTGCTCTTGGCACAGTCCTTCGTAGCCATTTCAGACTTGCTTTGGAGAAGTAAGTTTATGAAACAGAAGCAGTAGATGGTGATTATTTCCTGTTTTTACAGTTTAAAAAGCAAAAAAGTGTTATGTCAGTGAAATTTGTCAAAATAAGGCCCAAGTGCAGATATTTCTGGTGAACTGGTGACCACTTTTCACCTAATTACAATGAGTTTTGAAAACAAACGTGACACTGATGTTTAAACACCTACTCAGACTGATGACCTCTCATTTCATTCTTTATTAAATCAGTGTAATTTATATAATCTTATGATATGAAAGGTGTACATTTTAACAGTGCATTTTGCCTGCAGAAATATTGCCCCTTAGAGTGCATGAGAATCTGATATTCTTGTAACATGAAAAGGTAAAGGATGCTATGGTATGTAAGGAAGTTCATGAGTTTATGAAAACACATGAAATGGAAACACTGACCATGGTTATACAACTTGTGTGTTTATCCCCACATTTGGAGTAAAGAAACTCAAACTGATTTTATCTTATTGAGAGATATCAGCTGTTACGTGTGTGTCTTCTGGGATCACAGTGCTCATGTTCTAATTAGGCTAATTAAGTTTTAGCAGGCCTCAGTTCCAAAGGCACTCTCTGTAGGGACCACACTGTTTGTGCGCTTCTGTCCTTCTACAGTCCTGTCTTGTGACAATTTTCCACACGTCCTGTGACCCACTTAGTGGGGCAAAGTGGGTTACAGGCAAATGTTTCACTTCTCTGGAAAGGAGATGAACATTTAGAGCTGAACTCCTTTCCCCTGTAGTCTCCAGAGAACGGGTGGGGTGGGGTAATTCCCGGTTATAGCCTGGTCAGTGGTGCTGGGGACGTGGCGTGACAGCCATCTGTATGCTTAGCGAAACCCCTCGCCGGATGACTGACTGCAGGACTCTGTGCACATCGGGCGTCTTTAAGACTCAGTGGTGCATGAGGTGCTCTGTACACTAGGGTAGTGGCTGGGGTCGGTGAGCGTGCTGCTTCGCGGAGTCATGTCGGGCTCCGTTGTTTATTCACCGCCCGCCGAACGATGCAGGAGTACTTGTTCTTCATGCCTGAGGAGCCGTAGAGGGAGGACAGAAACACTAGCTGTACGAAGTTAAGATCCCTCGATAGCATGCCACAACACCAGTGCCACGGCTGGACTGCCGCCCAGAACAACGTATTGCATTTTCCCATGCGTGTTTATCCAAACACGGACTCGTTTTCAGACATGCTAATACACGGTAGGATGCGTAACTGGGCTGTGTGCGTTGTGGTTAGTGGTTAAGGCCTCAAAAGAAAGGACAATCACACAATTTAATATTACCTTAAAGAATAACTAATCTACTGATGAGGTAAGCCAGCTTGGGGCATTTTTAATGATCAGACATGCAAGGCAAGAACCTGTGCATAATAAAATGGTTGTCTCTCTTCTTGAATATACAAAACTTTCTTCTACGTGCACATGTTCTTTGCTAAATAGACTATGATCAGTCTACAAAGAGCTTTGGTTGTGAAATACAGAGGCGCACATGTCAGGGACAGCAATCGAACTGGAAGCAAATCTTACAGTACTATTAGTTATGCACGTTCGTTTGTAATGCATAATTTTATCCTTTCTAATTGTTTTGCTACCCCTTATCCATGTCCCTGTCTTTCTGCAGTCTTTTTACATTTTATTTGTTTCATTGTCAGCGACAGATTAATTGATTCATGTTTGTGCTGTATTGAGCGCACACTCAAAGTGGAGCACTTTTTAGGCTGCTTTTTTAATGGTTGCTTTAACCAGATGCACCTGGCTATTGGAGGTAATAAAGCCTAAACGTGAACAAGGGCAGCACCTGGCCCTTAAAAAGCTTTACAAGAAGGCATAAATAAACCTCCTTCAAGAAAAACGGTGAACCTGTATGCCTTATTGTAAATGCACACTGGTGGTATTGTTTTTTCGGTTAATCAGAAGTCTTTTGGGGAGAAGACCTATTAGAAACGTACACTTTCATTATAATAATTTAGCTGGGAAAAAAATAGGTGCACAGTATAATTTTCAACTAATTGCATTTACTTGTTTCAGTGATGATCCAAAAACATATGTAATTATACTTCTCAAAATGAAATACTTTTTTAAATAAGGGTAACATCTGTGTTACTATTTTGCGGTCCCAAACCATTCTGGTATCCTCAGTAAGTCATGACTGAAATCTGTGATGTGTGTTTGCTACAAACTTTTGGCATTGCATCGATTATTGGTTTGCTATAATTTTTAAATAGCATGTATTTGTTTATTTTTTTGTACTGCTCATGGAAATAAAAGCGGAGGTAGAGTTGAGCTGAGCAGTATGCTACAGATTGGCTGCTTGTGCTAAGATGGTGTTGTGGGCACATGCCGTGAAGCTACAGTGCATAGTGTCCATCTTCATGCCATGCTTAACGGAGCATGCTGCCAATGCTGGAAGTGCCTATATGAAGCGCCAATAGTTGGTGTGCAGAAATGGATGGGCAAGGAGGGATGATCCAATTGAAAATAACAGATATGGAATTTGGGTTTAATTACAAATGCTTCAATTTTCATTTATTCAGGGCTATGGAGCTGCCTTTCTAGAGCAACACCAGTGGGTCAGCTTGGGTGTAACTTACCGTCACTGTTGCGTAGCGAGTCAGGGCGTGGATGGGGGCGTATTGCTGGTGTGCCATGTTAAAAGCAACATTTCTGGAAAATTGTACATCTTACTGGTTTTAATTTCTAGTCTAAATTAATTCTTTGTGTGTTTTTCCCCAATCATTCCCATATTTTAAGCTTGTGCAAATTTAAGATTTAAAGTTCAGAGGAAAAGGTGCATTGATTAGTAAAAATTTCTGTAGTATAGTGTGATGGAGCACCTACCTTTCCCTAAATTAAATGTCACTCAGTGCATGTTTATTTATTTATCCATCCACCGTTATTCGATCACAGATGGTAGCAATTTCTTTAATGGTCCATTATGTGCTCAATAGACACAGTTCACAAACCCCATTAAAATCCACAGAGTTGCATAGCTGCAAATGTTTTCATAGAGGAAAACTTATGTGTTATAAATAGTGAGGCCTATTTTATATAGGCAAACCCCTTCAAACAGACAAAAGTGCAGCTGGGAAAGAAAGTAATTTCCCAGTGTTTAGTCATTTCTAAAAAACACACACACGGCTGGTGACTCAATGGGTGGAACATCAGGCTGGGATGTGGAAGTCTCCTGGTTTGAAGCACAGGGCCACATGGGGCTGCCCAAAGCTCTGCCCCGGGGGCATGGGTTAAATGCAGAGAACCAATATTGTTGTAACATATGTGAAATATTAAGATGCTTTGGATAAAAGCATCTAATAAATGTAAATATAAGCATATCCAAATGCCATTTTAGAGAAATTTACTCTATGGTTAAATTTAAACTTTTCACGCAAGTCACTTGTAGGAGCTCCAGGTTTTCATGACAGGGTGCCTCAAAAGTATCCTGTTGCACAAAACCTGAACTTCAGCAAGAAAAGATCCCGAAATGCATGGGTGTATTCATGGAGAAACAAGGCCATCCATGTTGACATTTGTACGTGGAGAGCATGTGGAAAAGCACACTCCGTTCTGCTGTTACATCCGTTTCACAGCAAATGGGATGGTACTTCAAAGTTTTACATTTTAACACATTATAATGCATATGACTTAAGGTGCACTTTAAAGTGCATATCTGAGGAATTATACAAAACCTCAGTTTGTCACGATCAGCTTCATGTATGCAGAGGATTTGCACAAACATCAACGAAGAACCACATCGGTGAGTCGAACACAAATTCAGAAGCTGTCCGGAGTGTTGGAGAGGGTGCTGCTGCACACCTGAAGGTCTGCTAATCACAGCTCAGGAACAGGCACCAGCACAGTGCGATGGTGGCTGTGCTGCTTCATAACTGCTTTTGGACATCACCAGTTGCAAAAGCATTTTTCTAGTTTGCCCCATATATTATAATAATTATTGGCCATTTCTCCCGATTGCCATGGAACCATTTGACTGTGGCAAATTCAGGCCACATAAAGACCAACCGTTCATGGTTTAATCACAGAAACTATCCATGACACCATAATTAATAACATGTTAAGTAAACATGAGAATTAACACTGTGCTTTCTGCTGTTTATTTGCAAAATGCTCTTGCCCTGTGATCCCTCTTACATGACTTGCACAGAAAATGTGCTGTTGGCACAACACTTTATAAATCAGACCAATGAAAGACCCTCTGTTCACAAGGCTTTAAACGTAGTGTTGAAGCGCCCCCTTGTGAAAATGTCATGCAACAACAAAAAACAATTGACAACCATGATGGGACAAAATCAACGACTCAGTGCTTATTTCTAAATACCACTTTCAGATTTATGTACAATACTCTCAAATGACCATAATTATCAAGACATATAAAACTTCACCATTCACATGTATGCTGAACAGTTAAATATAATGACAAAACATTAAATTGACATTCCTGTGTTTAAAAATGACACCACAGGTCCCTGCCTCGTGCCGTGTATTTTAAATCAGCCTCCCGTAATTGTAGCCTAAAAATGAATGAAAGGAATTACTAAACCCAGCGACCCATCTAAAGCGTTGCAATGCATAGTTGTGAAAGAAATTTTTTTATACAGTATAACAGTGCCGTATGTCATATAACACATGCGCAAGTAAATAAAGAGGCATATTTCGCAGATTAAAATTTGAGAGGTGTATTTCTTTTATTCGAACTGCACCGATTGCTAAATGTTCACCGTGTACAAGAAACAAATACAAAGAGTCACACTGAAAACCAGCCGTGTGGCCGCGAGCCGTCTCGTGCTACCGACTGGACAGGAGAAGGGTCGGCTGTTGCTCAGAGCGCATGTCCACTCCAAGGCTTTCAACTGGATTTTATCAGAACTTAAAAGAGAGGATGGCTCACAAAAGACTATGGTTATAAGAACATTCAACTAGCCAATACAAATCTAACAGGACTCTGAAAAACAACGTCAAAAAACGCGAGATATCCGTTATAAAAATACCACAAGACAAAAGGGGGAGAAAGCAAGAAAAATATTTAGACTTTACTTTTTTACCTCAGACAAGAAAAAAAAAATCAAGGAAAGAAATAACTGCAAAAAGAGGTTTTCCTGAGTGAGTTTTTTTTTTTTTGTTTTGTTTTTTAAGAACTTTAACTCTTTCCCGTCCACAGGGTGGCAGGTCATGGTGCGATGAAAACAGCAAAAAAAAACAAACGGAATGACATACGACATTGACGTCTGCTCTTCTGACTTGCAGTGAAAAGTGAGGGATGCAAAATACAAATACTTGTGCTAATAGTTAATTGTAAACTGTAAGCTAAGCGCATTGAAGATGTTTTCGTATTTTTAATTGCATCCTATATCAAACATGGTTTCTGTATGAAATCAAGCACACAATTTAACACATACTTAACCAAGAATGTTTACAAATGGAATGAATTTGTCAACACCAGCCTGTTAATAACAAAATGGTCATGTTTTTTTTCTTTTTGTTGTTGTTTCTTTGTCTTAGAGGCCAAACTATCACGTTGAATGTGCATGGGTTTTCCAGATAGGGGACTTTTAAGAACGTCACGCTTGGTAAAACCATCACACCACAAGTAACAGAGAAGCCACAACTGAATCACAATAAGCTGAACAGCAATGTGAAAACACGCAAGCTTTTCTCTCCAGCGGTGTTAGAACACGAGTTTATATATATATATATATAATAATATATATTTTTTTTTTACAAAAGCAGGACGTAACGAAAAAATATCTTTTTCACAACTCTACAAATTGTTTTCCCAGTTAGCCAGCAGTAAAAAGTAAGGGGAAACAGGAATCTACATTATAACTGAAATTAGGTTTTAAGACAGGAGATCAGTGCTTTACTGCAAATCAGTGAATTATAGACAACCATTTTTAAGACCATTGGCTGAGGTACATTAACAACAAAGTGGAAACCAGGAAAGGGTTAAAGTTCATACCATAGATCGCTGCTGCTGTGAGCAATCTTTATTTCCATTTTGCTGTCTGATAAATATATATATTTCATTATAATCATTTTCTTTTTAACATTGAAAAAACAAGACAAACATTTCATTGGGGACTCGGAAACTATAAAAAGCAAAACACAAAGACAATCAATATGAAGGTGGTAAATGAGTTTAGAGTGTGGGCGGAGCATATTCTAAAATAGGGTGGGGTCGGCAACGATTGACATGATTGTTGTTCAGAGCTCTCCTGTTATGTATGGCAGGAAGCAGGCATTCCCACACATTGAGAGCGTGGGGCAAAAAAGGTGGGTGGGGCAGTCTCCTTGTGGCTCACACAGCAGCCTTGCCCACCTGTATGTTATCAACAGGTCCACAAAAAGGGGCACGTCCAAAAAAGTAAAATCACAACGAACCAAAAAAATTATATATAGTTAACAAAACTAGTTGTACAAATCCATGGAACATGTTGTGGTTCCCAGTGCTGAGTGGCACAGGGCATGGTTCACTGTCTCTTGGTCCCGGTTGAGTGTTGGTGTGAACGCTTCTTGTCTAGCGCTATTGCTCAGTCATGTGCTCCCTTGTGTCGCCATGTTTGGAAGGGTGGTTGGGTGAGGGGGCCTGTGTGGGGTGTGCCCCAGAGGGCAGGGTGTGCCCGATTGGCAGCCCCCCAGACACCATGCTTTCAATCGCTCCAGGGATGCCACCTGGGGCCACGCCCACCACACCTGGTGGATACCTACAGAGGAGGGAGGAAATCAAAGGTCACACACAGCAACACTGCCCGTTGCCATCTGACCGGCAGGAGATGGCACTGTATGCTGAATGTTCATAGGTATGCACTCAGAAACCCTTTCAACATCCCCACCTCAATGTTACTCTCCATTAACTATGACTTCACCTTCTTTCACTATCTAACATGTTCCAGTACAAAAATTCTCAGGATTGTGCTACCCTGCAACTGGATACTAAAATAGTGTTCTGCAGCCCAAACAGTCCTAATGACTCCTTCCTTTCTTGGAGGGTCTGCTAAAGAGACACCTTGTGTAACCTGCCTCCAGTGCTGACAACTACAAGAATATGACAGGATGTAAACCCATTACAGGGTGTTTCACAACAAAGCCATCGCACTCTTTTTGAGTTTCACCTGAAAACAACTTAAATCCACGAGATCTGCCAGACTAAACATACACCTCTGTTCCTCTGAAGCTGATTTAATGGTTTAATTTGAACACAGCCACGCGACACTGATGTATATGTACGCACGTGTGGAACCATGTGGAACTGGGACGTTTTGTGCAGACATTGACTTTTTGCTAACGGAATTTCACACAACGTTCATGCTATGCTTGGAAATTAGTTACAAAAATTAGGTCACTGCTGCCTGAGATGGGTAGGTATTGACTGAAAGTGCCACCATTTCTAAGAAATTGCGTAGAAAGGTCACAAACAGCTTTAGCAACATTAAAGAACTCCTTATTCACATTGGAACATTTTAAAGACACACACTGTGACTGACACTAGACCACTGTTTGTGTGAATGATGTGCAGATGTAATCTGAGTTGGGCATCCATGGTGGTGGGGGGGTCGTTAGTCACTGAACAGCAAGTGTTCATAGGTGTACATTTGAGTATGATGGGAAATCTCAGTGGTGAGCAGGGGTGAGGGGTTGCTATGCAACGTTAAGAACTACAAAAAGTGGCTACTGTCAACAACCAAGGCAGGCTAAGGGCCAGAGTATTTACCTGGTTTTGATTTAGGTATTTAATTTGTCTTGGAGACCACCCGGAGCTACGGCCTGTGGTGTTTGGGTCACTCTGCTGTATAAGAGAAGCAGTCAGTCCGTGTGAGGCATCAGAAGCCAAGGAAATCACAGGTGCTTAACGTGCTATGGGGAAAGGGGTCCGTCTTAATGACGCTAAGCTTTCAGAGCGTGAAAAATGGAAAGGAAAAAAATCCACATGGTCACTGGGCAAGAAGGGAGACAGAGTCATTGTTTACAAAACAAATACCATCAGTAAATGAATCAATAGGCCATGCCCAAGTTAGACTTTGGATATGGCTGTATCAAATGTGAGCAAACCTACATGAGGCCTATGTGTGCGTGGACCATATTCTCCTCCCCGCCACACCGTGCCACAAAGTCTGAACTTTTACCCCTTCTAAGTGGCACGTGAGGGGCAGACATTTGCAAAGTGACAAATGAAGTCCATCAAAGGGGACTCTTATGTCTACGTCTCACCTGTAGGCGGCGCCGTTGAGCTCAGGGTGAACTTGTTGGTCAATTACTGACCAGGGTGCCGTGGTGACAAAGAACTCTTTGTTGACACAGTTTCTTAGGCTGTCAGGAATGCGGCCTTGGAAGAGAAAAGGAGAAGAAAAAGATCACGTTCAATAAAAACATTCTGCAAAAAAAAATGATCATATGGCAACACACCGCAAAGATGATTATATTAACCAGACCCACATGTTTGTCCAAAACTAAAAACTGCAGATGAATGTCATTATACCAAATGGCTTCCTGTGTATTATGAAACTTACTTATAGCAACATTTAAAGGCTAGAGATTAAATGGGAAAGAGCCTGTTAACGGGCTAGGTAGGAAAGGGAACAGACCATCATTTAGACATTTTAGTTAGTGGAAGCTAAACAGCATGTGTAGTCATTATGTCAACTGATATACTAAAAAAAGCTAAATGCTTGCTGAAGTAGCAACAGGCTAATTACCATGGTGAAGGGTATATATTAGTCAGTGACGGTGAGTAAGTAGTTACATGTAATGGCATTATATAATTACATTAAAAAATAAATGTAATTGTAATCAGTTACAGTTACTGTGAAGAGTTATGTAATTAAATTACCGTTACTGACCAAAATGTTGGTGACTACAAAGGGGTTTCATCCAAATGCAGTACATTATTTTTGGTAAAAAAACATATCTGTAGATTACAGTATACATTCTGTTGCTTTTCCACAAGCTCTTCTATTGGCATATATCTCTGGATCACTGTTGAGTATTGTTATGTGGTTTACACTGCCTGGTTTTAGTTTATGTTGTTAGGACTTTTCAGGTTTATTGCCAAGTTTAAAACATTTGCTAGTAATCAAAAAGTAATCAAATGTTATGTTACATTACATTGATGAAGTAATAAAAATTGTTACATTGCTGATTACAGGGTAACTAGTAATCTATAACCCATTAGGTTTCAAAGGTAACCTTCCCAACACTGATATCAGCTTCTCATCTTAGAATAAAGCTAACATCTGTCTATTAACAGGTGGATTCCTACCCATTACCCACTGGACAATAGATAGAGACTTTGGACCCCACTTAAGGTTATAATTTTACATTGTGTTTAAATTTTTGTGTGCCCCTCTCATTCATGTGCTCTTGGAATTGTCCTACGTTTCAGCCCCCTTACAGTGCCCCTGTTGCCAGGTGCGTGGTGGGTAGAGAGGGCAGCCTGAGCAGCAGCCATGTGGCACTCAGAAAGCGAACACACCTGTAATGGCACGACGGACCTCGGTGGCCGCTGCCTCTCGCATCTCCAGAGAGGCCTGCTCGCTGTACCAGGCTGTGTGCGGGGTGCAGATGAGGTTCGGCGCATCCTTCAGGGGACCCTGGGAAAAACTGTTTTATTTGGGGGGGGGGGGGGGGGGTCAGCATTTTAAAAAAAAATAAAAATTTTTAACCAATAAAATTTCAATATATTAAATTATTATAATTTAACAAAAAAATA
>JABJVR010000052.1:4941983-4954113 GCA_025773905.1 Chitala chitala | reverse complement strand
TTTGTGTGTGTGTGTGTGTGTGTGTGTGTGTGTGTGTGTGTGTGTGTGTGTGTGTGTGTGTGTGTGTGTGTGTTTGGCTGATATGCCACCCTGAGTGCACCCTGCTTTGTGCCCTGGGTTATCCTGTTTGTGCTCCAGGCTTTCCAAATCCTGCACTGGACAAATTTGTGTGGATGAATAAATTAATAAGTGACTGAAGAACTCCTGGAGAACTGAATCAACAATGCAACCTGGTATACATTATTACTATTATAATTAAATATTCATCTTTCCACAAATATTTCCAAAATCCTGCATAATTTTTTCCCCTCGGTGAGCATGTAGGTGCACATTTTTTCCTTTAATAAGTCCTCCTGCTGCAAAAAAAAAAAACAAAAAACTGACATAAACATGCTTTTGAAAGCTCTGTTAAGCTTCTTTTAGACAAAGGTATGCACCTGGTTGGGTTAACAGCAAAAGTCTGAAAAGTTCTCTTAATGTTTTGCTTAAAATGTCAGAACTAGTTATTTGAGAAATAACATACCTAGAAGTAGAATGAAAGAAAAAAAGCAGCAATGGAATGGAGTTGCAATTAATCAATTTTCATTACGTTAAGAAGAATGGTATAATGGACACATGTCATTCTGTGAACATGCTGTGAGTGACAAAGAGGAAGTGAAAGACAAACAGAGCAAAAGAGAGAGAAACAAAAAGAGACAGAGGGAGAAAGATGGGTTGACAGAAAGACAAAGAGCATGAGAGAGAGAGAGAGAGAGAGAGAGAGAGAGAGGCAGAGGAAGAGAGCAAAAGTTAAAATACAAAAAGCAGAGAGGAAGTTAGACCACAACGGAAAAAAAAGCCAAAATACAAGATGGTGAAATTTCAAAATAAAATCAGTTTCTTTTATAAAGGTGTAATTGGTGCAATGTAGGGAGAATTAAAAGGAATACAGGGAGCAGAGAGGCACACTTATAACTCAATTCCTAGTGGGCACATGTCTTCTGGATGTCATTCCAGCTCCTTCTCCAAATCTAATTAGCCCAATTAGTAAGTGAATTATCTGCACTATTTATACTATGTTTCCAGCAAAAAAAAAAAAAAAAACAGCACTGGAACAGTACTGAATTTCCCAAACAGATGGCAAGATAGCATTTGCAATACAACCTTCAACTGTAATTTTTAATTTTAAGGCACTGAAACCACAACACTTTGGCAAAGATGAGAGATGCACAGGCTCCTCGGATAGACGGGTTATGTGTGGCACATTGCAAACTGCCAGTTTCAGCAGGCCTTACCAAATCCGATGAGGCCCAGAGTTTCTCCACGGATACGGGCAGCGCCAGACGCCACCTCCCGGATCTGCTCCACGCTCTGCACACGAGTGCCCTCCCGCAGCGCCTGGTACAGCCACGTGTTCCGCCGGTACAGGTTCAGGATGTGGCACATGGTGGAGTCAGCCGTCTCCTCCACCGCCGCTGACGGGATGTTGCACACAGCAATCCCTAGGTGGCAGATATGAGAATTTCACACTGCAGCTTTGTGAGGGTCAAGGGAACTGTTCACTGATCTGTCCACTACAGCCCTTTCCCCCCAATTCAGATGTCGTTTACTTGTTATTCACACACCCCTTAAACCATTTCAGTAGTGTTCACAATGTTCCCATGCTTGACGGCTAAAAACAGTAGCATAATATACGCTAACATCTTATATAAAGCAGGAAGCTTTGCATGGTATCAACTCTGATCAGTCACAATTACTCATATTAAACGGCTGTCTGTCGCAATCGTTTTAACGGCCCTGTCACACTCACATTCTTTGTCCCAGAGGAAATGACAGCTGTTTAAGCGCACCTCACTACAAACTATTTTTTTTTATTACACAGAATTTAAATCCTTTCCTAAGCCTTTTCACAAAAAAGCAGGGCAGCCATTGTCACTAATGCCGTCAGCTGGCAGAGTGAAGGCCCTTGATGGACTCCAAGGCTGTATGTCGTTTCGTCAGACACTGCTTAGCTGCCACCTGCAGCTTATCCATCCGGTCGTCTGTGAGTGAAGGTGTTGGCGACGTTAGGAGCAGCTCAGTCACAAACAGGTACCAACTTCATCCAGGGTACATGACTGTTGCTACACTCATGTTACCTGCTACCTGAGAAGGCCCCTCATGCTCTGGTTGCATCACCCCTAACTTGTCATCTAGATGAGGCTCTCTCAAGCATGAGCAGTGGTGTCTTTCACCTCTACACTGCCTTCTACTGGTTCGCCACTGTCAATCAGATAGGAGTTGCAGAGTAGGAGCAGGAGGAGCAGAAGTTTTCTGGTTTGTGGGAGGCAGAGCTTTGGTGTGGTGGTCTTACCTAGTTCGCCGGCGGCCTTAATGTCAATGTTGTCATAACCGCTGCCGATGCGGATGATAATTCTCAGAGCCTTGAATTTCTCCAGGTCTTCTCGTGTCAGTGTGATCGTGTGGTACATCATGGCGCCCACCGCCTCATTCAGCACCTGGGGCACAGACACACTGTTGGCATCAGTTGACAAATAGCCTTTCTGAAAGGATATCAGCCCAAATCAGGGCTTCCAGTCCAAGTCACTGGCCCATTGGAGCGCTTCTTTATTCAACCTTGACATGTTTGTGGAATAAACCACATGATTAAGTTTGACAAGGAATACCTGTAAATATAAATAACTCTAATCTCACCTCTAAAAACTATTAAAGTCTAGAAAACAGACTGAATGCATAATTTGTGCAACAATTTAGTTTTAAAAGATCTTATTTAAATATATGTACTCAAATTCAAGCAAACACAGCAAACTGAAAATCTGAAGTCTTCAAGGATACACTGTCTGAGGTACAACCAGTCTCAAAAACAATAAAATGAACCAGGATGGAGAAGCACTGGCCTAAACACACATTTTACATCACCTCATGGACCCAGAATCCACAGGGGCTGTAGAACTACAACGTTCACAGATGAAAGCAAGCATCTACAACCTTGTGGCTGACCGCTGGGAGATATCCATGAACTAAGCAAACATTGTCCAGCACTGCAGGGGGGGTGGAAAAAAAAACAGCTTTCTATTCACCTCCAGCTAAGCATGTTAGCTGTGGCTGTCAAATTACCTGTGGATTTCCATAAAGATTTTTTAGAGCTTTGGTTCTACAATCCCAGCTAGACGCTAAGTCAAGGTCAATGCTCTCCCTACATGTTCATTTCATTTCTTACGTTCTTTGCCAAAGGCTGGATTTACCAGTAAGTAAACCCCAGTATAAACAATGAACAAGTCAATGTTTTTGTGAGACAGATCAGCTCTGAAGACCATGTGGGTCCACCTTCCTGGATGATGCCAGTGTTCTCCCTTCTTTGGCTTGAGGAGGGCTCCTTGTGCACATCCACATGGCATGAAGCAGAGGAGAGCTCATGCGGCTGATGCGGTCTTCTTCCAGCTCTTAACTCCTCCACTCCACACACACACACACACACACACACACACACACACACACACGCGCACACCCGCGCACACACACGCGCACACACACGCGCGCGCACTCACACACACACACACACACACACACACACACACACACACACAAGCTACCCTGAACCAAACCTTCCCTGCTCTCCCTGAACCGTCCGCGACCGAGGGCTACATTTTATGGCCATGAAGTCATCTCTCTGGTGTGCTCATTTGCTGTGGTGGAAACATTTGGTGTAGCTAAGCTCAGGCTCTTTGCTCCACTGTTCTGGTATCAAGGCTCCTCAACCACCCCTACCCTGCCTCACCCCCCCAAACTCTCAGGAATTCATTACAAATGATTACAATACACACTCCACCCCTTTCTTCAGAATCCAAGCTTTAATTCATGAATATATGCAGCCTTTTGTTGGGGGGGGTAGTTCACTTTCTGGCTCGTGTCAGGAGAAAGGAGTTTTGGCTCCCAGATTAGATGGATTTGAATAACAAGCAACTTGTTATCATAAAAACAGAACCAAGGGGACACCCATAGTTCCCATGGATATTAATTAAGTTGCATTTGTTTTATTCACCGCTAGCCTGATTTTTCAAGCGTCTTGCACCAGCGCAAAATCTGCACCTGTTTTTGGCTCTCTGAGTAACGAAATCCACTAAGAACATTTAAAAATACAAAGATTAATACAGATTTTAAAGTTTTAGGTTTCATTTTAGAGTTTTGCTTTTGATCCCAACAGTTGGAGCAATTGAGACACTGTGTGTATGTAAACCCTGTTGGGTTCACGTTCCGGTTCTGGCTTTGATGTGGTCCTGGCGTGTGTCGCCTGCTACTTTGAGCAGTCTTCCTGCAGTATCAACTCCTTTAGGCAGTGAAACTCCAACACACTCCCACAGCAAAGCAACAGTCATTAGGCCATGAGCCCACTACGACAAACCTGACAAAGGGGGGGGGGGGGGCGTCACACCTTATCACCTGCCTCTGCAGACTCACAGTGTGGAACCCAAACCAATGTCTTCGCCCTCAGTCCCAAGACTACATTTCTCATGTCTGGTGCATAGACTGTTAGTGTCTCGCTAAAACACGCCATCTTAACTGATCACAAGTTCCACATAATAACTCCTGCCCTGTCATAAACAGTTTTAGGGCTGAAGGGGAAGAATTAAGCCCCTGTGTGGTTTAAACCACCTTGATGCTCCATTTGAGGTTGCGCTCTGCTTCTCAGGAAGAGACTGGATTAAAAATGTCCCTAGTTAAAATAAATAAATAAATAAATAAATAAATAAAAGGTTCTTGAATATTTTTGCTCCTTTGTCAACACTAACTGAAGCTGAACAACAGAACCACGCCTATAAAGAGCCAGACATTGTCATTTTAAACTAATATTGCATTTTATGACATCCCATAAAAAACAAAGACATTTTCATAGTATATCAGGTCTGAAACAGAATTATTTTATGCAAATATCACTGCATATATTGCGGTTTCATGAAGCGATGGAGGCAGAGCAGTTTCTTCGACGATACCATCTTTTGCACCCAGAGTTCTTGTCACATATTCAGCTGCGCTCCACCGCTGAATAAAAAGCAATAAAGAAGCGATACCAAGTAGAACGCTGTAATTACATTCCACTCGCATTATGCGCCTCTCTATTAGAACAATGCAGGTGATAAAGACAAACCGTACTGTGACACCCACTGACATCAAATTATAATGAACCCACTTTATTTTAACTGCAAAGATAATAAAAGCCAATCTTCTTTAATATTAGTTTCATGTTGGGAAAAGGAAAAAGGAGTCATGGTGTGGGGAGGTGGGAAGTTTAAAAGGAAAAGCACTTGACTACAATTTGAACTTCAGCTCTTCTTCTTTTTCTTCATTTAAATGCTTGTGCTTGGGGGACCCAGAAATGCCACACAGAAACCAGTGTGGACAGCCCTGTACAGACCAGTACAGCCCAGTAACGACCAAAAGAGACCAGTACAGCCTAGTACAGACCAGAAGAGACTAGAGCAGTATAAACCAGTACAGACCACAAGAGACCCACTCAGTACAGATCAGTATAGCCCAGTACAATCCAGTACAGACTAGCCCAGAACAGACCAGTATAGATCAACCCAGTACAGACCAGAAAAGTCCAGACCAGGACAAACCAGAAAAATCCAGACCAGTACAATCCAGAAAAGTCCAGACGAGAACAAAACAGAAGAGACAAGACCAGTATAGACCAGTACAGAACAGCATAGACCAGTACAGCTAAGTACAATCCAGAACAGACCAGACCAAATCAGACAAGACAGAGAAGGCAGGCCTGTCATGGTTTTTTGATTTACCTTCTCGTGGATCTCCTGCGTGGACTGGGCATCGCAGAATGCCACCGTTGCCAGGTCCTTGAGGATGGGCATCTCCACAGTGCAGTCGCGTCCGTCCAGCAGCGCCACCAGGGGGCGTGGGTGCATGGGCCCATTCATGATCTGGGGCCGGATACCTGGGACAGAACAGAGCAGGACACAGTCAGTCAGAGGGCAACGATGACAGCCACGGACTTTTGGAACACTGGGTCCCAAAATCATATTTACATCAAGAATGAAAGAATAGATACGTCCAATACATTGATTTCTTATTTTTCAATTACAACAGTTCTAAACACAATGCCACTGTCTGTACCTCTGTGACAGTAAGGAATATAATGAATGGACCACTTTTTCCCCTCACTCACACAGCAAGAAACTTCCTGGGAAAACAATTCCTGTTCATCTTTTCCCACTGCAATAACATGTAAGGTTTTAGCTACCCTCCTGATCCATGGGTTCTCTAATTTGCCACAGAATTCCACTTTGTTTGGACAGATAAATACATTCAATATCTGCCCTTTTTTGCATTCCCAGGCAAAATCAGTCTCACAAAAAGCCTTTTTTAATGGCTTTACTTGAGCCAGTTTAAGTGCCCATTGCACCCACTGCCACTCCTAGCGACCCAAGGGTGACCAACTCAAGCATACACACTCACAGCTCTCAAAAGCCTGCAATGAAGCACTTGTACTGTTACCAGGCAACTACACCCGCCATCCGCACAAGCCATTACATCCAAACAGTCATCTGCAAACCAAAGCATTGCTAAAGCAAGGGGACAAACTGTTTTTCACTTTTCTGACACAGTAAGAGACTGCTCTCCATGGAAGCACAGAGCCACAATGCACTGTTGCTTTTTCTACCACAAAAAAAATATGTAATCACTTACTGATCGAGTCCAGAGCCTTAAGACAGTGTCTTATGCCAGAAATACATGGAAAGTACAGGCAACAACTTAAAGATGAGTGACAACAAAAACGGTGATTACACAGAGCACCTGTGATTACTCAGTAATGCCCCCACTCCCTCACCTAAAGACAACCACTGCCTCCTTGGACTTGTGCCAGGAACACAACTGAGGCATACAGGTACTTACAACAGGTGCTCTTCAGCCAAGATGGGGAGCGAAAAGGACCCAAAAAGAACCGCACGCCATCCGACGGTTCTAAGGGCTGCGTGGTTCAAATAAGTGTGTTTCTCCATGAGAAAAGAGTCATTTCAGCAAACAGAGGGAAATGAGGAGACTTCGTAAGCAGTGAATTAGACTGCCCAACCCTGCAGAGTGCTCCTCTGGCTTCCACTCAATCAAGCACTTAGACACCCTACTATTACACACCCATTTCATACCATTTCAGTAACAGTCATTCTCCGTCCTGGTGGCAGTTGGTTTTCCTTGAGCTGCATGAGGCCCCCCCCAGAGTGAAGGCTGCAGTTGAGCCTGCCGATAAGGTGTTTTTCTGTAGGGGACTAACCTGAATTCGAATGCACACCTTGGTCTTCTGGCACAAACCAGTCTCTGCATTGCTCAGCTGATTAGAACAACATGCACTCAGGGTAAATTATATTACAATTTAGCTGTGAATGCAATATGTTTGTCTAAGGTCAATATGAGCAATTTAGATATAACTATTAGACCAAAGTTATGATGGTAGGTCTTAGTGAATTGGCAAGCTTCGGGTTCCTGGCCAAATGTATGTTCTTAACCAGTGGATGACATGCAACTGATGCAGTAAATGAAGAAATGGGGACAAGGCCTTAGTAAAAGGACTGGGTCAGAGTTTAAGAAGGACATAATAACAGTGGGACAAGCCAGATAAATAAGGAATATCAAAACAAGGTGATACTCTTAGGAGAGGAATGACAGACTGGAAGAGAAACACAAAGACAAGGAAACAGCAAGACGCAACAGGAGAACTGATACTAAGACATGGAGAAGGAATCAAGAAAAAAGAACCAGAGATTGCAAAGATAGAGCACAGCTAAATCAAAGGTAGAGAGAGAGAGAGAGAGAGAGCGAGAAAGAGAGAGAGAGACAGGGAGAGAGAGAGAGAGAGAAAGAGAGAGAGAGAGAGAGAGAAAGAGAGAGAGAGAGAGAGAGAGCAAGAGAAAGAGAGAGAGAGAGAGCAAGAGAAAGAGAGAGAGAGAGACAGGGAGAGAGAGAGAGAGCAAGAGAAAGAGAGAGAGAGAGAGAGAGCAAGAGAAAGAGAGAGAGAGACAGGGAGAGAGAGAGAGAGCGTGAGAGAGTGAGGGGGGATAAATGCAATACAGTGCAAAGAACTAAGTAAACAGAAAAAGCAAACATGAGGTCTTACTAACAGGAGGACATAATCCCCAGAGAAAGGGGGAACAGAGTTAACAAAGTGGAGGACCTTCACAGATGGCAACCTGGCATGAAGTAAAGAAAGGGAAACATTGAGGTCTTCACCTCTGCACACTTTACCTGCCGAGGTCAGGAAAAAGTCACGCAAATAGGACCATTTCAGTGCAGGAGAACAACAACCTCGACAATCCATCTGTGACTCCTGCCTGTTGTCAATAGAGATGCAACGGATCTTCAAAAAAAAAAAAAAAAAAAAAAAAAAAAAAAAAAAAAAAAAAAAAAACACTAAATGTTCGGTCTGCCAACCACGGTTCGCACATAGCTGTAATGACCGAGGTTTGGCTATGATTAGTAATTTTACTTATTGTGATCTTTGCTTTAAAAGGTTTTGTATACCAGCTAACGTACCACAAACTCGGTCGTAAATTCAATTTGTGTGGATGTCACCCATGCAAAAGCTGTATCCAATCAATAGCCAGCTAAAGCTTTGCAAGTTCTTTCCACTTTCCAGTCTGATACAAAAAAACCAAACATGGTGAGTGCTGGCAGCTATAAAGCAGAGCTACAAACTGCCCAACACGTTACTTTAAGAAAATTAATTTAGAAAATCAAAATCAACTTATTTAATACAGTGTATGTCTCTTAAACTGTGATACAAGCCAAACAGGAGACTTTTGAACCGTTGCATCCCTAGCTGTCAAGCAGATTACAGAAGATTATATTTCAGTTTACATATATTTGTTTGGCTCACACTTCATGCAAAGCAGCACACTCATATTTTGCTGACCTACACAACTCCGTATGTTATTGAGAAAATTCAGGTGGGTCATCCTTCTCCAGGAGAGCGAAAACACAATAACTGACACAATAACACACACACAGACATGCGCACACACACAATAACTGATTTCCAGCATAGCTGCTGTTCCTTCTGCACTATGCATTGGTGCATAAGTACTTCAGCTGAAGGCGTTGATATGAGGGATCACACTGGTAAAGTTTCCAGGGTGGAATCTAACAGTCTGTTGATGCGGTGAGACCACGCACATGCAGCCGCTTTGCTCTGAACTTTGTGTAAGTCCTTGGGAGACTGCAGCCCAGTCTTAAGCTACACAAAAGGCTGAGCCCACAGCTCACATGGCAGTCAGCAAACCTTCAAAAGGAGGCTCCAAAAGCTGAATTTTTAAAACCAACTTCACTTAAATTACAATATTCTAGATTTAAGATTTACAAAACACGAGTGTAAGTTAGAGGCAAGCCATGAAAAATAAAAGAGTGAAAATGTCACATACTGGTCTTAAATGCTGTTGCCAGGGTGCTTCTTCCTGAACAGACCTGATAGCTCACATCACTCTCTCCCCAGTGTCCGATCAGTCACAGTCCTCTGACTGCAATCCTAATGCATCCCTTTCTATTATATAACGTCCTCAGCAGCCTGGGACACCCCAGGACACCCTGATCATGTCACAGTCTTGGACATCCATTCTCAGTCCAACAACCACGACACCGTCCAGTGCCAACAGCTTGTGGCAGACGCCATCATGGTGCACTTCACTGCCAGTATGGCATGATGAGGTGAACAGAAATCTGATGCAAGCCATCGTTCACATATTTAATAGCTTCACCTTATGACCTACAACCCACTCGTGCACATAGGACACTGAGGTAAACATGTTGTGAAATAAAAAAGTAATAAAATTAAAACCTCAGTCTGATGGATCTAGGAGAACAAAATTGCCCCGTAAATACTCCTTTCCACGTGGGGTGTCATCCACAAACAGCCTGTATTGTTCTCTGGTGAGGCATCGCTAGTGCAAGGTTCACTTGATGGCAGAACGCCTGCTGCTTTTGTTTTAAGGTGGCATTTCACCATGCAGTATTTCAGTACTGCAACCGCCCGGCCTATACAAACGAGCTGGCACAAGAAAAAAAAAAAGCAGCGTGATACTGGCATGAACGGGCACGGATCCCATCTGTTGTCATGGATCAGACCAGGGCAGCTGTGGTTTGAGAGGTTCTCGTCTGAAACTTTGGTGCGGAAACGCCTTCCCGCCCAGCTGCGGCCTGTAACAGATTCAAGCAGCTGCTGCTTTTCTGCACCTGCCACTTAAGTCTCTGAGGGACCCTCTGTCAGCGAGCTGACGCATTCTCCAGCAATCCCATAAGTGTTGGAGGAGCCCCCCCCAGGGAAATGTGACCCCAAACTGTAAAGCGTTACTGGTCAGATGACAGCCTGCACTCACCTTTTTTACCATTCTTAAACAGACAACTGTTCATTTGATTTACGACAGCAAACCAATATTAAACACATTAAATTCAAAAGCTAGGTTAATTGCATCTTTTATTCACTTCAAAATAAATTGTTGCTGCTGAATAGGTGGTAAACGGAGTACAAAAAGCAAAATACCAGCATCTTTACTGGAATGTCTTACACAGGAAACCAGACAAAGTACCTTTTTTCAATCATACTTGTATTTAGCACAAAATAAATGCTGTTAAGACACCAAATTGACATACAGTTGATAAAAAGTTCATTGACTTCCTACAATTGTCAAAAACAGGAAGCTGAATAGCTGAGAAACTGTTCCTGTTATGTTGCTTTGCCCAGTTTTTTGATCTATTATTCATGGTAACTCCACACTCCCCACCCTGCATGGCAAAGGGGAGATCAGCTACAATCAGACCACAGAAAAACAAGTCCTGGTTTTGGAGCGCCCTGTTGCACCAACCGCAGGCAATTACGCTGTCGGTGATACAGTCTCACAACTCAGCCAACAATAAAACTCCAAAAACAAAAGGAAATGGGGAGGGAGGGTTAGAATTCCATAGCACGGTGATGTCAGACTCTGTGGAGGCCAAAAGAAAGGTTTTGTTGGATTTTTTTTTTTTTTTTTACCTCCAGCCAACCAGAGGCCAGTACAGAAGTGGCAGCACAATCAACAGCTGGTTCTGGCTGCTTAGCAACGGCCAAGCTGCAGGAACCATGGATGCATGAGACCTGACTGTGAGCTTGTCCCAAATGAGGACCTGGGCTGGAGCTGCCCCAGGCACCGCCCGTCCAAAAGGGCAATAAAAGTTCATTAAATATAAAACAACGGGAGGTAATAAAAGGCTGAGTCCGTAAAAGGCAGCAGCCACACGTGTGTATTTCACATTGGTAAGCTGCCAGAAGCAATTTCCTCACAGTCACAACAGGGAGAGGTACAACATTCAGGCATGCGAGTTAGTGGGGTATCAGTCTTCAAGAGTTCCTTCTCAGTTTTCCTGGAAACCGTCCTACAGGCGCTGATTTGAAACTTCTGTTTTGTGCATGCACGCACAGACACACACATGCGCATACACACACACACATACACACACACACTCACAGGCATATGGTCTTTATGCTCAGCAAAACACAAACACAGCACGTTACTGTGGTAGGTGAGGAGACCAACAGAAGAATATCATCCCTAGAGAAAGTGAGAACACACTCGTTTGGTTTAGAAGCACGACCTTTTGTCGTCAGCATTCACCTCAGTGCACCCAGCACCCCCCAAAACCCCCCCAGACTGTCTCTCCTGAGTCTGCCCCACCCCTGTCACCACCCAGCTGCCTCACAAACCAACAGCTTCCCTGCCAAGTAAATGAGCGTACTCCCCCTGTAAATGGCAGCCTTTGTGCCTGCCCGCAGTGTGGCCCACTCTCCCATGCACAACTGTGGGTGGGAGGGGGGGTCAGAAACAAAAGCACGCAACAGCAGACGCTGGGGATCTTTCCCATTAATCTTGGTCATCTATGCCACAGTGCCCGGGCTCAGCAGAGAAGAGGAAGGAGAGAACATCTACTAACGGAAAGGTTTTTTCCACAGAACTGTAGTCTTTCAAAAAAAAGTGTTTAAACTACCAGGCATCTCAATAAGCCCCCCCCCCCCCCCCCAACAAAACCAAATTAAAAAAAAAAAAAAAAAACCACCCCCACCACAACAAAAAACAAAAACCAAAAAAAATAATAAAAAAAAAAAAAAAAAAAAAAA
>JABJVR010000052.1:4921989-4941883 GCA_025773905.1 Chitala chitala | reverse complement strand
GGCACACTTTATTAGACAAACAGAAGAAAGAAGGAAATGTACTCCTTGCCTGGAAAATGTTGTCTCCACATTCTTCTGATTAAGGACTGCACATAGTGGCCAAAAAAATAGGGATAAAAAGGTAGAAGAAAAAAAAAGAAGCGAAGATTCTCAGAGAGTGTCCTGGGGGTATCCCCCACCCTACACCCTCCCGTCCGTGCCAGGCCCCCCCCTCACCACCTCCCTCCCCCTTGTTGCTCTCCTCTCGCCCTCAGTCTCACTCCAGTCTACTAGGAGAGGCGTTTCCAGCACAGCCCTTGCACTGCGCCTGGCGGCACCATCTTTGGAGAGAACGCCGCTGTCATACGAAGGAGAAATAAACCAACGGACCCCCGCACGTAGACAGAAAACGGTCAGGGTGGGGGGGTGGGGGGGGCTTGCGCTCTTTTTTTTATCCCAACAAAAACATCCAGCCCCCTGGTAGCCACCACCCCCTACTCCACTCTATCCTTCAGCAGGAAACGGGGAGAAGAAAATTTAATGGAAAAAAAAGAACTCTTCTAGTCTCTTTCTTCATACTTGGCTGGAGAAACAGCAGTGACCGCGGTAGTCCTCCTTGAGCCTTTTGTGCGACGCGGACGAGGAGAAGCGAGAGCGCAGGAGCTGAAAGAGAGAGCGAGTGAGAAACGGAGCCTCAGCAGCCCCAGCCTTAATGCCCTGCACGGAGGAGCGCTCCGCTCGCCCGCCTCGCTCTTCTTTTTGCCTCTCTGCCGCGCCGAAGCATTTTTTCTTCTCTCTCTTTTTTTTTTTTAATTCGAGATGTGACCACAGCATTTTAAGAACGCCGGCCCCCTCCCCCCCTTGCCCGCCCGCTCTTTCTCTCACACTCCAATTCCCCTTTCTGCGTCCTCTCGGTCCTGTATATTCTTTGCGTTATTTAACAGCCTTTTCTTCAGTCAATGCTCCCATTTACAAAAAAGGCAAACAGTGCTGTGATTGTTTAAGTCTGGTATTCCCCATGATTTTTCGAGATCAATGCGGTCTGTATTAGGGCATAATATAGCACAGTATCTGTCTCTTTCATGCACATATATATGAACTCTCAATGTGATAACAAAATAGCTGTTTATACAACAAAGACTACTGTGATACAAGTACAGCACAGTAATGCATTTTAGAGCCTGATTCATAGTTACTGTTGATATAGACTGCCTGATGTAAGAGGAAATTTCATTTTCCATATTACAACAACAGGAGCTGACCTTCATAATTGTGCATCTGTAAGTCTGGCCAATAGGCAGGAGAGCTGAAGTATAGGGCGCAGTTAGAATTAGAGTTAATAGCTCACAGGGGAGGGGGCGGAGAGGTACGTGCCCCCCCAGGACTATGAGGAATGAAAAAGTCACCCTGCCCCTGTTCTCTTCTCTGCACAAGCACCTGCTTTGGCAAGTAAACCTGCGCCCAAAGCTTTTTCCGCACGCTGCCGGAGCGCTGCCAAAACGAGACGGGACTTAAACGCAAAGCTGCGGCAGAGGACACACCTGAGCTGACACCAGCAGTGGGACGGGAGACAGTCCTCAAGCAGTTAGCTTTCCCTCTGGGACTGTGAGAGAAGGCCAGAAGGAGCTAAAGCGGTAGGGCGGGGTGCGTTCGATAAACCACTGTCTTACCACTTCGAGTTAGTTTGAAAAGGATGCCACAATCGGCCGCGCTCCTCATCAGTAGCGCCATCGGGACCGTGCATTGGTGAACAACACAGCTCTCACACACACACACACACACACACACAGAATCAGACACGAGTGTTGCTAACCATACTGTATTTCAAAATATCTTTGTCTGAACTGTTCAACAAAAGGTCCCAATTCACTATAGGAACAAGGCCAACCTGCAAGTACTCTTAAAAATCACCAGTTCCTTGACTTCTATGACATATGCTTTGTCACTGTAATTTTACAAGAATGTTAATTACAATAAAAAACTCATTACAAATGTATAGTAGCTCTGTATTCAGTCAAGACAAGTAATTTTTATGTGTATTTTTATAAAGTCTACACTTATCATGCAAAAACCACTTATAGTGTGACCCTTTCTGGAGGAGGTATAGCTCGGGTAGTCTGTAATTAAATAGACATAAATACAAGTGAAGAAAATTATCTGGCCAGGGGTGGGAAACCCTTTCTTAAAACGTAGCCATAACTGTGCCAGATGAAAAATAAAATTCAACACACTATGCAACATTACAGAAAACACCATAATAAATCTCAGCATGAAACAGTGTGCCATTTTCCAACCCATGTTTTTTTGAAAGGTTAGATTTTCAGGCAGGTGACTGGCAAGAGACTGCACCGAATCACAACCCACAAGGCTTTTACAGTTGTATTTATATAGAAAAATTGGTAGTAGTAATAATAATAATTTAGCATACACGTTATAGCGTAGTGAGTCAAATTATGCAGAACCGTTTTAAATCCCACCTTGCAAAGTATGAGGAAACTAAGACTAACATGGACCAAGTATGTGAGCAACATGTTCAATGAACTGGGGTAGAAAAGCTATGAAGACCTGTTGTTTGACTAGTCTGTGAACACACACACACACACACACACACACACACACACACACACACACACACACACACACACACACACACGCGCGCGCGCGCGATGAATACACCTCAGTTTGATCCCTATGTAGCTCCACTCCATGACTGATCCACACACTCAGTGCAGTCACTGGAGGGTTGAACTCAGCCATCTACACATTCCCAGTACAGGCCATAAACTTGCAGCCTTCAGCAAAATTTTATAAACACAATCCAAATGCCTCATGTTCCTGGATCAGGGAACTTCCTTCTCTCATTCCTGGGGTACTTAGCTACACGTCACTGCTTGTTAGTGAGCTAATTCCAGTGGGAGACACCTGTGCTGATGATGATGAAGACAGCTAAATTCAGCCAGGGTGTGTTTACATGCCATCCCTGATATGACTAACAATGCAACCAAGTGATTACTGACTCTCCCTTTTTTTGTTGTCTGTTTTTGTCTCTGTGCTCCTCGCAGATGGGCTGCTAACGTCAGAGCAGCAGGGGAAGGGAGAACGCAAATGTGAAAAGGTGCTGGAAGGTTTGTATGCTGCGTGAAGCGATAATGCGCCCTCCTGCTGCAGTAGGTAAGGAGCGGCAGCTGAAGCAGCACTTCTTCTGCCAGGGGGGCAGACTGACATTGCTAGCCAGTCACAAAATGGAACAATGTTCCCCCAAAGCTGTGGGCCCAACCCAGAGCCCTGGGGCTCAGGCAAAAAAAAAACAGACCACAGATAACGCCACAAATTACTGCATCGATGCAAACCGAAGGCTCTGCCCCCCTAAAATATTCTGTCTGGAAATGTAATGTCAGACAGCAAGAGAGAATGAGAGAGACGGAGAGGGAGAGAGAAGGAGGGGGGGGGAGAGAGAGAGAGAGAAGGGGGGAGAGAGGGAGACAGACATAGAGAGAGAGAAGGAGAGAGGGAGAGAGAAGAAGAGAGGGAGGGAGAGAGAGAGAGAGAGAGAAATTAAGCGAGAGAAGAGAGAAAGGGACTGGGAAAGAGGACAAAAAGAGGGTAAGTGGTGAACAAAAAAGGAGGAAGAAACTGGAATACAGATGAAGTCTCTTAAGCAGGAGAGGAGGTCTATTTTTTGGTGAGTCCCGAACCCCTCCCCTTCCTTCCATGATGACAAAAGCCATCTGGCCTGGCAATGAGGGTGAAAGAGGCCAGCATCCCACCCCCAGCGGGATAACAATGTCCCCCACGCAGCATAGACCTGAAGCATCTGCCCCCCCATCCCTGCTGCTCTACTCCACCCATCTCACCCGGCGCAGCTGGGCCCCCTTGCACATCAGGCTCCACGGAAACTTAAGGGGGGGCAGGGGGCAGTAGGGAGGGGATAAAATTACAAAATCAAAAAAGCAGTTGCTTAGCACAGCTGTGTGCTCTGGCTGCTCCACTGCAGTAAAAGCAAACAAGCTCTGCAGGTGACATCGCATAAACATTTGGCACACAGACGGGGACCACCCCCCTCCTCCTTACCCACAGGTAACTGGCACAGGCAGCACAACTAAAGGCTGGCCACTCAATGACATGCTACACAAAGGTAAAGGCAGGGAGTACAGGTAGTCTAGCTTTCACAGCTAGCTTTTTTTATAATCAATTTTTATGAATGATAAAGATTCAGTATGAATTCCAAACAATATTCTGTAGAGAAAATCCAACAAAGCATCTATCAGCTTTCTCACAGTCTCTTGTTTGCAATGGAATTTTTTTTTTTTTCTGAAAAGCTTACACGGGCCCCATCCTAAACATATTCTTACAACAGAATTTGGGTTCACTGACAGTAAGACTTTTGACTGGTTTGAAATGTATGGTATTTTGTCTTTGCTTTTGGTATCAGTTTATTTCGCAGTTGTAGAATTTGCTTGTAAGTAGAGCAAAGGCATAACGTTGTGTTCGTTTAGCGACTGATGCTGGGAGGCAGAGCGACTTAGTGTGAGAAGTACCGGCACGTTTGCTAGTACGCCGCTCCGCTCCTCTCTGTTCCGCTCGGCGCAATGCGTTTGTGTGGTGCCAAGACGTGCTAAAAGGGCTTTTTTCCGCCATAATTGACAATCCAGAATAGAGTTTTTTTGGAAAGCAAAAAAGTGCTAATAGGTATCATCCATTATGAATTGCAGTAAACTACCAGTGTGCTTAATGACTTCCAACTGCCCAAGCCAGCACGCACACAAAAAACACAAAACCTCGGGAAAAGCGAAGGTCTGAAACGTGTCTGTTTCCAACGATACTCGTGATACTTGTGTTTTCTGTGGCGTTGTTAAAATAGTAGGTCTACATGTATCACACAAAAAGCATTTATTCACACGCGTCTGTGTTTATGTATTCATTTAAGGTTTCCTGATTGTGGACTTACTTTTTTTTTTCCTTTTGTTTATCAATTGCTTCTCTGGGGAAACCATATTCCAATTTCCCTCATTATAAAAAAAACAGACAGTCACTGGGGAACGTAACACTCAGACAGCCCACGGAAAATAACGCTAAACACCCCAAAGACAAAGTAAACAAAACCATTAGCAAACAATGTAATTCCAGTTTTGTATAAATCAACATGTTACAAGCTCCCTTACAATAAGTCCACTTCTGCTTGGCTGCAGACCTAATCCATTCTAATCACTTGGCTTAGATTTGCCTGCAGCTGAAAAAAAAAAAAAAAAAAAAAAAAACAGTAACCTAATTAAAAAAAAAAACATTGGGTTGTTCTGACTCAAGATGAAAATCAAAAATTATTTAAAACAGCACAGCCACACCTTAAATACTCACTGCACGACTCTGAAAAATATTCATCAGCCGTAAGCGTACGCTGTCATTAAAAATCAAAACATTCCAAAAAACATTACAAAACAGCTGCCTTGTGAAAAAGTCTCTCCGCCCCCGACCCAGCAGTAACGGACCAAAAACTGCATCTAAGCAGTTGGAGAAGTGCATACTTGGACTAGGCTGAACAGTCGAAACCCAGGACCTGAAAACACATAAGCTCCATCCTTTTGACCTTGGCAAAACTATGTTTTTGCTGTCTTTCAAACTGACAAGGGGTAGGAAGGGGGTAAGTCAGCTTGAGCGGGGAGCAGGAAGAGATGGAGGGAGGGGTCTCGCAAACCGCCAAGTGCCTGAGTTCACTTTGACAAAACACAGGCCCTGGCCAGCTATCTCAGCCCGGGTAATTTGGTATCCGTGAGGTTTTCATTGTCAGGCAAATGAATTATTCAGGGTGACCTGCCTGGCACACCGAATGAGATGGGAGATGAAAGGATTTCTCTGGGAGATATGCACATTTGTCTGAAGCTCCTCTTTGCCTCTGATGAACATACAAATGTACCCAATTTGTCACCGTGTTCGGTAGACTTGTTTTTTCTGAATCCCAGCACTACTTGTTATATGTACTATTGCGAGAGCCATCATCTGCACTGCAGTACATCAGCTTGACCTTGGTGGTCTATTAGCAAGCATAAAACACGTTGCAGGTTGACCTTATAAATTAACACTAATGCACGAAATACAGCTGGTGAGACCTGTCTGAATGGCTGTCACTTTCACAGTGCAGTTGACATCAGTGCCACTTAGAATCAGTGTTATAGGGACACAAAAATGTAAAGAAAGTAGTGCTGTGAAGCAGGGGGCACTGCCATCCTAGAGCCACAATAGCAATGGCAGACTTCCTATGTGACTCTGAAAGGTTTTTCCTATAGATTTTATTCTATTTAAATGCTGGTTTGGCCCATAAAGCCTTTAATCCTTATATTAAACCTGGAAATGATTGGATTAGAAGATTAGAAAAGTACACAGACAAAAAAAGTTGTAAGGGATACTTAAAAAAATCAATTAAAATGGTGAATATTTTATCAATTTATTCTGGGGGGTAAACCATGAGAGTCCTTCATAAGGTGGGGGAGGGGGGGGGGAAATCACAATGCTTTTGAACCGCTGATTCCCAAATCCCAGCCATTTCATTCAAAACTCAATGAGAATAAAAAATGGCACATAGGATTACACAGTCAAGCAATGTACCAGTCCGTGGACCCACCAGTTCTGCGTGTGACACTGGAGGGATTAGAAGTGTTCATTCATTTCAAAAGGATTAATTTTGACGCGGGGCCACTCTAGTGCGTGTGCACCCAGTAGGGAAGCGCTCACACTCTCATGCAAGAGTCCTGTACAGATGGCTGCTGGGATTTTCCTGTGTTAATCCTTACCAGCTGGGATGCGCTCTCCACCTCCCTCTCAGTACACTCTCAGTGGACCGTAACTAGGGTGGAGTTCGCACAAACCCATACAGTCAGCTTTCTTTTATTATGGCGCTTTAGGGCGCTTTGCCACTGCACCAGGTACTGAACGTTTGGTTGCACAAAGCAGTACCACGGTCGACAGTACTTCTTATGTTCTTTTTCCACCGGCGTGAAAACCGGTGCCAGAGCAGAGTATCGCCATCCGCGACCGACTCATAATGACATTTATTAGAAGTACATGTTTTGCCCTTAAGTGTTTAACTCAGCAGACTAAAAATAAACATAATCCAAAAAGTGCAGAGACAAAACGCAGCATGTTATTGTCTTTAATGACAAACAGCTACATTAAAAAAGTCTATTATTCATACCCTTATACACATTGATCAAATTCTGTCATTAAGATTTATTGCTTTAATTTACTGTTTTCATTAATTGAATACAATTAGAAACACCTGTGGTTTTAATGATGTAAATCACAAATGGCTCTAATATACAAAATTACTCCTCTACTTAGAAACCTTTCTTAAGCAAGTCTATACTATGGTACATAACTACTCTCTGTAATAGAATATTAATTACACTTAGACCCAAATACAACACCTGGGCTTCATCATTTGTCCACACAACCATTATTACTACTTTTATTTCTACTTTGTTATTGTTTTCTGAGTTTGTAACTATGATTCTTCAGAATGGCACAAAATAGCATTTTGTGTTTGCAGGACACCTTATTTGTATAACCAATCAGCATTAAACACGTTTGAAGTCCCACCCTTAAGTACCAAAGTGCCACTCAAGTACCACAGTAGTGGTGCTGCACCGGAAGGCAGTAGAAAATGTTAAGTGCACATTTTTTCGTATCAAAAGTTCAATATGTGGTGTGGTGGTAAAGCACCCCTATACAATCAGGACCCTTTTTATATCCTAATACAAAAGCTTGTTAGATTTATCCAGTAATCTATAGCAGAATGTAGTGGAAGAGAATAATGTTCAAAATATATTTGTCCAAAGCTCCCAGTGCTTGGGGACATCAGTGAAATTCAGAGCACCACAACTAAGAGAGGTGCATTTTATAGCCTTGGAAAGGTACATAGGAGAAAAGGTAGAAACAGGTAAATGTGAAGGATATAAAACTGAGCCTGCCTCCTGTCCTGCCCAGTTTGACCCCAAAAACACAAACAGCCAGAGTTTACTGTATAACCCAACCTTCAGCAACACAATCAAACATGCTGAGATATACGCAAAAAAATCTCTTTCATACACACACAAACATAAAATTTGCCCAAAGAAACTACTAAACAATATAGCTTTTCCTAGTCATGACTAATTCAACACAAAGGCCTGTCGTATACAACACTAAAAATCCTTGCATGCACATGCACCACCCCCCAGCTGTTTATCTCAAAAAAACGGGAGGTATTTTTATTTTAGCTGTCTTAGGAAAAAAACTCCAAAGATGTTCTACATTCTCAGAATAAACCAGTGCAACTATTTTTTTCCAATAAGTCTAAGGTAAAGCACCTGTACAATCCAAGCAGCATGCACTGATGACTCTAAATTGACCTTGACAATTCACTGTTTGGAATCCACCTTCGGAATATGACAGAACAGCATAATACACAGTGACCAACAAGAACCTTCAGACTACACGAAAGATGAAGACAGAACCAGATCTGGACCAAAACCTGTATATATGGAGTCTTTCAGAGCCATCATGATGTACTTATCCAAATATATTCCTTAACACTGAGAGGAAGCCAAGGACATTGGAAGAACTGGCGCAGGTGAGCGGCTGAATGGTGCCTGCTGAACACAATGAGGTGAATGCAAACCTCTTGTCAAGGGCTTCCTTTAGCTTGGCCCACCGACTGTTATGCAACCGACAGGTTTAATGGAACACAATCTGCACACGCTCCCCCTACCACTCCACACATGAGTGGATTAAATGGCCAGCCCCTCCCACAGAGTGCCCTTCTGGGTGCCCATCAGCTGTGCCCTGTAGATGTGCAACCTCTGCACTGCTCTCGAGCACTCCCAATTAAGTCCTGCAAGGCCTTGTGTAGGCGTGGCTAATCCTCAGGCCATCTGCACGCACAGTGCACGGCTGCTAACCCGCACGAGGGCACGTGGAATCCGCAGGGCGCGGCTGGTGAGAAGCTGTGAGAACATCGTATGGTACTGACCTGTACCAGTCCCGCGACGGCTGCCGGTCCCATCCACGGCCATGACCGTTTGTCACTCCTCACAATAGAGTCTGTCCACAGAAAAGTCTCACTGGACCATGTGACAGCATAATGAGCTGCTTATAGCATTACACAACCCCCCTTGGAGGAGGGGGCGGGCATAGAAACTGAATCCTGTTGTACACCGGCGGTTAAGGACTCTGTCAAACTATCATTCTGGATATCTCTGGTCATCAGAGTGATTCATTTAACCTTTATGGGAGTTTCCAGCAACAGTTCCTTTGCTTAAATAACTCGCTGGAAAGTCTCTGCACTGTCTGATGCATGAAAACCTAAAAATCTGGTTTGCGGTTCAGAATAAACATGTTTTGACATGAATCAATATTTGGAGGGATACATGCAAATCTGTCAGTGTTTAAGCCGGTATGTTACAGACAGTTGAAACTCTGACAGTAACAAGTCTTACCAAGAGTTTCTTCAGAAAATACAAAAAAAAAAACCCTTTGAAATGCTTCAAGACAGACATGTTTATACCCCGAGTAGCTAAGACATGTGTTTTTCACAGCTTAAGCTAAGATCACCCATTTTAACAAAACAACATAAATGCAAATTTAAAGCAATTTCCACAGGTCCTCACTTCAACAAAACCTTTCCCTGTTACTTGAATAAAAAGATAATCTTTCTGTGATTACCACCAAAACCCAGGTTGCCTAGCAACGCACAATTAAGGAACATGCTCTCAGATCGGCTTTGCGGGCTGTCCATTAACAGATGAAATTACTGGAGCAACAAACGTCAGCCCATGCAAATGAGTTTGTTGTGCTGGAAGAATGTTTAACTTGCGGTAATCAGTACAGACGGACTATGCGGAGATTCGGCGCGGATTTGCGGGGGAGGCTACAGTAACTAGAATGCTTTTAAAAACCTTTCCAAATGCTGGCAACATGTCTAATATCACACAGGCTTGTTGAGGAGAGGAAATTGTTTAATGAAATCCACCACCACTCTTACAGAACACGAGACGGCTTCTTGAACCCATTAGCATCTAACTAGATATCCACAGCCAATGGGAAGCGGCCCCATCTACAGATAAATACAAAAGCAAAACAGGAAGGGTAAAGACTTCAGAGCCTCTAACTTTTGGGGCAAAAAGCAATTACAGATAAATGTTTCTTTCTACATTCCCCAGTAAACATGCATCATGCCAGTACATTAAGCATCATTATATATGTATATATATACACACACACACACACACACACACACACACACACACACACACACACACACACACACACACACACACACACACACAGTGGAACCTTGAATTCGTTCCGCGGCAGTGCTCGTAAACCAAAACGCTTGTATATGAAAGCGCATTTTCCCATTACAAATAATGTAAAATCGGATGATCCGTTCCACACGTCCAAAAATTTTCATATAAAAATCGTTTTTAATTGTATTTTTGTACAAATTATTGTCCGTAATATCGCAAACAAATAACAATGATTAATACACGGTATTAAAGTAAAAAATAAAACGAGTTAACCTGCACTTTACCTTTGAAAATTGTAGTGGCTACCGTGAGGGAGACGAGAGGGACGAGAGGAGGAGGAGGGTTATTGCTTGGAAGGAGAATCTCCTTCCATGAGAACATTTGGAATCTCGGGAGTTCTTTCTCTTTAACAAATTTCGTTAACACTACCAGTTTCACTTAATTTACGCTTTTTGGATTCACTGTCATCTTTTGACTCACTGGAATGTCTTTCCTTTCGTTCGCATTTAACGTGAACCTCTCCAATCCCAGCAAACACAAAACGTTCAAATGACGTTAGCTAAACGTTTAGAGAACTTTAGGGACGTTTAGCTAACGTTATTTGAACGTTTTGTGTTTTCTGGGATGACACTCGCTTTTGCCTCCGTTTGAGGACTTCGCGGAAATGTGACATTGATTGTATTGTCGTTAAACAGATTCGCCGTTCGCGCTGCTACGGCCTTATTCGGGTGGTGCTTTTCTACAAAATGTTGTACTGTTTCCCACATTTTGCACACCTCCATAATGTCATTTGAAGTGTGATATGATATAAAAAAAACATATCATACTTGATATGAAAATGCTTGTCTTGCAAGACATCGCTCGTTAACCAAGTTAAACTTTATAAAAATTTTTTGCTCGTCTTGCAAAGTACTCGTAAACCAAGGTACTCGCAATCCAAGGTTCCACTGTAAATGATTAGGCCAGGTATTTCTGTCTAATAATTGAAATTCCAAATAATACATAAAACTAACACAAAATTAAGATTTATGGTTGTGCTGGATTAATGTCAAGTGGTAGAGTTTTAAGCAAATTATGGAACTAAATTATGTTCCTGCACATAATGATACAACGATCCCATGCAGCAGCAGTGCTGCAGAACTGCAGTTTATTGATGCAACTGGAATGCTCAAAGGAGTTTTACGATATGGGAAGTGGAAAAGCCTCTGATGTTACTGAGCACGAAGCAAAGTGCAGATCTGCACCAGGAAGATATTCGCTAAACTCCCACATTAATTTCAGTTATTGCCATCTGTCCAGTAGTCTATGCCTTACCCTTAACTTGACAGCTCTGTTCTGACAATTTTTAGGCAAAAATGTAATTGTCCCTCCCTGACAATTATACCCATCCTCACCCCCAAGAAGGGAAAACCCATAAACTTGCATTGGAAAACATAGACAGAAGAACGCTTCATCAAGGGGAAAAAAGCCATCTGTTTGAGAAAGGCAGGGATACTCTTTCCTCTTGTTCTAGTCTAGAATTACCCACAGAGAACATCCAACAGCAAGAATAAGTGACAGCGTGCATAGTCAACTAAATGACCTCGTGTGTCCGATTCCCACGGAAACCCAACACGGCTGTTTTAAACTTGGCACCATTAAGAACACGGAGGGCTCATGGAGTTTTCACTCATTGCAAGTGCCATGCAAAGGTCACTGTAAAGGAGATTTCATTACAGTTGGCTAATTCTCTCAGCCCCTCCCCTCCCCCCAAGAAGTGCTTACTTCAATGTTATGAGTAGATTTGGCAGCTTCCATTAGCACAACATAATTTATATGTCCAGAGCTAATTCAGTGTGTGAGCATTTAAACATCACACAGCATCATTTGGAAGGTGCCAAAAAACAGGAAAAGCAGAAGAGAAAAAGAAACACACTAGTTGTTATTATTACCAGACATCAAAATAATAAGTTTTATGAAGCTTAGCTCTAGGTTGCTGAATAAGTTCTTAAAATTTTCCATTAATTATCACACAGGACAAACGACCATTACCTTAGGCAATCCTACAAAAAAAACAATATTGGTGTTATACGTTGGTATGAAATGACTATCTGCTTATAATTTAGCAGTAAAAAGTGCTAATGATTGCTGCAAACTACAATTTTCACAATAGATATGGCGTTCTGTATCAGACATAATATATTGGTATGTACCGGCTACTGGTTTATTGATTGGAGACCAGAAATAGACAAAGATTAGATGAGAAGTGTAGTTCCTAAAACATGATAAAGCATTTACACAGCACAAATGCGAGAAAGGCAGGAGCTAAGGAAGACAACGAGATGAAGTGGAGAACTTAAGAGTTACTTGTGTCAGGTGAGGCCACGCTGGAGACAATGACGGGTGGTCCAGTGCGGCGACTGAGCTTCTGGTTAGTGATGTTAGCATTCTGCTGCTGGAGGCCAGCACCCGTGGGCATCAGGGAGTTCTCTGCTGGGGCCCCGCTTTTACGCATCAACTGGGGACTGGAGTGAGGACTGTGAAATGGAGACATGGGCACCAATCCACGGTCCCTCTTCATCAGCTCAACAGGTACTGTGTAGTTGGTGGAGTAAGCCTTTGGGTGTGCACCAAGTACGGTGGGCAGTGGTTGAGGTGGCATTCCAGGAACATGTGGAATGGGAGGCATGGCAAGACCAGCCTGGCCGGTATATGCTGACATTGGACGGGCCTGAGGTATGGGGCTGGGGTAGCTGCCAGATCCAGCAGGCAAGCCTCCATTGGCAGAAACTCCGGGGTAGGCAGTCGCCTCTAGAAGGTGTTGAGAAGGTGCACTGCTGGGCCTCCTGCCCATCACCTCCCCCATATGAGGCGAACCAGACTGTAGGGCACTGGGGGATTGTTGCAGGACACCAGGGTCGAGATTCTGCTGTTGCACGTACACATTATTGCGGTGGCTGAAGCTGTTAGAGCGTGCACGCACTGTACCCAGCTGTGTGCCAACTGGCATCTCAGTGGGGCGCTTGCAGGTCAATGCCACCCGGGAAAGAACCCGTGCCTGTCCCAGATTGGGTGCGACTGAACGCACATCATTTTCCTCCATAACAGCTAGCATGCTAGTGGAGTCAAAGCCCTGCTGGAGTAGCAAGGTGATGGTGCTCTCAGACAGTCCTTCTCCACGTAGGAATGCCAAAAACTCTGGGTCCGCGTTCTTCCTAGGGTCGACTGGCATGGGTAATTGTTGTGGTAGCTGTGATAGCTGTGCCACTGCCATGGCCACCGGCTGGGGTTGGGGTGGAGGAGGCACTGTAGAAATGGGAGTGCCTACAGGTACAGCAACTGAAGTATTAGTATCGTAGCTAGGATCATAGGGTACCTTCTGTGGTGTCACAGGAACGTAGGCTGATGGAGATTCCTGGTGCGGCACCATTGTACGGTTTACCGTCCCATCCAATCCCTGAGTATTTGGGTCAACCACCAAGCATGTGGCAGAGGTCTGACGGGGCACCATGGGGCGGCCGTTGAGGTCATTGTAGATAGGGCGGCTAGGAATAGACGGGGGCTCGTTTACATACCTGGGTGAAGTTGGCTCGACTCCATAGCGCCCAAGAGATGTATCCCTGCCAGTTAAGCGCTGGCTATCTGGCATCATCTTGCCAGCTGCAGGTTCTTTGTAAAGTCGGCTCATTTCATGAACTGTGGGAGGTGGAGGAAGTGGAGCTGGTGTAGGGGCTGGCAAAGGGGGTCTGCCAAGACCATGATCCCATGGGGATTGTCCTCCGCTTGCTGAGCCATAATGTGGGGCTGACCTACTACTAACCAGGTGTGGCTCCCCTCGGTAATAACCCCTAGGGTCTTCTGGTTGTCGATTGACCATTGTAGGATCATGTTGGTAGTAATCCTGAGGAGGGATGGAGCCCCGGGTAGCCATAGCTTGTCTGTCGTAGTGGCTGTTCAGCTCAGGCACAGAGCCTTTTCTCAAAGTACGCTGCTCAAGTCGTTCTGGGTAGCCCTGCTCATAGACAGGTCTCTGATAAGAGCAAGGTTCGTGTTTTGGGTCCAGGTTGGGGGCACGTCCTGCAGGTAGTGGCTCATACCACCCGCCCCCGTCAGTCAGCGAATTCCTTCTCCCCGCAATCCTGGCGCTGTGTTCGTAGCTGCTCTCCCTGTCCCACTGCCCCTCATTACCGCCGAGTGTGTCCCAGCTCTGAGAACGGCCGATACCCAACTGCTTGCTGGAAACAAGCATTTGAGAGATATTGAGAAGACAGCTATAAAGAGAAAAGGCAGGGTGTTTTCTTTCAAGTCTTCAGTTACACGCACATCAGAAGAATGGGAAGGAGAGGGAAAAACACGATGCATGAGGTATCATTTTCACCTGACCTCCAGCTGTAATTTTTTTCCCTATCAAGTGCCTCCCTTACAGCCGACATGCCCTGAATAATTCATTTCTAGAAATATAAGCAGGTGGTGAGGAATGAAAAAAGACACCACAAACACTAAACGCACAACGCACCTTGCAAAGCCAGCCTTATAAGTCCATTGTGTTGTCAGTGATGGACCTGTTTCCTTTTGCTGTTCCGACAAGTACTAGAGTAAGAGTGGTGGGCAAAAATGAAAAGAAAGGGGCAGTGGAAGAAGGTGGGGGCGTGGAATAATCCAGAGTTTATCCTTTCCTACTCTGGAACATTTTACTTGCTCTGGCAATTGCAGTAAGAGATTACTGCCTAAATAAAACCGCTTAATTCCACTGCCCCCTGTGACATCACTTGAATGAACTAAAGTGCATTACTAATGCCCCCACCCCCAGTTGTCTCACACAGAACATCACCCCTCTCACTCCTACACAATCTCCATCTCTTACCTGCAGTAAATGCATGTCTCGCGAATGACTTTAAATGCTGCGGCTGATTATTAAATGGGAACACTCTTTGCACTGAAAGGACGACAAAGCCAGGTCATGAAATTAAAACAAACCGCAGGGCTTGTGTGGAATCAGGAAACAACTAATCCACTGAAGGCACTAATCCACCGGCTGTGTCGGCTGTTCATCTGCAGCAAAGTTACAATAAAATTTCCTGTAACGAGATGTAATTCTTCAATATAGATTTTGCTCTCCACATCTTGGGCATGTAAACCAGCAATACGTTCCATATATTTTAAACGATAAAAATGCATTTTACAGACAAACCCACATAACTGATCATGGATTTATAGTCACTCTTGGTATTAACCTCTTTGTTCACAACAAAATTAATTTACCTGCTGTCATCTGGGCCCTATTCCTTAATCCCCCTTTATCCTAAGAGAGGTGACAGTGTCCTAACATAGGGAGACCCTTTTTGAAATCTAACTCAGATAACACATAGCCCCACCCCTTTCTCAACAGCAGGAACAAGAAGCAGGTGTACAAGCTTTCTGGGAGGAGATTTTAGCTCATAGCATGTCCTGAAATCTGACCGTGTTTGGTGGGCGTAGGCCTTGATTTATTCATGACAGCAGTTGTGAAGCAAGCAAGCCGCACCATGATGTGGTAACACGCTCCCTATGTGCTAAGTTATGCTCTACGCTCTCAAACAGCACCACCTCTGGTGTCCCACACCAACAATTAACAATTCTGAACTTCTGCATTAAACAAAACGATGGGCCCTACAGCTGTTCTGAATGGAGACAAATCATTAATTCTTTGAATTGTCATTCCATATGCATGACACAAATTAAACAGAGCACACAAAAATGTTCGATAAAGAGCTACACTGTTACAAAGGAAAGGAACAAGTGGGATTTTTTTATTCTCTGTATTATCACCTTTTTACATTTTCATTTTTGCATGGGGGTGAGAGATATTTCCAGGAAAATCCACTTGGTGGTTGAAGGAAAGAGGGAGAGTCCATGCCAGCCGGGGGCTTTAATCTAGAGATGAGAGCAACAGTTTCTCATTTCATTTTATGCTTATGAGATTAAAAAGTGTGAAAATGAAATTACATATTTTAAAAGGCTTCAGGGAAAGCTTCCAAAGAACATGAAGAGCAGCAGATGTGGCAATAAGTAACGACACTGAGGGGAAACTATAAGGCAGTGTCTATTATGAGGCAACTGTCTGTAATACCGAGCTGACGTAGCTTCTTACAACATGCAAATATTCACATCCATGACAGATACGGCGTAGGTGAAAACTGTGCCAATCTGCAACAAACATCTATGTTTATTTCATCAACATGAGAAGGTGCACCGACACTGAAGTTCTCTCACTCAGGGTTGACAGAGTGGTGTTAGAGACCAACTTCTCAGGGCATTTATTTGCACAGGGGATTTTGTTTTTTGCAATCCCAATTCCAACCCCCCCTCTACCCAATACACACACACACACACACACACACACACACCTTTTATACATGTCTTGTGGAGTCCATGTCAAAACTGAACCTTTTCTTCTGCAATCTCTGGGTAAATGGTTGCTAGCAGGATTTGGGGAAATACAGACAGTAATGCTCAGATTACAGTAACTGCTGTTGCACTCAATGTGCTATATATCTGCCAGACCTTCACTATACAAACAACAACTGTATACAGCAGCAGTATTTATACCACTTCAAATTCAATCATGTAACTGTCATTCAAGTTACGCACACAGTTTATTTGGTCAATATTTAAACACTGACAATTACATCAGATGTGAAAGGTTGTACAGATACACTATTCTAGAAATGTACATTTAGACTAGAGCTCTGAGAAAAATCTATATTATTTACAAAGTTGCATTCGTGTAGCATTAACCTACCACCACATGTCAGCAGAGCTGCATTACTTTGCCTATGGTTGATCATTACAAGGGAAGAGAAAATCAAACACAAAAACACTAAATGCAACTTGTCCAATTGTCCAACAGAACAAGTCAGGTTTTGTCAAGTATGTTGTTCAGCTGGCACCTATGAAGGGTTCACCCTGCCAGTATGTTTCTTAGCAGTAAACCCAGTATTAATCAGCATCATATTTTCTGGGACCAACAGCAGCATCAGGCTAACAGTAGCATCAGCTATTGTTAAAAAGGTCGCTTCATTTAGTCATGTCCGCATTGAAAAACATTAACGATGCTCAGCCCTGTTACGAGGCTCATCAGACATCAGAAGCAAAGACTGCCACTCGTGTAAAGTGTAGAACGTTACTGAAAATAGTTTTTTATGAAAGGAAGAAGGCATGAACACAAGCAGAGAGACACAGACACTACACAGTATATATGTATGCATGGATACTGTAAAAATGGCAGTGGGTGAACCCATAAATCATAGGAAAATTCAAATTATTCAGGCAAAATTGGAATGCATTACTACCAAGAGCAAAAACTGTAACACAATTTAAATATTGACTGCAGGACTACCAAGTCATTAAACTTTCATAAACTTAATAAATTAGCCTTCAAGTGGGAAGTTGAAATTCCAGGTCAAGCACCATTACTGCACAGTATATTAAAGTTCTAACAAGACTCCGAGCTGGTTTTTACAAGAGCCTGGGGGAAAACCGCAATCTGAAAACAGCTATCTATGTTATATAACCAAACGCACACATAAACAAGCCTTTCACTTGCCCCATTTCCTATCATCCCTTCCCCTCAGGTCAAACTCTGACAAAATCAATAGCTATTCATTTCTTTCTCTCATCGCATTATCAGTTCTGACAGTAAACATTAATTAAAGCACTGTTATATTTTACAGTGGCTGTTATTTATTTACCGTGCTTTTAAAAGTTCTCTACCCCCGCCAATAAACTGTCTGCTCAGCCATCTCGGCAGGTGTGCATATCGTTTTTAGCAGTGACAGAATGCAACAGCACCCAACACTGCTCGCCGGGATGTGTTCCCCCACCTCCGGACTGGACACTCAGCAGGGGGGGTCTTGCTGCAACCAGGCACGGGCTTGTTAGCAGAATGAGTCACTAAAGTTCATTACCCGACCAGATGCCAGGAATGGAAGTAATCAGAAAGGAGGTCAGATTTTCCCTGAGGACACTGGCTGGATGGGGCTTCTCCTAAACGGCCTCCCGCCACCGCTCCACCTTTCAAGTGCTCCACCCCACTCTGAACGGCTCCCCCACGAGGGTGGAGCAAAAGTTGAATATTGAGCAGCAGCATCTGTCTGGAAAAGTGGCCAACAGACAGGCTGAGACCGCCCTCAACGGCAGCGACATTAAGTCCTGGAAGCGATGCGCCCGTGTCTGACGTAAGCCCGGGCACAGATGGGAGGGACAGAAGGGAGAGGTGGCAGAGTAACACAGTCCAAAGGGACAAGGGGCATGCTGGCAGCACCCGCGCTGTGCCTCACGTTACGGGCACTGGCGAATGCAACAGTCGCGACTCCGTACGGAAACCAGCCGACCAATGAGGGAATTGTTTTCTTTTTCCACGAGCTTGCCTGATTGCGGCATTGTCGGCTTGATGCCTGCATTCCAGAATGATTTGATGAGAGAAACAGACTTGCTGTAGTACGAGTGTTACAGACAGCTGAATGTGTGTGTACATGTGTAAGGACACGACACACACATCTGCTCGTCTGACTACAGTGCAGGGACACTGCTGGCACCCAAGAACACCCCCTTAAACACCAGAAACACCAGCGCCATACACAACTCCACCTGACTGGAACAAGTATCCTGCTAAATACATCACAATATATAAGTTATATTTATTGCAACACAAAAATGAAATAAAACTGTAGACCTAATATAGGTTAAATCTTTAATACATGTGTAATATGTAATTTGACATGGCCAGAGAGAGTCTGTCTATATTTTGATAATAGCTTTAATTAAAATTTGTGCAAAATGCCTGTCAGATTAGTTGTGTCATACTAAAACCTTTTTAAAAATTATATGTTGCTCTTGGGACAACTCTATTGAATGTGGACCTTTTTAAAATAAATTGAGTCAAATATGCAAGTCTATAATTAACCTTTACAGCATTCAGCCAGACATTGTGCTTTAGATCAGCTTTTCTTCACTGTGACCCAGCATTCCATTTTCATTCATAAAATATTATAATTGTATTTGGTGCCATACACTTATTTACATGTTTCTTTAAGTCAGATTGAAATTTTGTGTTTTAAAAGTTGTGTTGTTAGCCTAGGAGGGAGAGACTACACTTATTTGGACCCCAAGTCTAAATTCAAAGCCGAATGCAAAACAAAAACAAAAAGTAATTCTCAGCACTAAAAGGAGAAGAGCTTTATAATATTCACAGAAACCACAGGCTTTGTCAAAAACATACATTTAAATGTTTTTCATTTAATCCACACGGAAGAAAGTGCTGCAACCGTAAAGGATTCACAGCAGACGCTTTTAAACAAAGTGTTCAAACTCTGTAGGCGAGGATGCAAATAAACACCAGGGAGAAAAAAATTACCCATGAACATCACTCAGTGACACTGAAGTCGACCAGGAAGCCAAAGACTAAGATGCCGATCTTCGATCTAATGTCCTTTTAAATGTGTATTTTGCTCTGGGTTTTATGGACTTTCAGCACAAATAATGCTTTACCTTAATGGAGCAAAAGTGATAAAAGGGACAGTCTCTGTGCAGAGACACCTGAAGGGCAGAGCCCACAAACAGAACTGTTGTGTCACATGGATCTGCAGTCTGTGATGCCCCAATTACACTTCTGACTGTGG
>JABJVR010000052.1:4864562-4915137 GCA_025773905.1 Chitala chitala | reverse complement strand
GGAGTGGTCATGTGGTCAGCTGGGTGTGTGAGGGAGCACTGTGAGGAGTGGTCATGTGGTCAGCTGGGTGTGTGAGGCAGCGCTGTGAGGAGTGGTCATGTGGTCAGCTGGGTGTGTGAGGGATTACTCAGAGGGTCTTTTAGGTTAAGCATATTTCATTGGTAGGGCACTGTTTAAAGCTGTTTTTAAAACTTTTATATATTTAATCATATCCTTCTGTATATTTACAACCTGCTGTCCAATTTCAGTTGACGTTAGATAGGACCAGCCTCTATGTTTCTCTCTTCTATTTGTAAAGAAAGTCTAAACAAAATGACATAGGCATTGCCAGTATTAATCAGCACCTAATGTTTCATTACAAAAAAATCTTGGAATGTGTTGATTTCATTCTTCTGATGGAAGACTGGCCCTGTTCCTAATCCATGTAAGGAAGGCCAAGTTTAGGTCAATGTCAACATGTTATTCATATATCTTATGAAACAGACAAAACCTTAATTCACTCTTGGGTGCTTTAAGGCAGCCCTGGACAAATCCCCCTACAGTCATGTTAAGGGATGGTCTGCATATTTCCTAAAATCTTGGACATGTTACCACTAATTTGGGTTTAGTGTGTCATCAGCGAATAAGGTGAAATGAACTACACCAGCCGCCACTCACTGCTAATGAAAGTTCTCGTTCAATGACAAGTTCCCCCCCACCCCACGTCCGCTGCTCATGCTGGAGGGTGAAATTGGGTCAGCCACCTAGGGGTTCTGATCCTGAGACGTCAGCGTTAACCTGTGTTGAGGGAATCATCACGTCTATCCCCGTGGATTAAACCTGCCTGATGTTTTCATTTTCTTGATGCTGCTTTTCTTCTTATTATTGCATTCGAGAAGCACATACTTTAACTCAAGGTGACTCATGAGTTTAATTGTTCATACTGAAAGATGCTTCCCAGCAATATTACAGCTCATGTGTAGCACTCGAGCTGAGCGTTGCATCTCAAGTCCATGAAATCCTTGGTTTGACCTAAACAAGGACAGTGTTGTTTACAGCATGTGTGTTTTGTTGTAATTTTTTTTCTGTCATGCTTGACATACTTGCTGTAATGTAGGAATAGTTTTTGACCTTTTATGCCTGTCAGTGTCATTGTTCTAATGAATAAATTACCTCACTGGATGTTATGAGTAAAGTTTGATTTTGTTATCACAGTCCATTTGATCTGCCTGTGCTGTTCATCTTTGATCACCGTTTCAGGTCTGTCACTATTTGTTAATATTACTATTTGTTCCTTAAATTTTCATTTGGCTACATGTTCTGTCTCCATTCTTGAAATGCCAAGTTAATCTATATGAAAACTAATGTGGTATCAACAGAATTGTCTCAATGAATTCTCAATGATTAGCTACATAATGAACATTGAGAGGAAGCGCTCTAAACTAATCTAAATGCTTGATTAAAACACTTTCCCTTGTTACAGGTTAATACATTTTGTGAGTCAGGATTCTTTCACACGGTTACATATGAAGTATAAATTTTTCATATGGTTTGAGGCGGTTTTATATATATATATATATATATATATATATATATATATTTTTTTTTTTAATTTATTTTTTTTTTTTCAAAAGGGAGTTGGTGGTTTGGTTCAATTTATATCAGTGCTGTAATACCTTGACCCTTATCCAGGAGCTCACTGCAGTAAGATGTCACAGTGTCAGAGACACAAATGGCAGAAGGAATTTTCAGTGTGGCTCCCTCACAATGCAAATCAATCAATCTCCAGATGAATTATTGAGGGTTTCCATTCCTCTCTTCTCTTCCAGCTTGACAAATTGTCTCCAGGCCGAGGAAAGCAAACTGAATGTAAATAAGGTCCTGTTTATGTATATTTAAATCATTTATGAATATCTTTATTCCGCTTTCAGTCAGTTAACTGTGGAAGCATATTTTTTTTTTTTTTTAAAGCATTGTAATTTTATCCAAGAGTCGCATCAGAGATGGACCTGTCATTCTGAGTGTGATCTAATTCCAAAGTGTCACAAATGTCACCTCCTGCTTTTCTCCACACATGCTCTGTTCTCATACCAGGACTCCCTCCCCCACCTCTCTCCCAGACCAATGGGTTCAGCCAGAGCAGAGCCATTCTGCTGGAGGGGTGTACACTTTCTATAAAAAGTCCATTGATTTGACATATTCTCTTCCCAAAAAAACCTGGGGGTTTGGCTTGCCGGATGGATTCCCGCTGAGAAAATTCCTTTCCCCCACCTCCCAGCGCTTTTGCGGCTGTAAGTCCCCCCAGTTTACATTTGATTCTCAAATGGCCTCGTTACCACTAGTGCTTTCTGCCCGGCAGTTAACGCGAAATCCTCCCTGCACAGGCCAGTTCGGTGGACGAAGGGTGCCATGGTGTCATGAAGAGTGGGAAGGGCTGTTGTGTGTGTGTGTGTGTGTGTGTGTGTGTGTGTGTGTGTGTATTGGGAGGGAGGGGGCTGCTTAAAGTGTCTGAGATGTGGAAAAGGAGATCAATGGAAGACCCCTTGCGGGTCCGCTTGAAATTCAGAAATGGGATTGACACTGCACACTAAATGAACTCCTGCTATGTCAATGGCACTGACTGAGGTCTCTCAGGAGGCTAACCGGAATCATCTCCGCTAATGATGTTTGTAATTTAGGAGGCTAATGACATGCTCTGTGCTGCACAATTACATTTGGAAGAGTCAAGTGGAATGAAATAGGAGCTTTTAAACAGCACTGGCCCTATGTAAGTCAAAACAGGTTATTTTTTCTAAAGGTCAAATTTGTCCAACTGCTTTATCCACCTCAGTGCTGTTGCTGGGGAACATTTAGTTTCACAAAAAAAAAGAAAAAACACCAATGCTTTTTAAACTTTGAATAATAATTTTTTTTCTGCCTTAATTAAAACTTGGTTTCTATGCTGTGTTGACTCATGCTTTATTAAAACGTGGACAGTATTTAATTTTGTGCGGTCCATGATGCTGTGGCAAACCATTGATGCTATTCAGAACCTTGTACTTTCTGGGTCTGGTTCATGGAGGTTCCCAGAACCTTTTCCAGTCTCTGGGCTCCTGGCAACTCGTGGCTCCAAACTGCTTACATGATTAGGAAAACCTAAAAAAGGTTTTTACCTGTTTCCAGTGAAGAATTTTATAATCGTGCTTTATTGTATAGATGCACTGTTGTGTTTTTCTGGTATGGAAGATGATTAAAGCTTTAAGAAGTGATCTTGTAGTGTATATTCAGTTTGAACTTAACTGGGTACAGATTTCCCTTTTACAAACTTCATTTTTAAAAGTTTATATTGTGTGCTTTATCAACTATTATTCTTGCAATGAAGGTGGTTTTTGTATTGCACCATAAATGCAATTACCTTGAATAGAATTTGTCAGCAATAGTTCTTATTTTTGAATATGAAAAAACAGATATTATTTACTAATAGTATGGGAAGCTGGTCCAAAGGGTTAATCAAGATCACGGCGGTAAACAGGGGTGTGTTTGCAGTGAGGTGAGAGATATAGACATGCAAGCGTCAGCTGAGCGCTGCTGGTATGTTCTTACATTCTGCTGCTAAAGCAGAGACAAGCCTCTTAATGTCTCCTGTAACAAACACACTGGTGCCAACACGTCCCTGAACATCTCCTGTAACAAACGTGCTCTTGGCATGGTTGAACATGTCTCATCGTTAGGTAGTGACTTGCAAAGTGGACGGCAATCGTGAGAACGTTGCACACGGCCTCAGGACACAACACGAAAAGTGACAAGTCCCTAACTGCTTCCAACGCCTGTTCGTTTCTTTACTCCCTTTTACAGTGTGGCGTGTTTATCTTTCACTTCGTTTCCTATGCAGGATGAAGACATATGCCCCCAAAGTAATACAATTAAAATGAATGACTGTACAAAGGTCAGCAATGCATATTTTCTCACTTCAACACATATTCAATTAAACTTAAGTGAGACACCTTGTGATAAATTATTGTGACGTGCAGTACATGTTTTTTCTGTCTAATATTACAACTTTAGATACAATCTTATAGGCTTAATACTTCAGACTGAAGAAAACATGCAGTTATTCTATGTATAGTGAATGGGAAGGTATCTGCAGCAATTCTTCATTAAAAGCTTTAGGGAAATGCCTTTAAGTAGTTTTTAGCAGTTTATTATTAGTATTTATTAGTCGTTTAAGTAGATATTTTACCGAGCAAACAATTTCAATAGTAGATTTAATGCCTATGCTGTGATCTGAGTTTGTTCAATTGACTCTGATGATCAGCTGTCCCCGCTCTGCAAAGTTCATATTCAGCTGAAACAAAGTAATGAACTGTCACGCTCTGGAAGTGTAATGCAGAGCTTTCAGTGCATGTGACTGAGGCATATGCATTGCAGGATAGGAGGACAGAGAGGGGGCACGCTGACTAGCCTTTCAGCCTTGAGGGAAAACACTGAGTCAAACACAGGACAAAATTCAAGAGCGAATCAGGGCCCTCAGATGGCTGCATGAACATGCACAGAACCCCCTGAAAGTATCCAAATCCAGCTGCTTCTGGGGCTTGGGATTGGAGAATTACAGTACTGTTAGCAGTCCATTATAGTGGCCTGTTTTAGGGAACCTTACATATGAAGTGTGTGATTAAAGAAGCACATGCGTACACACACACACACACACACACACACACACACACAAACACACACACACACACATACACACACACACACACACACAGAAAATCACCTCTTACACCCATAAAGTGCTGTATTTGTCCTAAGTTGCCAAAAAAATACACAGGTCTATAACTGGATCAAAAAATCAGCAGGTGTAGTCTTGCTAAAAAAATTAATAAAATACACTTCTCTATGTATTATTGGCAGCTAAATACATAAAAGGGTAAGGAAACATGCTGTAGGGTAGAGATTATTCTCATAATGCGTGTGCTGTATGGGTCTAAAATGTCATTAACGATCTTAAGCCCTGGACTATGAAACTTCACAAAGAGCTGTGGAGCCTGTAATGGACACAGATTTGTCATACAAAATGCTTGTATTGATCTGTGAGCTAAGAACTACAGAAATGTATTGACAGTTTCAGTATAATAGCATATGTGTCCATTTAAAAGTATGGGAAAACAAACAATGATGAATGACATACAAAATTTTGGAACACTTCCTTTGGCCAAGACATTGTGTTCATATTGTTTATTTCACATTTAGCAATATATGGATATGCTCTGACACTCTAAAAAATACTAAAGGTATTTATTTTTACTTAATTCCATTACTGCAAATGACTTGATAAGTTCAAGAGCATTTACTGTTTTAAGTTGTAATAGTATATACTGGTAGATGCCCAACATAAATGTTTCAGTGTGATGGTTCTGGTTATGACAGTTTTAAAATTATTTCCACTTCCAGTCCAGTCCACTTTATTTATATAGCACATTTAAAAACAACAAGGTTGACCAAAGCGCTTTACATCACCTATGCAATAAAAGAAAAGGCAAAGAAACGTAGCACAAAAACAAACTCAAACATACAAGATAATAAAATATATAAAATACTATTATAAGACAAAAAAAATTAAATTAAATTAAATTAAATTTAAATGAAACCAAAGCAAACGACCCTCAGTCTGAATTAAACGCCAGCGAATAAAAATTAGTTTTAAGACGTGTTGTAAAAAACTCCACACTTGAGGCCTGCCTTACATGCAGAGGGAGCTTGTTCTATAACCTGGGACCTGTAACTGAAAAAGCACGGTCACCTCTGCTACTAAGCCTGGACTTAGGGACCACAAGGAGCAGCTGATCCATTACTATTTATTAAATTACAGTATTGAGAACCAAATACAAGGTTACTATGTGTGATGACCTTGACATTGAAAAACTTAAAGTTTTCCCCATCAGCAGAAGAGGATCAGTCCACAGCTCTCAGTAAATATCATGTGGACCGCTGGGGTACTAACATGTTAATGGAGGGTATTTAAATAATAGGCCCAATGACTGCTCAGACTGCTCTATTTAATTAGCTCACATGTCTTTATCATATTAAGTAAAACATAAAAGAACTAGGACTGATATCCATATACCTTCTGGCACTGGGCAAGTGAAATTATTCACAGAAAAAAAACACATAACTGAGAAAGACTAAAATAATTTTAAAAGTTACATTATGTGTCCTATTTAAAGTGGAGATTATATCCACTGTATCATGAGTTTATAACGTAATATATTTGTGATTTGCAACACAATGCTTTTCTGATTTTTCATCTGTCTTCTCTAGTTCAGCTGTTTAATTGAAAAAAAATCTGTCAAGAATATTAAGTCTACATAAGCAAAAAATACAGTTACATAATTTGTATTTAAATAAAATCACACAACAATGAACATTATTATGAACAATATTCTCCTGAAACATCACCATCTAAAATTTTCTATAAATACAGTCTTTTTTTTGTAAAAGTGTAGGACTGTTCCTTACACAATAGAAGTCCACAGTCACAGAAACATGTATAAATTAGATTATAGATGAAGTCTGCAGATCTCCTATTCATAAAGTGAAAGAACGTGATTTCAACTCATTGCTGCACTTAGGGAAACATGCTCTTTGACTAAAAGTGTCTTTGTGGTCATTTTTAAACTTGCCTACTAGCCAGCAAATCACCTTACATTCAACCTTCCTGGCTGTCCTTTACGTCCTGTTGTTTACCATTTCTATCTGCAACGTGTGATGTGCCTGGGTTTGGGAATGTCCACTGACAGACCCTTGTTTGGGAAGTGTCCTACTGACAGACCCTTTTTTGGGAACTGCCCTACTGACAGACCCTTGTTTGGGAAGTGTCCTACTGACAGATCCTTTCTTAAGAAAGCAAGGACTGATTAAGGCTTTCTGTGAAGGCAATGTTTACATGTGGACCCAGGTTCTTTATGAAGGGATACTTTATGTGTTTTTTGATCCTCTGTTCTTCCTTGTTTTTGTTATGATTTAAATAAAAATGCCAAAAAGATAAGCACAACCAGCACAGAACTGAAAACAATAGGTTTTCTAAACTATTCACATATAAAAATTAATTATTGAAACAACATTCCCACTTTTCAGAGTTCACTTTCCCTATGCTATTTTCGGATATCCATTTGTAAACTCTGCCTCAAAAACTAATAAGTAAAATTGTGCAGTTTGTTCTACCAATTCCCAAACTGAACCAGTGTTTCCCACCAATGTAACGGTACTGCTGTAGTGCCTTTCCCATCTTGGAGAAGTTTTCACTTTGGTGACGGTGGGACACCTGGATTGTTAATGAACCATTGGAAAACTTAACAGGTTATGGTCACACGTAAAAATTAAGAAATGGTTTCAAAATTGTGTATATGTGAGTGTTCATTTATCAAATTCTTCTATGTTTCACATTTTCAAAAATATTTAATCCTCACACACACACACACACACACACACACACACACACACGCGCGCGCGCGCGCACACACACGAACACACACAATTAAGCACACATTTTATGCAGCCATTGCTGCTCAAGGTTTAACTAGAAAAATATGTTTTTTTTTTTGCAGTATGTATGGTATAAAATTTATTTTCCTTCTGTTGATGCTATTGTTGTGAAATCAGACTGCAGCTCTTCCAACCAACTGAGAAGGCAGATAATACTATGAATGTCTTTAAACATTAAAAGATACAAGTAAAACAAAAGTGAAAGGATATAAGAAATTATATACAAAGCTGAAAGGTTAAACCAAACCATGTCCCCTGAAAATTAAGAGCAGATAAGTGAGTGTTTAAATATACTTTAAATGTATGAGAGATACTTGACTGGTTGAACTTTGATATTGCATGTGAATAAATACTTTTTTTGTCCATTACAAAAACAACTAAACACATCTTGTAAAAAGCAGTGAATTTTAAATATGGTTAAAAGGTCAATAAAGTGTATATATTTTTAAAATAATCAAGTATGTTATGGTAAACAGATTGGATGGAATTTTATTAAGTTATGAACAATACGGTTTATAATCATAGTTGAGTATTTTGAAGTACTAATATTACATTATATAAGGTTGTACGGAGCTGACTAAAAAGGAATCTAAACCAGTTTAGTATGTTATGATATAATTCTCCTCCAGATCTGCAGATTGTTGGAGTTAAGACAGCATGAAATTGTCAATTTTAGCTCCAGGGTTTGTTTGGCACTGAGGCTGTGCTGACATCTGCCTCCAAATTACTTTTGTTTTTGTAATGTGCTTCTTACTTTTATAATGGATTTTAGTACAGAAAATGTTGCTTCCAGTAACTTTCCAAAGCAGTATAAATATTAAGATCGATTTATTTGAAACAATTTTTTTTGCAGAAGAAAGAAAAGCAGTAAATAACAGTACACACACCCATCAAATAGAAAAAACACCAGATAAGCTGTTTTTAGAAAAGTGTAAATGTTAAGTATTCACCATACAAAGATGATAGTGTGTGCAGATTCTGTAACAACCAACACACCAGAGGTCATGAGGTCAATGACTTTACTTGAACGTGATCATATAATATTTAAGCATATTTACATATTCGTCTACAGCACCAGTCAAAAGATAAAATACAGCAGCCAAAAAAACAGGTTTTTCATTATTTTCTATACTTTGAAACCCTTGATTTTCAAAAACAATTTGTTGCTGAAAATGCTAGATGCGAACAAAGTGACAGATGAGTGAAGAGACCAGAATTTTGGTATAAAAAAACCAAGAACCAGTAAAGTGTATGAATAAAGAAAATTCACATTCCGATCAGGGCACATCCACATACTGTACCTGTTAACACTCATAACGTCTCATTACATATGTAATGTGTGTAATAGTAAAATTTATAAACGATTATGAACTCTAAAATATATCCAGTTGTAAATGCACTAAGCAGAGTACCGCAATCCTTCTGTCAGATCACTGGCATTATGGATTTGGAGACCAATGAAGGATAGTCTGCTTAAAACACGCCTAGTTATATTTTACAGGGTGCCCAAACAAAGAAAACAAGCATACAGGACTTTGAACAGGACGCCCACATACATAAGGCATTTCTGATGTATATCGCACACTTCAAAAGTGGCCAAGGATCTTTCGTAATTCATGAACTTTTATGAATTATACAAGTACACATATAGTATAGGTAAATAAAAGCGTAACAATGTACAGTTATACAAAATAAAACAGAAAATCAAGAAAAAGCAAGTACACTTAACTTTGCCCAGTTTTCCTGCTGTATTGTGAGACATTCAATATTTATGATGAATGAGTGAGGTTGTTTATTTATATATTTAATGTGCAGTAATGAGGTTGTGACTATAGTACATATGTTTTAAGGTGGACCAGTAAAGATGTATATACAGCACACATTTAAGGTGCACCAGTGAGGTTGTATATGTATGTTGTATATTGCCTTTTAACTTTACACACATTCATTAATAAGTATCTTGTTTTCCTTGGGGTCTGCGCATGTACAAAGGGGCAGTAGTGGTACATTCTTTGTACATTCTTTGAGCTTCAATACAGTACATTTGTGAAATTAAGAACAGTTCTGGCCTCTATTAGTCTCCTTCACTAAAATTACATTGTCTGGCCTCAGCAGAGTGATCATTTGTCTGATTCGTACAATGAGCTGTTATATTGAAACCAATTATGTGTTTTACTGTAAGACAAACTGCACAATCAACATAATGTTTCCAGTATACAGAATTGATGCTGATTGCAGTACACTGCATACATACATTTCCTATGCTAATCTCAAAATGGCAAATCGAAAGCAGAAAGGCTACATATAAATTTTTAATATAAATGACACAAACAATTACACACTGATCAGCCATAACATTATGGCCAGCTGCCTAATATTGAGTAGGTCCCCCAAAACAGCCATGAACTATTGAGGCATGGACTCCATTAGACCTCTGAATGTATGCTGTGGTGTTTGGCACCAAGCCATCAGTAGCAGATCCCTTAAGTCCTATATGTTGTATATTGCTAAATGTGTAAGTTGGGGCCTCCATGGACTCAGGTCAGCATGGGCACTCTAACTGCTTTGTGGATATGCAGGCCCATATGTAACAAACTGTGATGCACTGTGTGTTCTGACACCTTTCTATCAGAACCTGTATTAACTTTTTCAGCAATTTCAACTACAATACCTCTTCTATTGGATCGGACTACACGGTCCAGTCTTCGCTCTCCACATGCATCAATAAGTCTTGGCCACCCATGACCCTGTTCACCAGTTTTCTTTCCTTGGACCACTTTTGGTAGGTCCTGATCACTACTGAAAGAACATCCCACAAAAGCTGCAGTTTGGAGTTGCTCTGACCCAGTCATATAGCCGTCTCAATTTTGACCATGTTAAAGTCAGAACAGATCAACTTGAGAGACAAAATGTTCACTTACTGCCAAATACATCCCACCCACTTCCAGGTGCCACTGTCACATGCTTATCCACTTTATTCACTTCACCTGTCAGTAGGCATAATGTTAAAGCTGATCGGTGTATATGTTACTGGCAATGTGTGAAAAGCAGGCATTGTATAGAATGCTTAGGAACTCTATAGAATGCTGAGTCTAAAAACATCACGCATTCTATAGGTTTCCTACGCATCCTAGGCATTCTATACAATGCCTGCTTTTCACACATTGCTGGTAATATACTTAGTCTAAACAGTGGTCAGGAGTTTGACAAGAAATGTACAAATGAAAATTCTTGGCCATAATTACTTTTTCAATATCAAAGTTAAGGTTACCAGATAATTCTTAGAATCCATCAATTTACTTACACAGCACGGATGTCTATATTACATTTAAAGAGGGGTGTCACGCCCTGTAGTTAGTGCCTGCCAGCTGTGGCTCATCAGGAACACAGCATTATATACTCAACCCACGCAGACAGCATTCGCAAAGTATTGCACTAGCATGCGCATTACAGAACAATCGCAACCTCACCTGTCTCTTGTTTTCTTTCCCCTTTGTGGTTTCCAACATCTGCTTCTGTCCTGCTCCAAACCCCTTTGTGCTCTCCGTTCCTGCACGTGTCCGACTGAACCTCCTGGCCTTCGGATCTTCGCTTTTGTCTATGACCTACGACTCTGCCCAGCATCTCTGGACTTGTGTTTCTGGCTTAATAAAGAGGAACACTGTGCACACTGGGATCCAGCCTCCTTGTGTTTTTGCCAAACCGTTACAAGAGGTGCTGTACAAATACCCCTCACGTTCAGAAACTCTTTAGAACTAGATCAGGCTGATTACATAGACTTTTTAAAGTATTCTTAACAATGGTTTTAATTAAATGAGAAATTAGGCTGTGCTAGTTCAACAAAGTTATCTTTTTTTTTTTTTTTTACAGCAGTCTCAGTCTGACCTTTTAAAAATGTAAAGCAATTCACACTTTCAAACAATGTAAAAATACTGATTTTTTCAACAAAGAATTCTGAAAATTTATAAGTCGGTGACAACGCACAAAGCTTTGCAGATGCATGGAGATGCATCCCCTTTATTAATGGAAAGCAGGAGCAGCCTGATCTCATGACAGAACACAAATTGTTATTCTAATTCCAATTTCAATATAGCACATAGCTTGCCACAGCTGTGTCAAAACAACAAAGCATTGCATGATGGAAGCTGAAAGGTAATTAGAAGAAATTAAGCAATATGATGTCATGAGTGGAAAGTCATATCTGTAACCTCAGAGCAGACACCTTCACGCACAATGTCTGATTTCAGTGGAAGGTGAATTTATGCACAAAGATGGAAAAGGAATAGCAGGTAAATCAACAATGTCCAGGTGTTGTCACATGAAAGGATTACCTAAACTGCCTTGAGCTGCCAATGTAACCTTTAGCTTCCTACATGACTGCCGTCTTGATAAATGTCAGCTATTATGAAAGCAAGTCGATTAAATATAAGGGCAGTAGATTTTTACTATTTTTTAAGCTTTTATACAAATGACCCTGCTCTGATGCACTCGCATGACTGTTCATTAATGACAATATGCACGAAAATGTTCTTGGCTTCATCCAGTTTCATATTATTATGGGATTTATATTTTTGTTGTTGCCAAGTGGGTGACACTGTGTTCTTTGAGCAGCATATCATCCTTGCTGAAGTGCTTTTATAAGTTGAAGTAAGTTCACTTACTGCGTGTTTGGATCTAAAAAAATTTTTTGAAAATTTGTTTGACAGTGTGCTCCACACTGACATCCATCCATTACAGTTATACAAGAGTGCTTCCTCTGTGCGCTGTAGGGCATGTGTCAATAATAATTTGATAGAAAAGATTACAAAAAGATTAACTTAACCCAAGATCCACCATTTTAAATATAAGTTAGGAACTTTCTAACTGCATAAAACCAGTGTGTATGTGGGGGCGGGGGTGGCAGATTTATTATTATTATTATTATTATTGTTGTCTTATGCTTTTTAATGTTGACAATGTAGTGTAATTAATATTTAGATAACAGAAGGTCAAATACTTCTCATGCCTGTAACAGAACAACTGTCTCCAATCTGGCCTCTCACCTCTACCACTTGTGGACCAAGATGCCAAAATTACAACCATGTTTGACTAATGGAACAGAAGTTGCTAGTATGTCTGCCTGTGTGATTTTGCTTTAACTGCAGACTGTGCGTCCAAGGCTTGCATCACGAGCTGATGTCCAAGCTTTGGACTGGGAGATTACCTTTTCTGATTAACTACATTACAGAGAAAGGATGTGTTGGCCATCCATCCATCCATCCATACATCCATCCATCCATCACAGAAAAAACTGGCAGATATTTAAAATAAAGTTTGCTTAAAATATTCATATGGTGTGATATGTCAAAAGGTCTTGTTAATTTTAATCCTATATGAATTTTAAATGCATATTACACAGATGTGCTATATCAAACCAGGATCCGCGTAGATAGCGCACACTAACCCTATAATTGCTCTTTGACAGGTCTCTATAATGCTGGTCTCAAAGCATAATTACAGGCTGCAAGTCAAAATATCACAATCTGCGCCAGCAACATTTATACATACATATTTATGAAACATTTTTTTATGTGTTTTGTTTAATGTGTTTTCAGAGGAAAAAAAAAAGAAAAATTCAACAGATTAGAGCATGTTTGGAAAAGAAGCATCATGTTAATATGTAGGATACAAATAGGCCAGCTTCTCTCAGCAAAGCCAGTGGAATAAATGGAACGCTCACACGTCTAAGAAACGCAAGGTTCTTTGTGACTTCCAGTGTAGTGTTGCCACATAATTTATGAACTGCCTCTGCGGAGAGCTACAGAGAGACCTTTCCAAATGCTAATGAAGGGAAAAGAGAAAAATGTGTTCATACATCAAAGCTCACAATTCCCCATCTTCCCTCCACATGCTGTGCACAACTCACACCAGCAGTTTAATGTTGTCCAACCCTTCACGCCTCGTGTCGACATCCACGCTGACAACAAGAACGATTTTTATTAAATCATGTAAAAAAAAATAAAATAAAATTCAAGAACACAGAATGCAATGTGGTCAAAGTCTTTGTATGCATTTTTTAAATGGATGCCCTTCGATTGCTGACAGCAGCGATAACTGTGAATGTGGCATTTCTCATACCCGAAGCGTGCCTTGGACCTCTAAGAGCGATCTGCAATGATCTGGTATGGCTGCACACTTACTTTGTTTGATCTTCTAGCCCATACCACGTCTTTCCTGTCCTAAACTTTGGATGATCTTCAGAATTCGCTCTTTGGTCCTATGGCTTTATGTCATGTAAAATAATACCAGACCGCCTTACTTACAAAAATGCATGCTGTGGAAGGAGAGGACATGCACCCCAAAAGCTGTTTAGGCCTCAGAATCAAGTAAAGCTACCATAAAAGAAGTACTTTATATAATCACAACAGATTGAATGAAGCACTGTAATGTACAAACTCATAAAATTGTGAATAGCTTTTAATAAAGGTGTTAAGGGAATAACAAAAACACACAACACACTTACCTCCATGCGAAGATCTGCTGTGAGGAAAAGCACTCCCTACCCACACCTTTACCATGGGCTCCTGCTCAGATCACTGCTGAGTGAAGTCTACACTGACTATGCTGACCAAAATAATTCTGTTTTCGCATGTGATTTTCACTTAAAACATACAGTTTCACATCCAGCTCTGAGCATGGAAAGGTCAGGTAAATGTTACGCGTCTGTTTGGACAAAACTTACACATAAAAACACCTGAAACACTTTTCTGGTTACTTTTCAGGCTGTATGGCCTCTCAGCCTTTCTGTTGGCCTTTGTCTGTACATTCTTAGGTCTTCATTTGCAGATTAGTGAAAAGTTCAAATAAAATTAAATAAAGCAGCGACTGCAATAAAAACGGCCCTGACCAATTTGGTGCCCTAGGCAAGATTTAAGTTGACGATTTTTAATTTAAAAAATTGTCCTCTTCCCTCATTTGTGAAGCCAGTGGCGCCCCCATGTACAGACGGTGCCACTTCACTTGCCCATGTGGCCTATGCCCAGGGCTGGCTCTGCTCTGCAGAATTGCTCAGTTATGTGTATTTCCTGACGTTTAACTTGTTAGGTTGAATATGTTGCCTTTTCAATCAATAACAAAATTCAAGTGTTTAACAGCAGTCAGTATAAACACGTGAGTGATTAAATAGCCCAGGGGAAATAATTAACTGATAACCCTTCATATAAAAAATTAAGCAACTTGTATCATTGCTTATGCAAAGCATAAATCATTCCACTCATTATAACTAACTGTCATTATTATTAAAATTGCTGCAAAAACATCATTAGGAAGCATGATAAAAATGTTATGAATGACCTCTCATCTATTTTTTTTATTTATTTCTTTTTTATCACTGAATTGATTAATAAGTAAACTTCCCATTTGGCTTTTGAGTGAATAGTTTATCTGGTCATTTTGATAAAATTGTATATCCATTTTGTTTAATATTTTGAAAAATAAAAGTCTTCAGCACTACAAGTATATTACAGTATGAGAATAATTACTTTCATCAATATGACTTTTAGGCAATTTTTTAGACCGTTTTAGTCGTGGACTAGACTTTTAAAACTCTAACTTGAAAATTAACAATGTACCAATAAGGTTTCAATGATTTTATATGTACTGGTACTGTACTGGTACATCCTGAAATCTTTATGATATGAAGGTTACATTTAGAAGTGGCTTCTGGAAGTGATTTGACAACCTACAAGTGTAAATGCATGTACAGTGGATATAAAAAATCTACACACCCTTATGAAATTGCAGGATTTTAAAATATAAAGACAAGAATAACAACATGGAAAACAGAAATCCAGAGACAAGACAAAGGTTGAATTAAGGCCAAAAAAATTCAACCTTTGTCTCATCAGACCATAACACATTTTCCCACATGGTTTGGGGTGACTGAATGAATCTTTTGGCAACTTTTTGGCCTTAATTCTAAAAGGTATGTTTAGCACAAACCAATACAGAGCATAATTCAAAGAACACCACACCAACAGTGAAGAATGGTGGGGGCAGCATTATGCTTTGGGGCTGCTTCTCTTCAGCTGGGCCAGGGGCACTTGTCAAGATAGATGGACAGCTCCAAATACCAAGATATTTTGGCACAAGACCTTCTGTCCTCAATCAAAGAGCTGAAACTGAAGAAGAATTTCACAATCCAACATGACAATGACCCAAAGTACACATTAAAATTAACCAAGACATAGCTTCAGAAAAGGAAAATCAGAGGTCCTGGAATGGTCCAGTTAGACACCAGACCTCAATCCATTTACTCATTTGGCAGATGCTTTTATCCAAAGCAACTTACAAAGGTTACATACTCACATATGGGTTACAATGAACTAGCACTAAGTTGCTCGCCACACACCTGGTGGCCCGGCTGGGATTTAAGCTGGGAAGCATCTGCATCCCAGCCTGATGTTCTACCCATTGAGCCACCAGGCTACAATCCCAGCATAAGCCTATGGAATAACTAAACGAGCCGTACACAGGAGAGCCCCTTGCAATTTGAAGGACCTTGAACTTTTTTGCAAAGACTGGGATAAAATTCCAAAGTCTCGATGTGTGAAGTTAATAGCGATTTATTCACAAAGACTTGATGTTCTAGTAAAGGCAAAAGGTGCTTCCACAAACTATCAGTTGGGTGTTCAGACTTATGCAATTAAAATGTGGTAGGCTTTTTTAATTTAAAATATTCCCAATAATTACATATTTATTTTTTCTCTGGATTTCTGTTTGTTGGAATATTGCATTAAAGATGTAACAATTCTCACATTTATGTTGTTGTTATTTCTGTCTTTATATTTTAAAAATCTGCAGTTTCATAAGGGTGTATAGACTTTATATATCCACTGTATGCAATTTAACACAAATAATACTGCAGAATACATTTCTAGTTCTACAATACACAGATCATCACCTACCTCGTTTCACATTTTAAAAATCCTGAAAGATTCAGTAGGCATATGTATTTCCAGTGAACACGCACCAAACGATGGATTGAATATCAAATCACATTCCTTTTGAATTCAACAATGAATGAATAGATTATCTTTTGCTGTTTTCCCTCTACCTGACTGTCAACATCAGATGCATTTTCAGATGAATTACTACCTTAAAGAAAAATAATAGTTTTTATAGAAGTGCGAGTCACATTCAGAGACTTTAATAATCATTTATCCCTTATCATCCTGAAACTCTTATCTCATCAACCTTGCATTGCTAACGGCAAAGGATTTTCCATTTAATACAGAGAAAAGTAGAGGGGAAAGATATAATCAGGCACATTCCACACTTGGGTGACACACAGCTACTTTTGTAAGCTGAGAGTTGAGAGGAATGCCTTTCTTGTGAAAGGACTGCAATGTGTGTCCCCAGGTACCAATGGTCAAGGTGTTAAGCAGAGATACGGAGTGGTCAGTAACATCATAAAGTTACGCCTCTCAAAAGGCGGAGCACACCATGACGTGCCATAGCCGTTCGGTGCTCAGCTGGCCCACGTAAACGTCATGCAGATGACCTCTCCCCAGCAATCACCTTAGTACTTTCCCCCTTTGACCAACAATGGATGTGTGGATGAATATTGAAACGTTTATGTATATTGATATTTTTAATAGGTTCAACACTGTTACACATATACTGGCGTGGTGGTTAGCACTATCCCCTCGCACCTCCAGGCTTGGGGTTTGATTCCCACCGTGGGTCAGTGTGTGTGGGGTTTGCATGTTCTCCCTGGCCTTGGGGGGTTTTCTCTGGTTTCCTCCCACAGTCCAAAGACATTTGGGTTAGGTTGATTGGTGTGTGTGTGTGTGTGTGTGTGTGCGCATCTGCCTGCCCTGTGGTGGGTTAGTGCCCTGCCCTAGGTGTCCCTTACCCTACACCCTATGTGTCATGGGATTGGCTCCAGGCTTCCTGTGCCCCTTAACTAGATGAAGTGGTATAGAAAATGACTGACTGACCTTTACACATAAATGAAATTCAGAGGTGCATGCACAGAATTTTTACTCCCATCATCAAAAGCATACAAATCCACAAGCTGTGTGAGTGAATGAAATTCTGAGAAACATAAGTAATCTTTGACAACCTCTCAGTGCCTGTGATGGGGATTATTTAAAGATATATACAGACATTTTAACAACTTTCATGGTCTGAGAGTGCAGTGCATTTGAATTGCAACAAAGGCACTGACTCTGCAAAGAGCTCACCATTTAATCTGTGAAATTGGATAGATTTACCCTGCCCAGATAATCGGATTATATTGTAGAGGTTCGTTTTGTGAGAGAGAAGTACGTGAATGAAACGGATGTGGGTGTCATAGTAGTATAAGCTTTAGAACAGCAATGTTGGCTGTTCGTTACCTGAGTAAAGAGGAGAATTTGAAGAGGAATGTGGAATCGGATAAGTCAGCTGTTTTGTGACATGTATCCATGCCTGAAAGCACAGGTTTAGCTGAGTCTACTTTGATAGGGTCAGAAAGTCGATCTGTTTGACTCACTGGGGAGATTGTAGATGTATTCAGTTGACACCCTGCCCTGCTTGTGACTGTGTCTTAAACATTGATTTCTATGCACCGGAGTTAATTGAGCTGTAGCCACCGCAAGGGATCATGGACAGCTGTAAGGGCAGGTTTGCCTCATCAGCAGAAGCCCATCTTTAGCATTTAGTCAAACGGCTGGGATATTGTGTAGTTTACAGCTGTCAAGACTCTTTTGTTGAGGGCAATTATTTCTAATGTTAATCATATAGCAAGAAAAATAATGATGTATGTGGGGTAGCCGCAAGTGTTAAGATTTCTTAAATCTCCTGGCTACAGCTCGGCTCATCTACTGACTACACTTAATGATTACAGTTCACTGAAGTTGCTTTTGAATGTTTGGGGCAGGGAGGGGGGTAATTGTGCAAGCCTTAGTTTCTTGCATCCATTGTAATAAGATCACATACAGACATATAACGTATGTAGATGTGCCCACACTGAACTAACAACACTAATAACACCAATGTTTTACACCGCCGCTACCATCTTCCTGTGAAGGCAGGTTTGCAACATAAACTGCTGTGTTTCTGTTATAGACTCAAGAGTATGCTTTCACATGGGTCTGATTCAGATTCTTGTAACTCAGATGGTCTGTTTCCAGACTAAAAGGGAGATACCAGTTAAAACAGCAGCATTAAGCACTTGTGCCAATTAGGTCTGTCAGACTGAAATATCTAAAGGGACAAAGGAACTGTCCTATTTTAGTTTTGTTATTGCCAGCGGGGGCGGAAGAGGTTGGACTAATAATCCTACAGTCTTCCCTACACGTCTTCCTTGCTGGAAACAGAAAGACAGTACGGTGATGAAACCCCCAGTACACATGCAATCTGTTCCCTGTGTCTACAATAAATAAATGTCTACAATAGCTGGGAGAGGTAGCCCGCTGATTCTTAATTACGTCTGAATTGGGCTGCTAATGCAGACCGCGTAGACTGAAAAAACGACAGGGAAATGCAAAAACAAACATTAGTAGAAATAATATTTAAAAAAATCACACACACACGGGAATTTATATATTCTTTAACAACTTGCTTGGCTCAAACTCAAATGGTGTTTGCATAGCATGAATATTTCATATAAATTCCCGCGTGGGAGATCAGAAAGTGGAATGGTTCAGCTTGTTTTTCACTCGCGGAATTAACGTGGTCTAGCGTGCCACGCCTCCGTATCCTACATTGATGTGCGCTGCAAATTGAATTAAGCTCGAGCGCGACACTGAGGCACAAACGAAAAAACCACTGAGAACCATTCCGAGAATCTTAATGCGTAGTAACCTAGAATGATGCTACGGCAGGAGGAGCGCGTTTCCTCTGCTGCTTTAATGAGCACTCATAAAAAATGTCTGTAATCTCTTCAATATTTAAAGCCGATCTGTCAACACGCGCTACATGGAAAGTACCTGCTTGCTCTTTTGCAAATGGAGTTGCCTGATGTAATACTGCATTAAATGGCTGTTACTGATGCATACAGAGATTTAACTGAGTTGTTACCCGTGCCCAAATGCAACGCAATGAAACAACATCCCTTATTTTGACACCATTAGTTTGCAAAGGTTATTCAGGCAGTCGCTTATACTTTCTGATTTACTGAACGTGTTAGTTAAAATAACGAACATATGTAGAAATAAATGATAAATGAAAGGACGTTTTTTTTCTTCCATATTTGTATTGAGCTGTATGAGTATGCACACTTGTTAATATTCTTTTTAAATGTAATCCACAGTTTCTTGTGCTTTATTAATGTAGATATAACTGCATGCTTTAGTAGGATTCTGATGAAAACAATTCTCATACACTGTTAGGCAGCAGATGGTGTGGTGGTTGAGAAGAAGGCTTTGAATTCTAGATGTTTCTGGCTTGAATTCCTTTGGGAGTTGTTGTGTGGTCCCCATAGGGAAGGTGCTTAACGTGGCTTTATCTGTAAACAAACAGTTGTGTCGATGACTTAACTTATGCCACGCACTCAAAAAACATTAGAATGACTGCCCTCTGACTGATGTGACAGTGCATGGCTTTATGCTAATGTCAGATTTATTTCTTAGACACAAGGAGTTTAATTTCTGCAAATCAATCTGGAGATTACCCCAGATTGTATGACCAACACATAATCTTAAATGAGTCCATTTTGATGATGTGATTTTCTGAAATGATGTTGTATGATGCATTGTCAGATAATGAATAAAAACTAACACAGAAGAATAAATGTTTCTCAATGTTCAATACTTTGTTAAACTTAAAATACAATGTTATCTACTAACATCCATTGTTAACATTTTTAGAGCATTATGAATTTCTCATAATTACCTTTATTAAAGGTGATTAAAATCATGTGAAAAGCACTCTGCCAATTACACATTCTTACATGAACCATTTCAATTAAACCTTATAAAAGAAAACAGACTCATTTTATTAGCCTTTATCCAGACCTTCTGTGACTAAATGGATCATATAGTGTTTTAATATTTATCTGTTCAGCGCTTTTCTACATTTTCAAGTTGACATTTTGCTATTGTTAATTCATGGTCACATCCGTTGCTGTTAATTTCCAGGCTACAGCATTTTATTTAATTTATCTTGCATCTGCATTTATTGAAAGGTTTTTCTACCTTTGCTGTACTGTATTACTTAGAAATTCCTGCTACACAGGCCTTCAATGGGCTGGTGTTTGGTTCTTAGTGAAATTTTTTTCATAAAATTTACATTTGTACAGATGCCTAATGAACTGGGCCAGCACCTGAAAAATAATAAGACATGAAATTCTAGGGTATAAAGAGTATAAAGACATTTTCAAAGGGTATATAGATAAAATAGTACAGTACTACACAGACAAATTAAATTATTAAATTACAATTAAGACATGAACTTTTGAATGTAGAATTGATTTAATTTCCCTATTTAAATTTAAAAAGCACGAAAAATGCTTTGTGACCATTAAGCATTTTTTCTTTAAAAAAGGTGTTATTCTAACACACCTTTATTAAATACATATGGTACATAAAAGATCATCCGTAAACACAAATTCAGGCAATAAATTATAGATCCATTAACGTTTCATTCTACATGACTTAGTGTTCTGTTTTACCAAGAGTATTGTGCATATTTATACATAAATACAAAATGGAAATCAAAACAAAAATGTAATTCTTTAAAATGATCTTGACATACTGAATGGCAGCAAAAGTCCTTTGAATGTCCATTTTTCAGAAGTGCTCTGTTTCGTAGCCTGATTATTGGTAGTGGAACTTATTTTACGGTCTGGATAAAAAAGCAGTTTGAAGAGAAACATCCTGTGATATAATCAGGTTCTGAATGACACTGGAAATTCAAAATGGGCCAGGAGGAAATAAAATGTACACACATCCTTATGCAAAGAACACTTGGACTCATAAAATGAGAAATTGTCACTAGAATGTCACACTGTGTCCCATCTGAGAAAGCAGCATGACAGTTAATGATATGGGTCCACCAAGTGACATCTACAGCTTGCCCTCCAAGGCAGGAACCTTCTCTAGTATTGTTGATAAGTGTTGACTGAATGTAATTTTTTCATGTTACTTTGGATACACCTGTCAGCTAAGCAGCTGAAATGAGTATAACTAGCTCTGTTGATTTACTGCTCCTGAGTCAACACTTAAGACTCAGAGTGCACAAAATGTGTCTCAAATAAAAGATAAAGTCTGTTTATGCTAAAGTTGTACATCACTTTTACTCTACCTAAAACAATAAGGGAAGAAGACTTTAGACATTCAATAATAAACCTTTCTATTTTTATTTTAATAAGATCACAAGAGATTTGAAGGTTTGAGTATATTGCTGTGAATAGCAATACGGGGGTGAAAATGTTTTGTATCAGCACCAAAACTGACAAGATTTATCATGTGTCCAAAAAGCGTTACATACACAAGGCATTTGTGTAGCTGGTTTTGTTTTTTTAGAAAGTTGGGAGCAGAAGACAGAAACAGAAAGGAGAATTCCATTGTCATACTCTCTTAGTGAACTGAGAAGAGTCTTTTGCAGTTAAACATGAAGCGTGTAATGATCTGCTTCATTATTGACTGATCTCACAAAGAAAGAATAGAAATGGTGTTGTAGGAAAACAGGAATATGAGAAACACCCAAACGTCCACTCACCTCAGTGCAGTACCTGTCATGGCACCTCCTGTTATACTACAAGGACCAAAAAGGTGATTTTCATACTTTTTATGCATGTGTTACAAAGCCAACATAGGTGGGGATGGAACCCATGCTCACATGATGCTTCACTCCTTTAATAGTAATAGCAACCTCAGCAAACTGATAGTCTGGCCCTGTATTTATCTCAGTGGCAGAACTAATATAAATGAGCACAGGCAAGGATCAAATCAGCGTTGCTATAATGATACACGGCAAATCTGGCAGTGGTAACTTAACACTAAGAGTGTTCATACGGGTCCACTAGTGTGGACCCATATAAATGCTCTCAGTGTTAGACTAACACTGTATGTACCAGTCAAGAGAATGAGGCTGTTAAATTAAGGATGTGAAAACTTGGCTCAGGCAACCAACCGCACTATTACTGCCTCCATCGATGACATCACTTTTGTAGTGGGCTCATTAGCAGACATGAATTCCGCTACACGAGACTAAAATGACAGTTTAGGAAATTAAGAATGAATGATAGTTATACCAAGTTTTCACAACACATATGTCACAGTTACAAAATGATGTCACTGTTTTTCTTTGCAGTTTAGTATTGTTTAACATGCCAGTTTCCTAAAAGCATGAACACAGGACCACATCTTGTGATGTCATATCATTTTTCACTTTTCCAGTGCAAAGAAAGTCACTTTCCTTTTACTGGTTTTTTCCCCTTTTATCAGTATTTTACATTCCCTTCTTCCTGCATGCTGTCAGCTCATTTGTACACCTATAATTGCATTTTCCCCAAATTTAACAGCAAAACAAAAATCGTCTTTTCTGTTGGTTAACACCCTCAAAAAGAGTAAAGCTTATACACATCTCTGTTCCGTCTGTAGAGTTCCTAAGCAACAGATTTCTCCTCAACGTGTCTTTGTTGATCAAAAATAAGAAAGCAGAGAACCTGGAGCAAAGCCTGACAAACACAGGGACATGGAGATGCAGCAACCACAGCACAAAGGACCATATTTAACGACACAACTCCAGAAGTGTGAGGCAGCAAGGGTACACACTCCGCAAGTGGTGAACTGGGAGTGCTAAACAGTCTCTAACGTGTGAAAGTGTATATGTGTGCCCTGTAATGAGCCAGGCCCCCATATTGCCTGGAAGAGGCTCCAGGCTTTCTACAATTCTCATCTACATAAACAGTTTTAAATGAATGTTTGTTCCTTGGTAGCTTCTCTTCACACAGTCCCTGCTATCTTTTTCCAGACTGATGGACAGGAAAGGGGTGGATGATGTGTGCACTCAGAAAGTTGTCCTTCCCCTAAAAACTTTCATGCATGTTAGACAGGCCTCCCAGTTCTATTTCAAAGCAGTAGGTCCCGTTCCTCCAGAAGTTACAGCTCTAAGGTGCGATAATGTGGATTACAGCTATATGAATAAACCCCAGTGCATACTGCTATGCAGATATCAGAAAAAAAAGAAAAATTTCAAGGCTGAGAAGCATTAAGAAGGAAGAAAAGATGGGATTTGCATTTGACATTTATTTGTATTATACCATGTTGATAACTGTTAAATTTCAAGAAAGATGCCAATGCTTATAACAAAGACTCACAAGTGCTGTGAGGATTAAATTGCAGAGCACTTTTAAAGATAAAAGAAGTTAAATCCACAATCTAAAAGTGAAGTGTACTCACAATAAGTGCAAATATCCCTAGAAAATCAGGTGACGAAAAGCTGTGGAATAGGAAACGGGGAGGAATGGGTGGGGCAAATACAGAAGAACATTACAAAGGAGGAAGAAGTTGGGATCTGACAGAGACAGCAGTCAGAATGGAGCTCAGAATCCCAACATCACTGGTACGTCACAGGAGAGCTGAGGGGAAAAGCTGGTTAAAGCAAGCAAGGGGAATGAGAATCAGATCAGCTTAGTATTCAGGCAACTGTGATCCAAACCAGGAGAGATGTGGCTGTGAAGTAGAGCTTGTGGCATTTGGCCGTGTTGATGGCGTGTTGGCATGTGCGTGTGTGTCTGTAAATAAGAATTGTCTATGTTAACAAATCTTGACTGGTTGCAAACATGCCAATACTATACTTTTTCATCACCCTCAACATCTTTTCCTAATCAGACCGTTTTGGAAGCAGAGGATTTATGCAAAATTCTTCAATCCTGTCAAACCGAAAAGCTTTCTAGAGACTGAAAATAAATACGTATATAAAATAAAAATAAATACGTATATAAATAAATACATTTTTCTTCAGTGATTTTCTGTGTCGCCCTGAACACACAAAAGATGATCAGCGGTCACGGAACAGGCTCACTCAGTGTGCACTGTCAATCCTTGTGTAGTACAGAAAAATTCTAATAAACAAACTAAATTTATTTCTGTTTATTTTCAGTTCATTTTCTATCCTAAATTGCTGGGTCTAAGATCGCAATTTATACTACGTGTGCTGAAAAAAATACCTTAGCTTTAATGCACTTAGAACTAAAGCAATATAAGGGATGTGTATAAGCAATATTTGTATTATACAAAAAAAGAATGAAAAAGAGCAAGAGAGCGAGAAGGAGGACGGGAGAGATATGCTTTTATGTATCCATCAGTTATCTCGGTGGCACAGTAAACAGCAAAATTTTGATAATGTTCTGAAAATTCTAAGAGTCATCTCCATGGCAACTCTATTTTCCAGTCATATCTTTAATGAATAGGTAATTAAAGAGACGTAATGTTCACGAGTTCATTATGGGCACTGAAATCGGCAGTAAAAGTAAATTATGGGAGCTGTCACAGCCAGGCGCAGGTCTCCATTACATCAGAAGAAGAAATAAACTTGCTTCAGGAGGCGGTAGGCTACGATTGGTGCGTTGTGTTTATGCAGATGTGCAGCTGCCGGCGATGCCAATCACTGGGGGGGCAGTGGGTGTTTATTGGCCCGGTAGAGGTGATACCAACGCACCTCGCTTCGGAAGGATTTCACAATGGACGGGGGGGGGGGCTTTCAGACAGCACAGCTTTCTCGTTCTTATGTTTTCACAACTTAAAAAAACAAATCAACACAACAGAAGTTTATTTGGCAGCCTAATTTTGACACTCACTCCATGGGTCCACAGGGGCCTGCTGTTATCGAAATGGAAAGACAAGGTGGTTTGTTCTCAGCAAGCTCCAAATGAGAATCAAACAAAATGCTGGTGTTTATCAGAAAGAGTTTAATTAGCAAGGAAAACATTGCCTTTCTGAAACATGTGCCGATTTTCAGGAGTCCATCCTAGGGGATCCAATGCCCTTTCAAGGGTTTTACTCTGGTAGATTTTCTGTAAATATGACCTCTTTAGCTATTGTGTCAAAAACAACAAGGGAAATACCTTCATACTCCCCCTGCTCGCTACATATCAGTGTATCTGTACCATGGCTGTTTTTTAATTTAAGCAATTTCACCTTGAATATTTTATGTCAGATTTTAAAGCATGATGTTTACTAAGAATATCTTGCGTAGTTATAGCCACACATAACTTCTGCTATGTGCATTTTAGATAGGTTTATAATCTGCTCTATTTACTTAGTAATTTTTCCAGAGGTTAATGATGTTGTTTGGAAATGGAAACTGAGGACAATGTTTTATCATCTCCCTCCTACAGAAGCTGGGTTTGGGTTGGAGTAATCGATTCACAGCAGGGTATTGAGCAATTAGAAGGACAGTGTTCCTCTTGGGATTTTACATACCATGCAGGATAAATCACTTCCCTTTCCTCCATTTTTTCACTTTTCCCCGGTCTCCTGACGTGTATGATAAAAGAATATTAAATCCCAAGCTGGGGGGAATATTTCCAATGCTTAAACCCTACTCCACCTCCTAAAAGATGCCTACTTGTTCAGATTAAACTCAGTCCATCGAGGTTGTTTAATTAAATCACACCTGTTGTTTTTACCATCCAGTCTTGTTTTATCAAACACGTCAGGTAATTTGAATCCAGTCAGTAACTTTGTAAATCAAACTGTGTAAATCACACATCTTTGCATGACATTCTGATTTTAGAGCATTAAAGATTTATTTATACATACACAGCAAGCACTAGTTTCAGTACTATTGTTTAAAAGAAAAAAAGGTTTTATGCTTTAAAAATGTGTATACAATATATGCACATAATGTATGCTGTGGATGTACACGTTTGTGTATAAACACCAGTTTATTATATGTGTATAAGCAAACATTCAAAAGTGCATTTAAAAACTACATTTTTAACACTGACTCATTGTATATAAATGGGAACCGTTATCCAAAACAAGGGGATTGTAGTGGGAATCCCAAGTCTGGTGAAAACTGCAAAACGTGTTAGAGCAATGGCACAAAGGTAATGGTGACTGTTACATGCTGTTATGGGTTCACAAGCATTTTACCTAATTAACTTTATGCCACAAATTTTTGTTAACAGATGAAGGTCCATGATTACTGTATATACAGGCAGCACAAGGATACATTCATAAAAAAAAAATCTATTTAATTAATAAAGGTAAATCTTTAAAGACTTGGACAACTAAGTGTAACAAATGTGGACAAAATCATCAAATGCAGTGAAGAAAAAGGCCAACAAGGTCAAAGGTTACCTAAGAAATATTAATTAATATTAATTAAAAGTAATGCACAGAGTAAAACATATGCACATTCTCAATATTGCTTCCATAACCAATATGCCATGTCAATAATTAATAATGTATATTTTAACAAAATGATTCTACATTACAACCAGGCTTCAGTCCAGTTCTGTATTTGGTCACTTGTAGCGTGTAGATAGTTCCACACTATAACCCGCTAATGACCGAAGATGTAAGAAAGATGTAAACAGCCTGCATGAACAGAAGCCTCTGAATTTCATGCGAACATTATGCCAAGCAGAAATGACCCAGTAAAGAACACTGCCATTTTTCAATTTCTTTTATTTTCATGTCAAAGCGCACTCAAAAGCAACTGGTTAGACTGTCTTCTTGACTGCCCGGATTTATTCTCTTTATTGTCTCAGTGGAACGGGGACTATTATACGACAAGGATGTGAGACTCGCTCTCATTAGCATGCCAAGGTTGCCAAGGGGTTTACAAAGAGAAATTTGTTTTCATTTACGAATCAAAAGGGGGGGGGGGGTGAGGGGTAGCTGCAACGATGGTGCCTACCGATTGCATCAAGGCTGCTGGCTGTCATGGGATGAAGAGATTTCTAGAAGCCTGCAATCTGTTTATGGCACTTTCGTCCTCTCAGGTGTGTGACCTTTCAGCCTCTGTTATCAAAGACGAACGTACACATTAAACATGGCAAACAGGGCACTGTGGGTTTTCATCTTATCCATTTGTACCCTGAAAGAAAAGGGGCTTCTAATCAGTTTCAAAGCACCTGGATTTAATTATTCATGGGTGTCCATTTGGATCTTGTAAGCTTGTTTATTGAAATAAGCCTTTTGTCTCTTTGTCTGGGGGAGTAATCGCTGTGGGATGATTTGGATGTTGAGTTCCTGGCACCTTGCACCATGTTTGCCTGTGCTACCTGGCAGCCCTTCTGTGTCATATATGGGACAGTTTGTTCACGTGCAGAGAAACACACACACACACACACACAAACAAAGACTGTGGGTGCACACGTAGGCATTTTTTCTGCATGCGTGTATGCAGGTGTGTGCTCATTTAGTCACACTTTACAATTGACCACATGTAGGCAGCACGCATGCACATACATTTAGGAGTTGTGGAACGCAGACATGCAGATGGCAATGAGAACATACAGTATGCAGGGAATTCAGAGATGAGCTCAAGGTTAAATCATGAAAGGTATTATCAATGCAGGCAGAGAAAATGCATTTTTTATTTCACGTACATTTCAGAATTTTTTTTTTTCAAAAACGATAGGAAAGAAATACATTTGGATCCTCTGCCGATTTGAAGACGAGCTTTTTACATTTTTCCTTATCTTTGTTGCTATAATTGAGGTCCTGCTTGGTTTCAAAGTAAGCCCAAAGAGTATCTAAGCATTAGCGCATTGGTTGTGTGCGACACTTTGCTCTGTATTAGATTTTTCTTTTTTCAAAGCGATAAAGTGAAGATGCCTTTTATTGCAACAGCAGACATCTCCATCTTGTTTTGTTAGCTAATACAATTGGGTGAACATGATGGACCTAAAAGGGGGTGGGGGTACTGATTACCCTTGACCTTCCCGTGAACTGAATTAATTAAGAGTCTGCTGCCGCAGAGATTAGAGTTCTGTCACCATGTGGCATAACAGAAGTATAGTGGGGCAATAAAAAGCCCAGAACCTACTGAGGGCGTGCAGTCAAGTGACTTATTTGTTCCTCTGCTGGACTTATTTTTTGCATGCCCAGCCCATTAGGTGGTGGAACAATGCTGAGGAGATAAGGCTGATTTGTAGGGCAGCATGTGCTTCTAGAACACCTGACTTGCCCGGGGCCTTGAGACTGTTTATACAGACCTGAGACCAGCCCAGGCCATGTCTGCCAGCAGGTGCGGGCCGCCAGAAGCAGGTGTTCATCTCATGTAACACCTGGCTCCTCATTTGTGGAGAAAAGGATCTCCTCAAGATAATTAGCTTTGTCTGTTCCACTGAGCACAGCAAGTAACATGATCTATTGCTTAATTGGTGTAGAGATTTGCAGAAGCCAAAAATTCTCTCTTGTGCTTTTTCCTATTTAAAATATCTGAGTGCCTACGAGCTCTCTGCCCAGGCCTCTTATTAAAAAAAAAAAAACAACACAGGAAGTTCTGTCAGTGGTTTCAAATTCAAAGATGGAGAGCTATAGCATTAAAAAGAAAGGGGTGTTGTTAGCCTGTTGTTAAAAAATATATATATAAATAAATAAAGTAAATCTGCGTTTACTTACCTGAGTTGTGGAAAGATTAAAGAACACATTATTAGGGTTTGGATTGAGAACACACTGTACCAAGCACATGATTTATGTGACTTGTGGACACTGGGATTTATGACAGCTGATTATTATTATTATTAATATTATTATCGTTATTATTATTATTATTGTTGTTGTTTTTGTTGTTGTTGTTAGTATTATTATATACAGTTCAAACATTTTGTCATATTCGTTACATGTGAGTTACAGTTTTTGAATATTCTGTTTCCATAATTTCATTGTTCATTGGTTGTTTTGTGGTTCTCCATTAGATCAGCTTTTTATAAAGTTTTTTTGTATGATGTATTTTATTTACTTTTTGAGAGATGCATTTAATGATTGAGAGATTAAAGAAAACAGTTCAATGACAATCAGTTTTCCTTACTGTGATTATACAGTTTGAATGCAAGTGGAATGTAGCAAATAACATTTTCAACATTAAAGTATACATAAGATTAATTAAAAACACATTTGTTTTTAGTTATATTTTTGTATTACAATATGTCACATTTTTTGAGTTTTATTGTTGTCAACTTTGGTTTTTAAACAAAGTACAAAAAACACATAATGACTGAATAATCGAATAAGAACAATTATTATATGAAGATAGCTTTGTGGTAAGTAGTATAAAATATCCTGCTCGAAATGACACAATACAATGAAGGTTACCATTATCTCACAAACACATGGAGGCGCACACACACACACACACACACACACACAGGTTCTCCACTCAAATTCCTGAATTGAAATGAGATCTATGTTAATCATCTTCTAAGCATATTCTTCTTCTGACCTTGCTTTAGAAGTTCCAGAATGTGTCAGTACACACAAGAACTCCTTGCATGTTGTCTCATAAATTAATTATCTTGGAGAATCACTGTTATTGGAATCTTATATCAATCATTCCTTTCTTGACAACAGACCATAACCTTTGATGTACATTGTGCAACAGAAACTTAGTATGAATTTTTATAGAGCCATGCAATCTCAACCAGTTACACTGCCTCTGTTGTCTGACTTTCACTACAATGATGGCTACATCATGCCCTGTACCTGCTATGCCCTATATTGTCCTCTAGAAGTTGCCCTTTTCCATTGTTTCTGTGCCTTTCTAGACATTTCCTCCTTTGCATTCCTCATGTTGCCTGTGTTAATTCCATTAGTGTTTCCACCTGTTCTTCCTTCATTGTCTCTCCTATTTAAACCCTTTTTTCTGTCAGTCTCTTGTTGGTTAATGTAGAGAGTACATGTGCCTTGTGTTTGGTCTCATAGTTTCTGTTCTAGCCTTGTTTCCTATTGTAATCCTGTTCATACCAGTAATAAACCTCCCATACCACATTTGGACCTCACCTCTCTTGGAAATTGTTACACTACATCAAACTGGCTAGCAGTTTTCTTGTATTACTAAACGGATGCCAGCAAGTCCTCTACAAGCCATAAGAAAAATGTTGTGTTCTGAAATGTGCTGTAATTTACAATACTTCACATCCACATCACATAGACTTTTTGTTCCCTGTAATTACTCAACTCTATCAGCCAAAATGTAGCCCAGGCACAGAAGTTCACACCTGCAGCTTCCAGAAGCTGGGTTGTGCTGGTTAGATCCAGAGTCAGATTTGTCAATGTGTTGCACAATGAATTACTCCGCAGACACCAGGAAAGCAAATAACAGAAGCCTGCTTCATTAGGCTAGATTATGTGCGATGCTGCATTTTTCCATGAATGAAGTGCTAGAAAAAGCTTCACACTTTGCCACTGAGTTCATGTTCCCATAAATTCTTCATTAGACAATTGTACTGCTGATGAAGTGAAAATAATAGTTCACGGGAATATGCACAAGAAACCACTCACTGCTGTAATGAATGCAATGTAGACATATACCATACATGCTGTTCATTTTGAAAGACACATTAAATACATACACTGAAATTTTAATTCTGTTTCAGACTCTATTTCAGCATACTGAATGAATTAACATACTTTCACAAACTACTTATCCAATTCAGTATCATGCAGGCCTGCAGCCTAAACCTGGGCAGCTGTGTCATAAGCAGACAGTGTGTTGCAGTAGTGGAAGAAGGTAGAAGAACCTGGAGAAAATACACAGTCACAGAGAGAACACACTACATGCTGCAATACTGTGTACTGACCACCTAGTAGTTTCTTATAATTATCTGGAATTATTTACATTAGCAACACAAGTAAGTATAAAACATAAAAGGTTAAAGATGCAAATTTTTGATTCATTTTTTTTTCTGTTAATATCACTTGTCATCCACAAATTTGCATCCAATGCATGTTGTTTTACAATTGAGGGAGAAATCTTGTGTCTCCCTTAAGAGTGACAAATGCCAACACTTTCTTACACTAAGATTTATGAAAACTGAGTCCCTTTCCCCCTAGTGTGTTTATAGTTTTGTTTTCATTCAGCTTTCCAGCATTGTCCTGGCTGTAAAGTCAGAGGTAAGTTTCAGGTGTCTGGTGTTCCTTAGCCCTGCTGTTGGGTTGAAATCCTCCCGGCTTTTGGTTTGAACACTGCCTTGTAACTGAGTTCAGCTCTACCGTGCAACTGGAAGGGCCTCCACCCAGTGACTGCGGTGAATGCTGCCTTACGGCTGGGTTGAGTTCTCTCCTGCGTGCACATAGTGACATTATACAGTTCAGTGTCAATATCTTGGATTCAATGCGTACGGTTTTGTAGATGATAAAGATAATTTCATACAAGCTGATGTACGTATCTGAATTCATACAGCTGGCTACATATGTTTACAAATACTGATTGAATTTTGAAAGAAATTAAACAGAAATCACATACTTATTCATGTATACATTTATTTAATTTGGCAGTCGTTTATCCAAAGCAACTCACATATGGGTTGTAATGAGCTAGCGCAAGGTGTTTTGCTCAGGAAAACACACAGTGGCTAGGCGGGGAATTAAACCGGGATGCTTTAGCATCCCAGCCTGATGTTCTACCCATTAAGCCACCAGGCCACAGTGTTTTTCTCCCTCAAAGATCTTATCACAATACCAAAAATATTGTGGACAATGTGATGACTTTCTTTGTACTAGTCTTGGAATCTGCCATTTAGGAGGCTCTAAAATGAGTGACACAAAGCCTCAGAGCAGGTCTAAAGTCAGAAATAAAGAGATACACTCATCTTCATGGTGATTATTGAGAATAACTGTTTATCTACACTACTTAGGTAACAGATTTGTAGCTACAAAAAGATAGTTCAAAAGCTTCCAGTAGAATTTCCTACCTAAAGAAAATGTTTCCTATGATATTTGGAGATATGAGATGGTAGTGTTATAAACCAATTTTTGGAAATAGCATGTGTATGAAAGTAGCAGATTTGAAAGGTAAATGATATGAAGTATGTTCTAATTTTGTTAGCAGGGAAAATTTTAAATGGGACACACTGCTGTGGAAGTGAATCCTTAGGAGTGACCAGAGCCCCCTGTCCTGCTCCACAAATGTTTAAATAATAAATGCTAATAAATGCTGTTTAATAATGACTATTCCACTCCTGCATTCCCACCCTTTTCCATTAAAATTAACCAAAGGGAAGAGACACTAGTGACAGCTATTTTAGTGTGTTGCCTTCTGGGAGCCAATTAATTAGTTTCTCTCTCTCTCTCTCTCTCTCTCTCTCTCTCTCTCTCTCACACACACACACACACACACACACACACACACACACACACACACACACCTGATTTAAATAGAACAGGCTCGTGTAACAGATTAATTGCACAGAGTTACAGCGCAGGGACATAGTATAAATGCCAGTGGCCCCCAGTGTGCATGAAATGTACCGACAACGTTGGCAAGGGCCATCTTGAAGTGATTTGGCTGCACAGCATTGAAGAACCATCCACCCACCCACCCAGACAAAGGTGTGGCAGCTGAAGAGCTGTAGGGAAGACAAAGGACTGCACACTGCATAAGAACATGAGAGGAAGGGCCAAAAAAGGCTTGTATCTGTGTTCACCAGCACTCCTTCTCTTACAGGGAAACTGTAGGCCAACAGCTGCTTCCAGTGGATGCAAAAGGGAGCTTGTTATTCCCTACAAAGTTCTTCATTGGAGCTTTTGTGTGGCAGTGTACCCTATACTAACACAATTTGTTCCAGGATGTTTTACAGGACGTTTGCATATAAAACTAATTCAAAGGTACTGGTAGAGGAACAGGTTGTAAAATGCCAAACAATTAGCCTTTTAGTCTATTTGCTGTCAACAAATGATGCATAAACAATGCCCTTTGATAACGTTTTTTCTTCTTTTCTGTAAAGCATGACAGAATTTTTCTGTAGTTAAAAAAATGGTAAAACGAGTAAAGTAATATTCAGATATTGGTAAGTGTTTATCCCTTAGTTAAATATCACACGCTATGGCTGTGAAGAGACCAAGTGAATTTGTTCATGATTATTTTCATGATTAAAAAAGAAAAAGAGGCCCTTGGTGACCTCTTCGTGTGCCGTCCCCCAGGCTGTCACCTCCACTCTTTGATTGGTCTGAAGGGGAAATGAGTAACGTGGTTCTGCTGCTATCGTGCTCTAGTTTGTCTATGGCTGTCACTCAGGCTGGCTCCACAGGATTGGACAAGCCCCACGGTAGTCTTATTTTCTTGACACTGGGGTCAAAAAGGTCAAGGGTGACGCTTCATCAAGATTGAGCCTTTGCCTGTCAGTCCATGGTGAAAAGGGCTGCAACCTCAGATGGTATATATGGGTTGTGTACTAGTTCACAGTTCGAGTAAAAGATGCAACTTTCTTTTTTCTTGCCTCTGATATTGAGAGAATATTAATACTCTGCACTAAACCAGAAAGATACTGAATTAAATTTTACATTTATTCATTTAGCACATGTTTTTTTCCAAAGCAGCTTACAACATTTCACATACATATTACAGCAATATGGCATTTAACCCATTCCCCTGGGGAGAAAAGTGGACAGCCACATGCAACACCCAGTGAGCTAGCATTTGAACTTCTTGTTCAAGGGCAAACCTGGCAGCTGGGCTGGGACTCAAACAAGGAGACTTCCATGTCCCAGCCTGATGTTCTACTTATTGAGCCACCAGGAGTTAAACATTTTTGAAGTTAAATATTATCAATTTTACAATACAACAAAAGTATAGCTACAGACATTGGTAATTGCTTAAATACTTAAAGGCAAGCAAACTTAATGAAAGTGAACATTACAGATTAGTTTGGTAAATGTATAATGTTTCAGTTATGTGCAATTTTCAAGGTAACAGCAATTTTAAAATGTATGACTCAATCGTATGTTAATATTCTTCCTTTTAGATCTGTAATTTGTTTCATTAATGTCGCTTTTCTCTGGTGACAGTTGGTCTAAACAGACAGAAAGTAGTTCATTTAAATCTGTAAAATGTGTATACAAATGCACACGACACAAACATTATCCTATTTCCTTGTCTATGACAATAGGCACCATACATTTCTTTGTAAACACCTCGAGCAATTCTCTCACCTAGCTCTAATCACACTAGTGCAAAAACAGACCGCATCTAACGGCATTTTGGGTAGAGGTGCCCTGGTTTAATGGTTATTCCCGTTTTGGATGAACTTCAGTCCTCCCTCCTGGGTTCTGGCCCCGGACGTGTAAATAACGCCCCAGGCTTCGGCACACAGATGGCGCTGCGCCGCCGAGGAGCTCTAAACAACTTTCTCCGCTGCACTTCTACACACGAGAGATGCGTCGGCTGTTCAAGGCCGTAAAGAAATGGTGCTGGCAGTCAAAAGAATTGTTATGTAACGACCCGCAGGATCCTTAGGTTAGCTGATGCACACAACGGTCGCCATCTGGTCTCCTCGCTGCGTTCAATGCTTTGGGACACACTTGAAGCTGAATATGCATTAGCAGCCATGGTTCCGATCGCCATGTACGGTGCCACACTGACGTGTGCGCGTAAATAAAAGGTGCAAATTTGAATGCGCAACATCAGCGAAACACCAAAACTTAGGAACGCTATACGAACAATAGAGCATGTGACATTGACAGCTCAATGGGAGGATATTAAGGACATATTATTTTGGCAAATTGCAAAGTGGAGGATGACTTCAGCAAGGAATTCAGAGCACATGGCAGTGACTGCGTCCAAACACTGGGGGCTGTGAGTGCCACGCCAATAATGGCCTGGATAATATCGTGGAATTTGCATTGAACTGGGTAGTAAAAAGATTCTTTGTCTGCTACTTTGTAATTCCACACATGCTTCTCTGAGTACACGGCTTTTATGTATATTATGTACTGAATAAACAAAGCAAAGCTTAAGCGTACAACACCAGGCGCTCTTCATGCTGTTTACATAACTCTATTGTATCTCACAATTGGTACACATAACTAATCCTTAATTAATTTCAGTGGCCTTTGCGCGACAACGCCTGCGTGAATGCTGAGAACAACTCGGGTGGACGAGCTGTACATTCACGTCCTTCGCAGTATTACAGCTCTTCAGTACAATCAGCCTCCTCCGCAGTTCTTCCACGTAACTGTTTCCCTCTGCTGGACAAAGACCCAAATGACATAGAAGGGAAATTTTCCCACACAGCTCTACCCAGAACCTGTCATACTGACAGAGGACTGCACCTTGCCGTTAAGAGTTAGGGCGTCATGTCTATTTAAACTGAGGGGGTACGTGCATTACATGTACTTATTTAGCAGATGCCTCTGTCTAAAGTCATTTACAAATGATACGTTACAACGAAACTGGTTCTTTGCACTGAACCCATCCGCACTGGGAGCAATGAGCAGCCATTATTCAGCACCCAAGGAAGTAGCGCTGAGTGATACAACTGGTGGCTTGGGTGGGAGTCAAACCGGGAGACTTCCACATCCCAGCCTGATGTCCTACCCATTAAGCCACTGGCTACCTACTGAGTGGGATGAGAGGGAAATAAAAAAAACTTGCCTGTACAGTTTTGTTTTTTTCCAGGTTAGTTATTTGTAGAAATAAATTTATTTAGTTACTATGTGGGGATAATCTGGCCCATCGAAAAAAATGCACCTGATGACCCTGGTTTGAGAATGTATGGGCTCAGGGGGCCTCTGTGCATAACACTGCCAAATGCCCCCCCACACACCCCAACTACTGTACCTTTAGCTACCATTGTAATAAGTGTTATGTATATTTTTTGATATGGGCTCCTTAGCATGGAGGGCTTCCAAGTGTGCACCCAACTTTCACCAATTGTAGAACTTCCCTTGTTAATATGCAAAATGTATTTTTACATCTTTTGGTAGCATTATACAATTTTATAACAGCTCAGGTTAAAATTATATGTATGCTTTTTTTTAAAATTCCTGAGCCCATAATTTGTCCATTAGTGGTGAAACAGTCCCAATCCCAGTGATGACATGAAAGTCTGTAGCACGAAAATCAAAGTGGAAAACAACGGAGTACTGATGTGTATGTATCGTTTACTGACACCAAACTTTTAAAGCCTATATATGTATGTCAGGTATGTACTTCTACTGAATGTGATGAGAGAGGAAAACTATATCTGTTAAATGTCCATTTTGTCTGATCAATGACAGGCACATGATTTAACACAAACACATGTTAATTCTCATTAAACCAAAAACGTAATGGTAACAGCCAGGTAATAGACCAAGAAAAAGGCACTATGAGGGAAATGTTTTGTCATTGTTTTTAATATTGCTGTTCATTTAGATTATAAAGAATAACCAGGTTGTGGGTAATATTCATTAAGGATGGGGTGAGTGCATCTTAAAGAACTGAGAAAAATTTGAATTTCTTCCATGATGAATTTGTTCTTTTGAAGTATTAAACATAGCGATACAAACATATATCTGCATTTCACCAAATATGTGGATGTTGTGGTTTAAACATCAATATTATTTGAAAGTTTATACATGAAGCATGATGATTATTTATATGACTGCTGCTTCTCATCTTGGTGTAACTTCACACAGTTTTTCTGAAATTTACTGTTATTGTTAAAATGTTTCAAGTGCAAAATTGCGTTAATTTTGTAAATGTGTTTTGTTAATGTTGCAGAATTTTCACATTAAATTGTATATCATTTGGTGGCCTTTTACTTCTTCAAAGCTATAACAGTGTAAAAAACATCAAAAGGACCTGAAGAAATCCATTCGCCTGAATATGCTGGTACGCTATTTTCGAGGTTGCCAAAATGTATCAGTCACAATAAATTATGTGGATCCAGGAATATTTAAGCACTTCTCAGAGGTTCAGCAAAGGCAAAAAAATGAAAACAAACATAAAAATCTACTAACGCTGAACTTTTTAAAGCCTAAGTTTGTATTTGCAATATAATCTTCACCATGGGTATTCATACTAATGTCTTCTACCCACAGTCCCATCTAATGTTTTGGCTGGGATCAGCCCTGCAGAAAGGGTTCTTGTCAAAATAACGTGGAAGACATGGTTGGGGACTACAGAATGGTCTTGACTACAAATCTGCACTGGGCCAATTTAAACTCAGTGCAGGAGGCTGGATACAAAAGCTTCTAAAGGTCCATACTTGCATGCTTCACCCCATCCCAGCTGCTTCAGAGATCATTTCCACCTGTCTGACACGAGGTAATGAACTCCTTTTCGTCTTACTTTAATGCACCTGAGATTTTTGTTCATACACTGAGTCTGAATCATCATGTCTATGTCCCCTTCACATGTCACATTTGATGCACACAGCCACACTGGATTTAACTTGTTTTTTTATAACAATGTTAACAGGTATTTACTGTGCGGCACAATACATTGAATGTGGGCTTACATTAAATTTGAACAATAATTGTTCGTGTTACTTCAGTTCACGCATACGATACGTCCCATAGGCTCACGTGTATACGCCTTTCTTGGATACACTATTGAACTGAGGTTGTAGAAATCCCATATTTCCAACAAATCAATACTTTTTGGTGCTCTTTGTTTATTTTCCACAACAATATATTGAAATAATTCACACATTGAAAAAAAAGAAATAATATAGTGTCTTGTATTCAGGCCAAAGGCTTAGGGAAGCACAACTGGGTTAATTGTGTAGTAGAAGCACAACATAATCCTTGTATGTTCAAGCCACATATATACTGTAAATGGCAGCAGAAGATAAAGTAGGTGAGAGCAGAAGATACACTAGATTGTAGTAGAAGATAAAGTAGGTGACAAAAGAAGGTACTGCAGACAGTAGTAGAAGATAATGTACCATAGGTGACAGTAGAAAAAAACGGTAGCTATGATAGAAGACATCTGAAGTGCTGTTCAGTGGCAATTGGACTTGCTTAGAAATCCTGAAGTCATTTCACCTCTCACCTGAAAGGCTTCTTCAGTTCTAACTAACTGCTAGGAGTGGCAAGTATATAAACTCTGTTGAGTTAAGTTATTGACACCTTGATAGTTGTTTGTGGGTTTTTTCCACTAGGCCTTCAGTGGCTCATTAGAATCACATGAGTCCAGGTGAGAATGACTGTGAAACTGCCTTGGTAGTGAGTCGTTAGAATCACATGGGTCCAGTCGTGTACAACTAAGAAACTGCCTTGAGAGTACTGAAAGAACTGCATTGTATGTAGGTGATAAGTGGTGTTTTAGGCCACCTCCTCTGTTAAGGGAGAGTCATTCCAGTTTTACATATATGGCCTCCCTTACCCATCTTTGAAACCATTGGTCCAGAATGTTAACATTACTATCTTCAAAGGAATGACCCCTGTCCTTCAGATGTAGATAGATTGTTGAATCATGTCCTGAGGAGTTTGTTCTCCTATGCTGAGCCATGTGTTTGTGAAGTTGTTGTTTTGTTTCCCTGATGTATAGATCTATGCATTCTTCGCTACACTGGACTGCATATTACAATGCTCTGTTATTGTCTAGGTGTTTTATCCTTAGGGTGGACAAGTTTCTGTCTTAGAGTGTTGCTGAACAGCACTTGAGATAACCATGACCTGGATGACTGAAAATCTCCACAGACACAGTAAAAGATACAATATATGGTATGAGGCAAAGTAAATGTAGGCAGCAGTAGAAGATACTGTAGATGAGAGTTAGCTTTCTTTCATTTGGTATTTTATTAATCCCAGAGGGAAATTACTTCTTTGCATTTAACCCATCCCCTGAGGAGAGCAATGGGCTACCAGCCACATGTAGTACCCAGGGAGCTAGCATTTCACTGTCTTGCTCAAGGACACACCTGGCTGGGCTGGGATTTGAAGTGGGAGACTTCCACATCCCAGCCTGATGTTCTACTCAATGAGCCACCAAACAACTCATTTGACAATCAGATAAAACTTATTGTTTTGTCATATATTTGTTTATTTTTAATATTTGTTATGGTGTGAGCATCTCCAAGAACTTCTGTTCAAGATGCCATTAGTAGCACCAAGCACACTGAGTGGAACATTGGTTGCCATATTGTGTCTTCCAAACCACAAAAAATCATTTTTCATCTCAGCAGCTGAGGCATTTGATCTCTTCAGGTGGTTTTTTGGAAATCGCCTGTACTTCTGTGTCTCTGTTTCCTGACAGCCCCGGAAGTCTGACCAGTAAGTTGATAAACCAATTCTCTTTTCATTCAGGGTGCGAGAACCGTCCTGATCCCAAAAAGTGAAATGGGATTTTTGTTGATTCCTGCTGTACAGCACCTTCCTGACACCTAAACCCTTTTGAAAGTCAAAAATAGGACATAAAACTTTATAAATGCATACTATACATTTTGCAAATACTACAGGAATTACTGATAGTACAGTAGGGCCCCGTATCCACAGGTATTACGTTCCAAGCTCTACCGCGGATGGCTGGATCCGCGGATAAGAGCAGACACCTTATATAACCCTTGGTTACTGTTACATCCTCAGACGTATTTGTGTTTTCTGCTGTGTTTCTTTAAATTCACAGGGCTGACTTAGAGAGCACCAACTGGTCTCCAGAACTCTAATCATTGGTCCGAACAATAAATGAAGAGCCAAAACGAAAGATTCCATTTTGGGAATTATAGAGTATAAATGCAACTTCCTGGAAGACCTGTGTTGGTTGTGTTGTTGTTGCGGGAGTTAGCAGAGAAATATTTTGGTGTTACAGATGAGAAGAGTTTGTCGTTATTGATTTTCCCATTGTGTCTTATTACATTTTTGTTTCGGATTTGGGGACAGGATAGGAGCACCATCTACATTTGCACTACATATAGGGTACATATTGTCTAGCATATTAGGTTCACAAAGGAATGCTGCTTTGTGTTTTTTCTTTGAGTCACTTCAGCGTAGTTAAGTTTAGGTATTTGTTTTACTGTTGTGGTGAAGTTAGCAAGTGGTGAATGTTTATTTTCTAGATTGTTTTGTTGTGTTTATTTCTTTTATTTGGCTTTGTTTCTCTCCCCATCCACCCTTCCTCTTTGTTAATTAATTTGTATATTAGCCATTTTGTGCACTATTGTTTGTCTGTCACTTGCCATACTTGTAAATACAACTATCGCGTTTCACTACCAAAATTTGATCTCATCATTGTCTACTCCAAGCTATAGTTTTTCACAAGCACTCTGCGCAGTTCCCTTTGGCTTTCACCATAACCAAAATAAAAGCGATCAATCAGTACTGGCATCCTTCGGTGTGCCCTGTTCATCATGTTTACGCTTGCTTCTACAGTATGCACTTTACTGGCGTTTGATGTAAAAGTTGTGAACCGCATATTTTTGTAATTTCATTTAGACTAATGGACCTTCGCTGTGGACCTTCGTTAAGTAGATCAGCAGATACTGGATTCGCGGATACGGGATCCTACTGTATATCTACCACTCAAAGTGTACATTGTCCCAACAGATACATTTGTACATTGTATATAGATACAAAGTTAACTTTAACATGAGCAATAACAGCAATGAAAAGTTTTATATTTCGTTTTCAGGAATTGTAAATACTTAAGTACTTAAATGCTTACATTATCGTACATTTCGATGCTGTCACGCAGGGCAGCCCGATTATCATGCACTGAAAATGAATAACTTCTGGATCCCATTTTCTTGAAGACAAAAATAAGAAACAACTTTATTATTATTATTATTATTATTATTATTATTATTATTATTATTATTATTATTATTATTAAGCAGCAAAAAACAATGCTTTCTTTTACCATGGCATGAACAGAATAGAAACATATTACGGTTTTTCAAGTGTCTTCGACAGTATCTTGACAGAAAACATAAAGTATGAAAGAGCTTTCTAAACTAACGTGACAACTTGATGTAGTCTAAAATAAATTTCCATTTTGGCAAAATTATAACAAGGTTTGGTTTTCTAAAAAATAAATAAACAAATAAATAAAAATTTAACAATGCCAGTGATTTAAAAGGAACTCTAAAATGCAGGATTGGTTTAGTGATTCAAATTATTGTGGCCGTCTTTTGTGTATTACCACTACCTATCTTATTATTTACTTCAGCAGGTAAAAGTATTCATACTATGAGGGGTTTACGATAAAGTGATAAACTGTAGGGAATTAATTCTGTTACAGCAACCAGCCTACAGAGTCATCAGCCAAAGAATTTTTTGACAATTTTTTTTTACTTGGTTAGTCAAAAACGATTCAACAGATCTCGACGATGAGCCAGTTTAACCCATTTCATCTCCCTTCCTCTATGTCATGAAAACGAACATCGGCTTGTCTACAATCTGCTATGCACGGTAAAATATATACAAGGAATTACGCATTTTAGCTGTATTTTAAGTATGAGAATAATACCTTTTCGTTGTTTCCATAAACTTTGGGATATCCCCCCGTATGTGGTGTTATCAGGGGTGGCAAGCGGTCCTGTAAAGGCGACCCCGAAAATTTGGTTGAGGAACTTGCTCTCTCAGCTGGTTTTTCAGGCAGAGGTAGATAAGGACACTGAAAGACGTACAAGTCCACAGAATGACACATCAAGTTTTACCCGAATATAAGTATGTACGGTAAATATTGTTCTTACCGATTTCTCACTGTTGTCCATTCCTCAGTAACGTCTGCCTCCTTCTGCAATTTTTTTTGTGAACTTTAGAAAAGTTTTTCGAAAACTATTTTGTTATTCGCCCGATTCTCATCGATCAATGTTATCACGCTGCGTCCTTATTTTACCATTAGAAATCTTTTCATAAACAAAATGCGAAGTATATAACAACCGACAACCTCACAATTGCCGTAACCATGGAAACAATACAATCGATAACCTGTGGGTAAAACAGTTCACATGTACACGCTAGAACTTTGGTTCTAGTTTCACATTCTTATTGTGTATTCGTCACAAAAGTTCGCATTGTGAGCAAAACTGCTATTAAAATACAGCGCAGTATTAATGCAGTGACTTCGTGTTAAATACAAATACAGAAATACAACGCTGAGATACAACCACAACAAAAATCCGTTTGGGGACTGGAAGTTGTCAGTCATCTTACTTGGTGTCCAAATTCGCAATCATCTTCATATAAAAATATCAAACGAGTACGTACACCTACTTATGCAGAACATCACAAATGTCAAATAAAAAAGTAATAAAACTGACCCAAGAAAGAGTAGAAATACAAATAATAAGCCACAGGTCAACGACGAGAGGTAATCGTACAAATAACTAAATCGATTATACATCTGTACAGTTTCTCAGACTCCTTACAAGAAGATAGTCAATGCACAGAGTTCAGAATTCATTATGAAAGATACGAATTAAAATTTGAAGAAAACTTAAGCGTATCAGCTTGAATGAACTTAGAGCGCATTTTTAATGTGATGTTGCTGTGATGTCTTTGGTAAGAAAGAGACAGTCCTTTCTAAATATACTTGTTATTTACAGCACTTTATAATTCACGCGTTCACCCGGGAACTTTACTCAGGTCTCCTGGAACATTCTCTCTCTTACATATACGTAACATAAATAATAGAAATAACGCCCCCATCCGTCACCTTCAACGGATAAGAAACAATGTAGTCAAAATACTGCAGTTGACATAACCGAATTTGCAATACAGAGCTATGAATTTTCTTTAAATGGTTGTCATAAATTCATCTGCATAGTGTAAAATATCGAATATTACATTTTAAGTGCTTACTGAATATTTTTCTTTCTTTTTTCACTGGGCAATTGTGCTCGTTGGCATTACTCTTTGCATTAATGTCATAGGTGTGGCATTAAAATGTCACTATAGTTAGACAGTTATGCAATTAAACAATATATAATAAAATGTTATATAAGTTGCCCATTCCTAAATAATATAAATATAAGTATACTAAAATATTCTATTAATTGTGTAAACATCTTGAGTTTATTCCGCATATTAACAGTTTAATGTCTTTTTTGTTAGTACTGTTTTCATATTGAGTCACCACGCCGATTTTATTAAACGTTTAAAATCACAGAGGACGTTGGAGTTAATAGTAACACCATCGTTATATCCAAGCGGAACTAAAACTATGTAAAAAAAAATTTTAAACTTCTGCTCCAAACGTTTTTACAGCATTTACGTTTATCATTTGACCAGCTGCGAAAGCGCGTTAAGGCTTTAGGATTACGTCACTAGATTAGTGACGCAAATTCTGTATCCGGGTCGTGAGAAGATCTTAACGTCTAATGAACTTTTTCTGCTGTAGGTACAGTGTTGTACACGTTTCAGGACGTTATGTATAGATTTCACAGCGTGCTGCGGTTTGTGAGCAGTTACTGTACATTAAAATTGTGTCTGTTAGCTGTCTACATGCATTAGCTTTACCGTTGCCTTGTGACATACCACATTACCATGAGTGCTAGCTAGCTGAGCCTAGTGACCAATAATCTGTCACCGAAAACGCTGGAATTTCTATCGGCATATATAGTGAAGCTGTGCCAGAACTTTCGGCAGACCTGCTGCCAGAAACGAGCAGAAGATCAGCGCAAATGCCCGTCTCCACAGTGTGTGGACATGATGAAGTCGGTGACAGTTTGGAGAACGGAAGACAGGTAGCTAGCTAAGGAGTTTGGATCAGTGTTGCTGAAGGCATTATCTTGTCAGATGTATTTACAACAAGACTGTCCTCGCTGTTAGTACGTTTAAGTTACGTTTATTTGTACAGTAGTTTAAATTGCATTGTATATCACCTACCCGTTTTTTTTCTTTGCAAAAAATAAATATATATTATTTTAACCAGAGATCAAACATACATATTATTGTCATTTTCTGTTAAAGTTGTTCATGTAACACTAAGAAAGTTCGTTGTGAGAATACTGTGTTGTGTTATCGCAGAAAGTATGACATGTTTCATGAACGTCTGCAGCATATGATTATATACAGTACATAGTGACTTGAGGAAAAATATTGGTGTATACCATAGATTATTTTAATCTGGTTGCATCAGAAACATTTATGTAATTAAATACGTGGATTAAAACTGATGTTACATATTGCACATTGAGGAGTGTGTGTTAGTCTTTTTTTCATTATGATGATTTGTCGTATTGTGTGAACATGTGTCAGCACCTTCAGATCCCTAGGTTTAAGATTTAAAGATGTATGTTATGTTTATGTTTGCTAGAACGGCTGTTAACGAATTATAAACGAATTGAGAATAGATTGGTTTGCTTCAAAGTTTAATAGGATGTATTTATTTTGTGCTGCAACACTTTTAGGATTCGGTGATATGCTTGGGGAACGAGATAAAGAGTCGGGCGGTGGTAAAATACTCGGTTGCCCCACTGTCCACAACCTATGCACTGCTCAGGGAGAAGACAGACCTGAAATTGCCCCCGGCAAACTGGTTGCGAGAGAACTCTCAGCTGGGGCCTGCTGGAGCCACTGTCCTGGGCTCCAGCAACAAGAACAAGCCCTTCTCCAGGTATGTTTTCTTTGTTTTCCTAGGAACAAACTACTAATCAGGTTTTCGACCGCTTTTATTACCTTGACTTTAGCCTGTCATTATATTAAATGGCAGACTTAAAACTGTACTAGTATTCTGGTTGTTTTTAAATGTAAATTTTAATTACACCCTTTGATGTTGGTACTCCTTTTATGAAATTGATGTTGTTTTGTCCTTGTAGTTTTGGAATGGCGTATGATTTCATCGACTGCATTGGGACTGATGTTGATGTTGTATCTGATTCTGAAGTAAGTATAATGCATGTGTCATAGTGGTTCTGACGTTAAAGCGATTTGTGTGTTTATGCTTACACTTCCATATTTATTTTCTCAGAACATTAAGAAACTTTTGAAGATCCCATACAGTAAGTCTCATGTCAGCATGGCTGTACATCGGGTGGGACGGACCCTCCTGCTTGATGAATTGGATATCCAGGAGCTGTTCATGAGATCCTCCCAGGTACATTTTTAGTTCTGTTTGTCACCAAATATTTTCTAAGTGTATTGATTTTGTGCCAACTCCATAGAGGATGACGCTTTAGGGCATGTCTGCACTGATACAATAAAAGTAGGCTGTGCTGAGCTGTACCATGCTAAGCTGTACCATGCTGAGAGAGCATAGCTTATGTTGCATCATGAGTGAGCAGCTGCGGCTCCAAAAAAGGCATTGCTTAGCTTGGTGACGTGAAATTACATACTGGACTCATTAAAACAAGACAGCTGCATGACTGTGTATGATACTGTAGCTAGTTAAAATGGAGTTTGTGGTAATACATGAAAGTAGTGACACATCAGCATTGTTTTGTTGTATGTCTGCTAAATTTTCAGGTATGTCATGAAACATATATTCCTTTTTCACTTATCGGAGTCAGTGGTACCATAAGTTGAGGAGTCTGAGTTTAGGGTTTTGTGTCCTTACTCTGCAGCCCTAGTATAGAGCACAAGTTTTGCACGTTTCCATCATGAATTGAATTTAAAGTAAAAATTACACCATCTTCACTTGAAAATTAAACATGGCACTCGCAGTCCAGAAACAGAAATGCTCTAACCAGTGACATCATTGTGAGTAAATGAGCTTGGTGGAGGGCTGAGTGTGGCGCAGTTTGATTTGAGTGTGGTGGGGACACACAACCACAGCTCAGTAATTTGTGCCAATGCAGACACTCCATTATACACATTTGCTACTTTGTGAGCTTTGCAAGCTGTTATGTGCATGTGTTTTCATGTTTGTAAATAGAAGAAAATTGTCAGACAGTTTAATGCCAAGTGCTGAAAAGTAAAGGCAAATATGGTTTTGTATGAATCCAGACAGGAGATTGGGCCTGGTTAAAGGACTTTTATCAAAGGCTGATTGACCAAAAGTGGCAAAGAAAAAAAAAGAGTAAGGAGCACTGGTACCAGAAGGCCATTCTCTCAAAGTTTCTGTATTATAGGTAAGCTCTTTTGTGCAATGCTACGTTTGTGCATTGTTATGGCTGTGAATATTTCACAATGTTTTCATGCTTAACCTTTGATGTTCTGTGTTAAACAAAATGTTAAAAACATGAGAATTTTAGAGACGGGTTTGGTTTGTATAATGTGTTTGACTGTTTTTCAGTCAAGCAGCTCAGCGTTCCAGTTAGTTTTCATGTTTTTGGCAATATGAACATATTTTTATTATAGTGTATATTGTCTGTTCAGTTTTTACCCAGCCTTTGCAAGACATTTATTCTTTCCTAAAATGCTGGTTCCTGCTTCTGTGACTAGATTGATGCACAGGGACAGTAAAGTGGTCTCTTAGTGAGTGCTGTGTTGGTGTTGTTGTATTTTGCTGTCTAGCATTAATGGCGATGGAGCTGCAGAGGCAGTGCCAACTGATTCAGTCAGCCATGATGAGGGAGTTGCGGAATGTGGACCGGGACCATCCTGGCCCGCCACTTTCACCAGCTTGGCTTCCAACTCAGAGGAGTCCACTCCTGCCAAAAATGTAAGTGCGCACCTAGCGCTTCTTGTCCACCTTTGCAAGTCATCGTTCTATGAAGTTTGAATACTTCCTTTTTCACCTTTTCAGGAGAACATTTCTGTAGAAAATAAATATGCCCTTGGCCATGTAGCCTCAGTCCACAAAGAACAGAACCTTCCTACGCTTTTTAACGAAGGAGAGAACAGTCAGGTAGGGTTTGGTCTCAGGCCTCTTATGTTAACATCATTACATGGTTCTTGTTCCTTCTGCACTAAGCCTGAATAGTTTAAAGTTTAACATTCAAGCCGCAGTTCCCACTCCTGTAACAGCATGCATTTTTTTCATCTTTGCTCTGATAGCTGGTAGTTTTTTTTTCTCTTATTCATGTGCCTTTCAGTGTGTTATTTTGTACTAGCACCATTGCAACTTCTTTAAACCAAGTTCTTACTATAGAGTAAGTTTTCTTTATTATTACTTTTTACGGATTTACTTTATCTTGCAGGGTTTAAGGAATGACTTTGTGCGAAACATTCTATGGACATTTGAAGACATTCATATGCTGGTGGGGTCAAACATGCCTATCTTTGGTGGGGGGCGATATCCAGCAGTCAGCTTGCGTCTCAGGTGAGCACCCTTCCCATACGACTGAGTGCTTTAAGGCTTGACCTTGCTGTATGTGATGAGCCAATTGATTACCATTGTAACCTCGTTTCCTTGGCATATTTGAGTGCGCTTAAGGTATTTTCTTCTACAGGGATAGCAATAAGCCAATTAATGTTCTCACTGGTATTGACTACTGGCTGGACAATCTGATGTGCAATGTCCCAGAGCTCGTCATGTGCTTTCATGTCAATGGTATAGTGCAGGTGAGTGTACAAGCAAGGCTTTGATTTTGTAGTAAAGTAATGTGAGATTTGTACCACACTCTTTTGAAAACTTTCTTGTAACAATTTTGTTTGTTCGTAGAAATATGAGATGATAAAAACAGAAGACATCCCAGACCTGGAGAACTCCACGTTTTCTACCAGGGTCGTGAAGGACATTGCCCAGAACATCCTCTCTTTTCTCAAGTCAAATTGTACCAAGGAAGGGCATACGTACTGGCTTTTTAAAGGTGTGTGTCTGTGTGTGTGTGTCTGTGTGAGTGCTCTATTTAGTATCCACAATGCTGCCATGCCTGTGTAGCTATTAATAGTTGCTAAATTACTGAGAATTGTGTGTTGTAAGACTAAAATAGGCAGATTTTCATGATGTAATCCAGAGACAGTTAGAACAGATCAGATGTGAATAACAAGAGTCCCGCAGAGCATTGGTTCTGTACTGTTTTGGCTTGTGTATCTCTTCTTGTGAGGTTTTTTCTTTTCTCTAGTACCCTTTGATGTTTTTAATGTACATTTTATAAATTTTTCTAAATTCCTTTTTTTTCTCTCTTAAAGGAATTTGAGAATACTTCACAAAAAATATTTCACTGTCAAATTTTGTAATACTGTCAAGCACCCCCCTAAAGTGCTGTTGAGTAGCTTTAGGGGTACTGGTATTCCCTTTTTTTTTTTTTTTTTGGAACTACTGCCATAGAGGCACTGCGTGATTTAAGGCTTCAGTCTCTCTTCTCATTAGCAATTACATGGGTATTTCTTTAGTTTCTCTGAACATATGTGTGTATGGGGGAAAAACAGAATAAAAAAAAAAACCCTTGAAATGCGTCTGTAAGATCTGGTGAGAGCTAATGTAGGGACAGACTGCACGGAATGTAGACCTGCTGCTTTGCTTCAGTGTGTTCATGGAGACAGATAATTGGCAGTGTTTTATTCATGCTTGTGGGCCTTGTTTACAGCCAGCGGGAGTGACATTGTGAAACTGTATGATCTCACCACACTATGTGAGGAGGCTACGGAGGAGAAATGCCAGAATCCCTTCACCCTGCCCGTCGCAGTGCTGCTGTATAAGTAAGGGCGAGCCTTGTGTGTTCTGTCTTTGCTGTGTATGTGTCTGGGCTGTTGCTGGACATTACAGCCAGGCAGATCGGTGTCCAGACAATGCTAAAGTGATACCAGCATAACGGCTTGTTTGCATAGAATTTAGAATGTACCTTTCAGGCACTGCTGCTATTTGTCAGTTTTCTTTTGAAGGACCAGATTTATTAATGTTTCAATATAACCAGTTGGCATGACACCTTTCTTTGTGACAGTATTAGAATTACTTATCTCATTCCTTAGGACAGCAGTAAATTGTTCTGGGTCTGCACGGCCATGGCTGGTACCTTCTACTTTACCATATGCACAGAGTGACTTTGGTCTGTATCTTCAGGAAAGATGCTTTTGACTGACTGAATCTTCCTGCTGGCTTGCAGGGTGGCTAGCAATATGATGATGAACAAGACCCAGAATAGAAAGCATTATGGTACCATCAGAACGTTGCTCCTTAACTGCATCAAGCTGTTGGACCAGGAGAGGCATCCTCAGGTGCATATATGAGCCTTTTTTCCTATGTAATGAGAAGAGTGTTGTTTTAATGAATGTGAGCTGATAAGGTGGAGCAGGCCTTCATACTGCACCGTGTCCCCTGACTTGTCGTTTTTGCCCTGCAGATCATTGCGTCGGCAAACTACATGCTGTCAGAGCTCTTCCAGCTTGACGAGTCCCCGGAGGATGGGGACTCGCTCCGAGGGGGGGGCTCGGAGGACAGCTACAGCGAAGAGGACGAGCTGCCGGAAGACAGCGATGAGAGCGGTTCCTACAGTGCCTGCGCGGACCCGCCCGATGCCAGCCGCGCTGTGGCCGTCATCAAGTCTGTGGACGAGCTGTCGGTTCCAGAGAAGTACAAGTATACGCATCAGATCAGAGTGAGTGTCTGGGTGCCAGCAGAGCGCTGTCTGGGCTAGAGGTTGCTCCTGGTTGGACTGCTTAAAGCAGGAATGTGCAGCTTGAAGGCCTGCCATGATGCAAGTTAACTTTGGACCATACAGTTAGGAAACGACATTGGCCCCATGTATATATTTAAGTTGAGGAATGATGTGTTGAATATTGAACTGAAGTGTATGAACAGCATTCAAACATAATGTCCGTCTTGTCTAAATGCGAAAGAGCCAGGTGGAGCATAGTGGTGATGGTGTTGTTCATTGAGCGGTTGGGACTATATGCAAACTGCAGGGGACCTAGGGTGGGGGCAGCAGGTTTTTGATGTGTCTCACTGCTAGAAGCACTTTATGATGGTACACGTGAGTGTGACGGGTCTGTAGACATCGAGGCAGAACACTGGGGACTTCTTGGGCACGGGGACAATGGTGGTAGCTTGAAGCACTTAGAGACAGTTGCACTGCTCAAGGAGCTGTCTGTCAGAACATCCGCTAGCTGGTTTACACATCCCCTCAGCACTCTGCTAGGGATATTGTTTGGTCCTGCAGCTTTCCGTGGGTTGACTTTACATAGATTCCTCGTCACGTCATCTGTGGTCGTCAGGATGTCATGCGTATTCTCTCGTCACGTCATCTGCGGTCATCAGGATGTCATGCGTATTCTCTCGTCACGTCATCTGCGGTCATCAGGATGTCATGCGTATTCTCTCGTCACGTCATCTGTGGTCGTCAGGATGTCATGCGTATTCTCTCGTCACGTCATCTGTGGTCGTCAGGATGTCATGCGTATTCTCTCGTCACGTCATCTGTGGTCGTCAGGATGTCATGCGTATTCTCTCGTCACGTCAT
>JABJVR010000052.1:4852587-4864462 GCA_025773905.1 Chitala chitala | reverse complement strand
TCATGCGTATTCTCTCGTCACGTCATCTGTGGTCCTCAGGATGTCATGCGTATTCTCTCGTCACGTCATCTGTGGTCCTCAGGATGTCATGCGTATTCTCTCGTCACGTCATCTGTGGTCGTCAGGATGTCATGCGTATTCTCTCAGCAGTGACTTTTGAACATATTTGTTTAAACCCGTTTTGTTGTTATTATTTTTCATGACAAATTATGGTTTAAAATGGTGAAATGCTTTGAGTTTTAAATCAGTATGTATGAATGGAAACATTTTGTGGCTATGTGATAATGTAGATTTACCACCATCAGATACGTCGTAGAGATGCTGCCTTCTTGACATGCTTTTGTGTTGTCCTTTATCCTTAGGCAGAGTAACACACCATAGACCATTTGAAACCAGTATTGATCAATGATAAACTTAATTGGTTGTTTGCTAATATTTGTATACCAAATGTTTTTTCTTAATTTTTTTTCTGAAACGTCTCTTGCTTTCCGTTGACGTGTTCTGTAGCCAAATTGCACGTACCCCATTTCCCACGACAAGGAGGAGCGATGTCGCTACATCCTCAGCTACGTTTTAAAGGTCAGCCGCTGGACTACACCCTCCGCTCTGTCTGATGACGGTTCTGATCGTCAACTTATCCATTGACGCTTACTGCTGTTGAGGCGTCTAACGTCTGTATGACTTGAGAACGTTCCTCTTTCCGTGGCCGTCGGCAGGGTCTGAAAGCCGTGGACAGCAGCATTAAGAAAGAGAGCGACCTGCCCGCAGCTGACCCCAACACTCCCATCCCGCTGAAGTATGAGCAGGGCAGCGATAATGGCAGCCACAGCTCTGTGGTGAAAGAGATCTCGCTGCTGCTCGATAAAGGTGAGCATGCGGGATTAAATAACTCACACGGATCCAGGCGTTCATGTTTATTAGCGCACCAAATCTTGTTGCTGTTCTTTTGATTGGTTTAGGGTGAATTTTAATTTTTTTTTGGGTCTACCCCTTATAACCTGTCCAGTTCGGTTTTTCATTTTCTGTATTTGGAAGAGCAGCAATATTGTATGTTAACAAGTGGTGACTACCTTGAAAGAACTGTAAGGCACATTAAGTTTGGCAACAGGGAATCATAGTATGAAAATGATCACTCACTTCAGAGGAATGTAAGTGTTATCAGAATTATGATAGGGGATCTATAAGGAGAGGCGGCAGCCACTGTTGTGACAATGGTTAGCTTGTGTCTTTATCGGCAAGCTTATTTTCCACAGACCTGTTGTCTACCTTCATTAAAAAAGTTCATGTCCTGAACCCATGCGTACAGGCAGAGATCAGTTTGTTTTCTCAGTGACATCCTCTTCAGTGGGGATCTCGATAACGCAGGCCTGAACAACATCAAAACGTAAAAATTTAGCATTTTTCTGAAGAAATTGTAGGTGTCATAAAGTCGTGCAAATGTCGTAACATCAGCACCTTTCAGACGGTCCGCACTATTGTTACGTTGTTACTCTGGTGTTTCTTGTACATTTCCAAGCTTTTCCTCCTGAAACGATTTAAAAAAGCACTGTGGTTTGGCAGGGCCGTGTCGTGATAACACCAGAGGCCCAACACGTTCTGGCATGATCCCGGGCTCCTGGCAGCATCGCATGAAGCTACAACTCTTCCTGAAGGCCTCCAAAGCTTATTACGTGCTGTCGGATGCAGCCACCAACCTGATGAAGTACGGCCGGGCCCTGCGCTATGTCAAGCTCGCCCTTCAGTGTCACGGTTTGTCTCTGCCCAGCTCGTTTGTCTCTCTAATGGAGTACAGGAGGGATTAAAAGGAACTCAAAGCTTTTCTGTTCCTCCATATCTACTTTGGCTTCAGTTTTACCTTGTGAAGCTATTTCTGAAAAAAATGAGGTCTGTTGATGAGTGCTTATGCTATGAAGTTTCTTTGCAGTGTATAAAAGTTTTTAAATCGGTGTTGGGTGACCTGGGGTTGGGTTTCTAACAGCCAAACTCTTTGTGTGATGTTGTAGATGCCTACTGCTCTATAAGCAACAGTCTGCACCCAGAGGTGCTGCCCTTCCAAAGCCAGTGCCTGTCTCTGTGCGGGGACATCCAGCTGTTGTTGGCTCAGAACCCGAGCAGCCGCGCTGCCTACCTGGAGGAGTACAGCTATCAGACCAAGGAGGACCAGGAGATCCTGCACAGCCTGCATCGCGAGAGCAGCTGCCAGGGTGCGGAGGCGCACACTCCTCTCCCTCTCACTCACGTGCTCAGCTTAAAAAGCATCACCTCCCACTTTTTCTCCTTTTAACCTCCTGATTTTTTACTTAATTAGCTTTAACTGAACTGTTGATTACGATACGTTTTTCAGCGTGTGAAATGTGGCTATAAAGTATGGCTGCTGCAGGTTTTTATTATGCCAAGTTACGGTATTTGTGATGGGCTTATGTTTTACTTACATTTTCAGTTGGTACAAACAGTATCTGTATGAATCAGGTCTTTTATAATGTGTACTTTAACTGTGTAATATCACAGAACCACAGTAAATCCTTCATGTAACATAAAACCAATTAAGATCTCAGAATTGCAACTAGGTACAATTAATAGTATGTACTTTTTGTGAGCTTTCCTGTAAGTTACTTTAGAGAGACACTGAAAAGGTTAAAATTGGAGAAGAATTATGCATGTATCCATTCATATATCATTATTAATTATGAACATGTCACCCTCCCCAACTTATATTTTTCTAGCTTTCAATATGGCCACTGATCTGGCCAATGACCCAGAGTACCAGCTGTTTGTGAGCTCTAAGTGCTACGAGGCAGCCTTCGAGCTGCTCTCCTCAGAGGAGCTCAAAGCTCAGCACCCGGAGCAGCTGTACCAGGTGCTGAAGAGGGTGGGCAACATCCGCAACGAGTTGGGCGTCTTCTACATGAACCAGGCGGTGGCCACGCAGACGGAGAAGGAAGGTGGGCACGCCGACCACGCCCACGGCCCACCCTTGGCGCGGTCACTTTCTCACCACCCGCCCCCGTCTCACGCCCCACTCCTCTGTGCTTTCTCCGCAGCAAAAACGGCGGTGTCGGTGGCCGAGCAGGAGCTGTGGAAGAAGAGCTTCTCCTGCTTTGAGAAAGGCCTGAAGGACTTTGAGACCATTGGCGACGTGGCGAACGTGGCGCTGCTGCTGTGCAACATGGGCAGGCTGATGCGCATCTGCGCGCAGGCCCACTCCGGCGCGTCACTGCGCGTCAGTCGCAGCGAGTTCTCGCCAGAGGAGGCGCTGTACTACAACAAGGTAGCACAGGGGCAGTGTGGTTAGGGTGTGGCTTCGGTGCTTAAGGGGGAAAGTCTGTCTTTGGTGAAAGGTCTAAATGCGTGTTCGAGGCCCTACAGTAGGCATGTAAAGCTGTGTGCTTTGGAGGAGCAACCACAGTAGTGATTATACGAGTTAATGTGTGAGGACTTAGGTGGTGCTCATGTGATTCTGAGCTGCGTGTACATGGAGTTCCTGTGCTTCTGCATGTTCCTCCATGTCACTGTGTGCAATGCGTCATGTGGCAGGCCATTGACTATTACCTGAGAGCCATGAAGTCGCTGGGGAGTAGGGAGAGTCATGAGACTGTGTGGGACTCTGTCAACTGGGAGCTGTCCACCACGTACTTCACCTTAGCCACCCTGCTGCAGGACTACGCCCCCTTGTCCAGGAAGGCCCAGGAACAGGTGAGGTGCACCACGCTTCTCAAACTGACCAGTGCTTGGGAAAGAGGTCAGCAACGCTTGTGTTTGTGCAGCCTAATTGTTTGTTTGTTTGTTTGTTTGTTTGTTTTTGCCTGAGGGTCCCATTTTTTCTGATTGCATTTCCAGATCGAAAGGGAGGTGACAGAGGCCATGATGAAGTCATTGAAGTATTGTGACCTGCAGACGGAGTCGGCCCGCCAGCCACTGTACCAGTACAGGGCTGCCACCATACACCACCGCCTGGCCTCTATGTACCACAGCTGCTTCCGTAACCAAGTACAGGCCTTTCCATATACTTTTTCTCAACTCCCAGCTTGTGGGATAGAGTCTTGTGCACTTTAAAGTGCATGTCCCTATGTGTACTTGGCTGACTTCCTGTTGATGTACTGTGCTCCTAACAGCTGTAGATGTGCAGACATTAGCATGCTGCGGCTCTACAGGACAAGGTTATCCATTATGGTTTTTGTTCAGATGGTCACGCTTGCCGTGCTGTACTTCTGCCTGTGTGGTGCAGAGCAATAAAGTGGCAACCTCGCCGCAGCGGGTCGTGTTTATCAGCATCGTCCGGTGATGTTATTTAAATTTGGTACGGCCCTCTCAGGTCGGGGATGAGCATCTGCGTAAGCAGCACCGCACCCAGGCAGAGCTGCACTACGGCAAAGCCGTGCAGCTGTTCCTCAGCCTGCGTGACGCGCCCTGCGAGCTGCTGCGGGCCCAGCTCGAGAGGGTGGCCTTCATCGAGTTCCAGATGGCAGGTGAGCCCTAGTGCTGCGGGAACTGCAAGGAGAAGAGTGTAACTGTGAGAGAGGCCAGGTCGGGGGGGGGTCTAAAGATACATTTTTTTTTTCGATTGTCTCAGCTTGAAGGTTTTGTATAGGACAAGTAATGCAGCGTGGAATTCTTATGTCAACCAAGATTTGTGAGTGATCTTGCATCAGTGACTCACACCTTGCACAGCTGAGACCATGTCAGATGTGTGGTCCAGCGAGTAAGAGCTTGTGCAGCTACGACTTTAAAAGGCTATTTTTCTGAGATGTATCTGAAGAGTACAAGATGCTTACACACATACGTACATGGAATATGATAACTGGAATTTATTACACAAGTGTGGGCCAAAAGTGAAATGCTCCATGCTTTTCTTCATGGCTTCATAACTGCTGTTTTGTAGGGCAGAGCAGCACTGCTGCAAAACTGAAGACACTCTCAGGTGCCCTGGAGATCATGACAGAGGCACGTCATGCATTCCGGCTCATTCACAAAGAGCTGGAGGAGGAGGGAAAGGAGCAGGAGGAAGGTCAAGTGAGTAGCAGCATCGTGACTCTGGTTCTGTGGCTCTGAGGACTTCAGTGTGTGACTCTTGTTCTGATACCCCACAGGCCTTGGCTGATGGAGACCCAGAGGCGTCAAGACAGGGCAACAGCGCAGCCTCCTCCAGCCTCAACACACAGGAAGTGCAGAAACTGGTCAGCGTGTTTGAGCCTAGCTTCTCTTTCCTGTTGCTGCACCTGGTCAAGCTGATTACAACCAGCAAGCGGAAGACCAGGTAAGGGTCAGACTGTGGGAGTGTGTGGATGAGTGCTCACTTGTTATTTTGGGTTTGTATTTGTGGAGTTGCATAGGTACCAAGGTGACTGTTAAAGGTGGTTACCTTTTTAGAATGTAAATTTATTTTCACAATTTAATTTTGTCTGCTTATGTGTAATGTTTTACTGGTTTATAAAACTTGGGTAAAAATCAGTGCGAATTGTTGAAGAACCTGTATCAGTACCAGTTCATTGGTGCAGTGCTCAGTTCTGTGTGGGTTAATGTTTCTCCAGCCCAGAGGCATCCCAGAAATTTTCATGTTGCATTATGGGCTGCTTTAGTGACATTCTGGATTGGGAGTGAACAGTTGAAAAATTTAACAATGTCTACTTAAGGGCATAGAAGAGGTGTCAGGATGCAGTTTTATTTTTCTGTGAAATGTCTGATTTAAATGTTTTAATTAAAACATGTTAATCAAGCTCCATTACTGTTATTATGATCTTGTGCAGTACCAAAGAAGAGGAAATGGTGAAGACCTACAAAAACATTTACTCCAGACTTCTGCGTGCTGACAAAACTGCTCCCCTTATCCACCGGGTGGCACTCTACCTTGAGCTCCTCCATCAGCTTGCCAGTCACTCCAGTCGAAGTGAAAATGTAGCATCGCCGTGACGACAGTTAGTTACAGCACCATTGCCTTAGCCGTTGAGTTCTCCATGTCAAACACTTGAGCACAATTTAGAAATAAATAATTCACACTTCTGGTTCACCTGCAGTGCCTTGCTGGACAAGTCTATGGGTTTTACATCTTTTCTTTTTACTACTTTATGCCCTTGTTTATAACAATTTTTGAGAATCCAGTTTTTGTCTCCTAAAGCTGAATGTTTTCTTTCAGTGCTTTCTAAAATTAATGCAAGTTGTGCTACAATGAGTGACAAAATTAATCGAGGAAAATGAGGTCTTCATGAAGGTTACAGAAACGGAGCGTTTAAGGAACATTTAAAATGTACAGATGATATAAATAATGTGCAATATTTGGGAAAGGCTTCATATGAACTGTTTCATGAAAGGTTTTTTTCAGGTTATAATTAAGCATTTGAATTGCTTGACTTCAAATAAAAGCTTGAATGTGGTTCATTGTTATTTTTTAAAGTATTGTCATTCCAAAAACTGTTCCAGCTACTTCGGTGTACTGGACTTTGTGTACTGTTATTGGGGTTTTGACAGTGAGGTAAGGCCAAGCACATGAAGTTAAATACATTATTTCCCTTCTGTGGAAGCTGTCACAGGTAAATTATGGTAGCACAAATATATTTGATTGAGGTTTTGAACTTAACATTCCAAGATTCATTTTCCTCAATGTTAAAATGCATTCTGTGCTCAAAATAATTTGTGCTGATATGGATCTGCTCACCAGCAGCTGGTTTACTCCGAGTGCTGTTGTCAAGGATGCAAGTGAGTCTGACCTCAGCACACGTCCGAGGGAAAATTTACACCTGAAATCACTCGTCAATTTGTACACACTCTGCACAGTGGATCCTCCCTGCAAAACTGCTCAGATCGCATCTGCAACTTTACACAAAAACGTTTACTCCAATCTCATTTTAAAACAAAAAAATACCGTGGTGGTTCCAGCAATGCAGAGTCATCATGGGATGTACAGGGCCAAACTGCAACCTTGCAACGTCATGTCCCATGCTTGTTTGTTTTGCTTTAGTAAAAATTGCGGTAAATTTGCTAAGAGCACATATGTATTCGTTCCTACAGACTTTTGAAAATGGTTTTCATTAGTGGACAAGTTGACATTTTAATGACAAATTTTATAAGAAATTGCTCAAAAACTCTTCAGGATTCATCAACATTACAGTTCCATTTCAGCCAATGTCGGCCTATTTAAAATCTACGACTGCGTGCACAATGCAAACTTATTGACACAAAACATTGTCCTGGTTTACATGGTTCTCTTTTTGTCCTTGTATCAGTAACAATTAATACCAATATCATGATAAAATACACTCTGCTACAGTAGGCCTGTTGACGTTCTGCATCATCTATGAAGATATACCTAGAACAGATGGCGATATACTGTATAAACATCTGAACCAAGCTGTTTTGTAATGCCATGATGACACCTGTATGCTGACGACATCATCATCATCCAATTGTGTGAAAGTTTAGCAGCCTTTCCCCAGGACAGAAAAACACAGTATTTCAAACAGACATCAAACAATAAAAACACAAGTCCAAGGCAAGCTTTTCTGGGATCCTTGACAAGCTCTCACTGTATCACACATCTTTCATAAGAGCGTTTTTTAGAGCAATGCTTATGCGGATTACTCTTTAGAGTCTTGGTTTTGTTTTTGTAGCCTTTGGTGGTGCCTGAGCCAGCGTGGTCCAGGATGTGCTGCAGTGCATGTTTACTGTCACTAGGGGGCAGTCTGTGCAGGTAGCATTGTGGAGCTGTCTGTAGGAACCTTGAAAAGAATATATAATGTTATACTACAGGAAGAGAAAAATGTTACAAGTATTCACCACTTATTGTTATTAGCAAGAAATATGGCTATAGTTATGATCTTAGATTCTGAATATAGCTAATAAAATTATTTTTTTGTGTACAGCATAATTTTATGGTTAATATTCTGTAAATTGCTACACACTTTAAAGAGCCAATGCTAATTTCTTTATAATTACAGCAGGATAGGAGGTAAGCCGGTATACAGACTTACAGCTCTGGTGTGATCTGAGAGACAACGTGGATGCACCTGTTTTCAGCAAAGGTGCACTCGTGAAACAACACCCACTCAGGCAGCCTCTGTGTCTTCACCTGAGTCCGGTACGTGGACAGAGGGTGGATCTGAACAATGTGGTCATGTGTGAGATTCAGGTATTTACCTGACCCATCCACACATCTGGCAATCTAAAACAAGAAAAAATATAAAGTGAGATAATTTTATTACAGTAAATGTTACCAAGAACCACATGGTTGCAAATCTAAAATGAAAAATGATTTCATATTCCTGAGAAAAAAGGATAAAAGGTAACGAAAATTTTTAAAAAATTTTTTTGTAGTTAACATGTATTGATGTGGTGCCTATGCATATTAACGTGGCTTTGATGACTGTTTCCACAACATCACAGGGACTCTACCTGCATGAAGAACCCAGAGAGCAGTGCTCTCTTCACGTTGAGTATGTTGGCCTTTGTGCCGAATGCAGGCCTCGACACAGGCAGTTCCAGCCGGCTGAGAATCTCCATCACCTCTGATCGGATGGCATCAGCCATCTGCAGTGCAAAGTAGCTGAGGAAAAAATCCTGACACCACTTCTCCAGACTTACATCTGTAACAAATTTAGAAGGGAAGTAAACGGAATACGTTAAGATATTTGAGCCTTTTTCTTCGTGCTGTACTTCAGAACCCCTTTTTGGTACATTGTCTACTGAGCACTCTCAAATCTGATTTATCTGAGATAATACCTGACCAATAATTTCATATAACAAAAGAATTTGGCAGCCTATTGGCTTCTTTTAAACCCTAATGTAATTTCTATACTGTCGGTTGGCATGACCCACTCACAGGGCTGCTGCTGGATTTGCTTGAAGGCATGGAAGATGTTAATCAAAGTAAAGTGGTCCCCCTCTGGGTGCTGAAACAGTGCACGACACCGTGTGACCTCCAGCCGGGACGCTGCAGGTGGCTCGAGAAAACAGCTTGGTGCTGAAAAAGGTTCAGAACGTGGAGTCGGGTCAGCTGCTGACTGCCAAACCACTTTTCTGCCAAGCACAGCTGTTGCTCTCGGTGCCTTGTCCATATGGCATAGAATATGCAACTGCTAAATCGCTATTTGTTTACCTAATGAACACAGACAGTGACATACGCTTGTTTGCCAAACTGCTTATGTCAACACCATTAATTTAATTTGCTTGGAAATTAAAAACCACTGACGCACCACGCCACGAGTTTAACAAACTTGGAGTGTAGGGTTTAGTTGAAGGAAATGCATAAAGCAGTAGATTTCACAACATGCAGTTCTGGAAGGCGGTTTTTACATATACAAGCGCCACAAATGCAGCAGTTGCAAAAAGCAGCGATTGGGTCGCACCTGTGAGCATTGCTGCGACCGTCGCCACCTCGCTCACGCAGTCCAGCTCGCAGGATGCAAGCAGGGCCTTGGCCATCTGTGGATCCAGTGGGAACTCAGACATGATGATCCCAATCTCGGATAAGTTCCCATCGTTGCCTAAAGCTGCCAGGTAATCCAACTCTTCCAGAGCTTGCGTCAAGCTCTCTAGATCTGAATGGATATAGGGCATTGCATAAACATACTTAGAAGAAATCCTTTTTTTCCATTAGGCCACCACACATTGTGTAACCATGGGAAGGCTTGTCACACTTATGACATTCATGTGGCTTCAAAATGCCACATGCTTGCTGTCTTATTTTTCTATTAATGTTTCTCTCTGACATAACATCTTAAAGCTAATAAAAAATACTGTTGAAGGACAAACAAAAATATAACAAAAGCAACAGCTATTAGTAGTACTATTCATGTTATTGTCATCATTATCATTGTCTTGTGTGGATGTACACACACATACTGATTTTATGTAAGTGGTACATGTCTAAGGGGGTATACCACAAAGCAAGGTTATTGGTTTAACAGGGTTTCTTCAGGGTTGTTAGAATTTTCTGTTCTAAAAATGAAAACTTGTAATTAAACAAATTATAATGTGCCAAGCATAAAATATCATGGTACTGTACTTCATTTATCTTGCAGAGTCAGTAACCTTGCACTATAGTACACTGGTCTTCTAAATTTCCACAATAAATGTATGAGGTTTGAATGCACATTTCTTTATCATGACTGTAGTAAAACTCCTTGCCCTCTTGTTCCTTTGAACTCATTAACTCGGTAAGGTACATTCTTGTACTTGATAGCACAGCTTTAATTCAGTCCGGTTAAATAAATTTTTATATAGCACCTTTCGCACCAGTTACCAAACATTTTGCATAATGTTAAGAACAGGTTTGGTCAAAACAAATCCCTTCAGTGAGCATGCCTTGTGTCAACACTTGTCTGCTTGTCTCCAATGGGGGTTGGGATGGGGGCCAATTCCCCGGCTTGTGTTAAAGACCATCTGTACAGAGCACATGGGCCAAACAGACCAGACCTGCCATGTGGACCTCCTGCAGGTCAACAGGACTCACAGGGTACAAATGACCAATGTGTGCTTTCTCATTTACTTACATGGCAGGACAAACTCTGTTTTGCCATTCTAGGCTTCTTGATAATTCTGTGCTGTATACTCAGAAATGTTGGCATCCTAAATCCTATGACCATTGTGTAAATCGGCCTGTTTAGTACCCACAGTAACAATAATAGATATGTAAAAATATTTATGAAGATATTTTCAGTCTGCCTGGCAACCTTCTCAATGAGTGAGCAGGTAAAGTTATAGCTCACCTGGTCTGCTGATGAAGTCACACTGCTTCAGACCGACAGCTTCCATTCTCTTCAAAAAAAGAACAGTAGACACAATGTTTGACTCCAGGATGGGAGGGGAGATCTCCAGGGGCAATTCTGCTTCCTCTGGAAAGAGTCGAAAGCACTTCCCTAAACAGAGCAAACAGCAGTATTCCTCATGGCCAGACCCACAGTAACAACAGAGGCAACTGAACATGCTGCAGATTTTGAAGTAGAGCGTTTAATTTACTACAAATTCATTTACACAATTAAAATCATCTTCTGTATAGAGCTGCTGCATTTACATCTAATGTTCCCAGTACTGGAACAGTTTTTATAACCTCTAGCTTGTAATTCAAACTGTGCCTTTATATCAGAGAGTTCTGAAATTTCTGTGATGAACTTTGGTAGCATTTTCCCAAAGGAACGGCTCGAATTCTCCTACCTGATATGCCGACAAGTTGCCTGCGAAGGTCTGCTTGGCTTCTGCTGACCGTTGTTACCGTGACAGCACCCGCTCTGACCTGAGAGTCATACAGCTGACAGTAAGAAATAAAGAAACTATATGAGGCACAGAGGGTAGTGCAGGTCACCTTCTAACCAAAAGGCAGACAGACAAAGGCTGTTTTATCAGCTTCAGGTACACAGACTTGTAGTCGTGTGCAGCAGAAAAATAATGGGAAACTCAAGGTGAACAGAGGCCAACGTTTAAAAGAGTTCAACTGCATCTCAGGCAGGCTCAATAGTGCACAGACAAACAAATTCCAAGAATTAGAACTGCTTGGAGCACAGTGTTTAACATCAACCTGCGGTGTCACTCACAAGCTTCTTCTGCAAGCCAGTATCGATGACAAACTTTATGGTGTCCACCGCCCAGAACAAGTCCTCCGTCTGACTGATAGTGAGGAAGACCTTCCTGCCGCTGACATGCTGACTGTCAAAAGCTGGCCAGCCCCACGACTGTTCAGGGCACAGGGTGATGGGCACCAGGTCCCCCGGATTCTTAGTTAGGCCCGCCCGCTCTTGGCACAGAATGTTGTATGCACTGCTGACCTCCTGGGCCACAAAGCAAACAAATGGAGATACTGGAACATGTGACTGATCATTTTTTACCTTCAGCATACCTCACTATTACTTTAACTACACTGTGAACCCATCCCTATATTATACAGCATATA
>JABJVR010000052.1:4832876-4852487 GCA_025773905.1 Chitala chitala | reverse complement strand
CAATGACCATGCAGGATCTTGTTAGCCTTCATGTGTCTGAGGTGACCAATGACCATGCAGGATCTTGTTTTCCCTCAAGTGTCAGAAATGACCAATGGCCGTGCAGAATCTTGTTAGCCTTCATGTGTCAGTGAAGTTATTTGCATTGCTGATGTCTGTCACTGGTGTCACTTTTGCCACCATTACTTCACTCTCCACTACGTCAGACAACTCTCTACCTTTTAACTGCCTGTCAACCCCATTCCACCCCTTGACATCACTGGATGTCTGACACCATTGGGCATCCCATACAAGGTACAGTTCTGCAGAGAGGGGGTGGAGGCAGCTGATGAAGTTGGCAGACCTTAATAAAAATCAGTTACTGCTTCCCACACTTTATTAGTCTTCATTCTATCTCTCAGTTTTTAATTAAATGTCAAAACTCAGTCCTTTGCTGCTAAAAAAGTAAGCACACATGAAACGTTTTTTTACACAGTACTTTTTTGTAGTGAAAATTGCTCCAGGTTTCCTTCATTACCCTTCCTGTGTTTTCCTTTAATTCCTACTAGTGATAAGGAAATGTCTAGCCAACACCAACAGTCAGATATTCCTAAAGTTGTTACCGATGTCAATGCCGATAGCCAGTTGGTTTTGGAGCTCTGTTTACGGAAGGACTGTCCACCCTAATAATTAAGAAATGAATAACATTCCAAAAATTTGTATAATCAGACATTTTTAAAGACAACACCCAACATCAAAGTGATTCAACGCAGCAGACATTTTTCTGCTTGCACTGTTGGCACGTGGGCATGCATTACACATGATGCTCATGCATGAGGTTAAATATTGGCTTGTTTTTAATTCCTACCAGTACCACAAAAGCAGGCCCACCATCACTGTTGTTTTCCCATTTGCTAGATTAAAAATTTGGACCTGTTTAGACTTGATTATTGTCATTCCTAGATATTCAGCGTCTGTCATTTTATGGTCCACTCCAGCTCAAATCTTAAAGAGATTTCAGCCGATCACATCGTTACGTGTCTCCAAATAATTTTTCCTCAGAGCCTGTATCACTTTCTGTATCATAGCTTTATCATTGTTTATGATTTTTAAGAATCTGTTTCTATTTCTACTTCCTCTAATTTGTCAGCATAACCCAGTTGTTCTGTGTGTTATTGCTGTCCTTCTCCTTCCTTACTTCTTGTGGTCTATCCATCCGTTGTCCTCATCTGTAACTCCAGAGTACTGAAAAAGGTTCCCACCCCACTGCTAATGGGTGTAAACCCAATACCTGTTTCTGAAGAATACACTTCCTGTGGTCACAATAATGTTAGAAACAAATTATCATTGCTTTGGTTCATCGGACATTCACCGTATTTGTATAACCTGTTGCAGATATTGACTGACATGTACTGTGATGGTAAGGATATTTGGAATGACTGCATAATGTAGGTGGATTAATAACAGTACGTTAAAGCAGTATGTTCCACATATACAGAGGAGTCCTTATAACTCTCTGCCCATGCATTATCACTCCCCAGACAGAAAGGTAAATGAGTGGCTAATAGTGAAACATTTCATCCTTGTGGTCCTTTGGTGAAATGAGCCGTTAATCATTTTCTGCTTCTAATGAATTCGGTGTTGTTCATGTAAAAAAGAGAGCCTGTAATTAATATGTTATCAATTTTTTTAAATTGATTTGTTCTTAATGCAAAATGTGAATGGAAGGAGAGTTTTTGGGTCACATAAATTGCATCCAAGCTCATTGTGTGGAGACACATTTTCCACCGTGCTTGTTTCACGCATTCATGCTTATAGTGTTTTTGATCATTACATGAAACGTGGTAACTGTCAAAGCATGCGGCATATGAAAGGCGGGCAAAGTGAAAGCGAGGGACGGAATGAAAGAAATACCAAGACCTTTACAAAACAGGAGAGTGCTTCTCAAGCTCTGAACACAGCGATGGTGTCAGGATAACAAATCGCATGTAATGGACAGAAAGATCCATATCCTCTAAGTCTTCCCGCTCAAAGTTCATATTTCTGAGTTGCTCCTTCAAATTTGCTGTAAAATGTTTTAGTCCCTTTTACTGCATCTTTATCAACTCTGGCATAGAGGAATTGGCCTGTATACTGATTAGTCATACATTGCATGGATGGTCTTCTTATTTTATTTTTTTTCCGGCTATTTTTTAGTTGAGTCATGGAGTAAAAGAGGAGTTAATATTAGATACACAGGAAGTAAATGTGATTTGTATCAGGTTGGTATGCTGACAGTAATGCTGGCATGCTGGCATCTCTCTACTGGTGTGAATTGGGTCTCTGCTCCGCAACCAGTGTACACACACTACATGGCGAGACAAGCTCAATGTTTGATTGCTAAATGTAAAAAATATAGGCCAATGCCTCTTAATATGCCTTAATTGGAACCAGTTTGCTTGTTTTGTGCTAACTCTTAGCCCCTATCAGAAGCAATCACCCAGAGAGAGCCATTGGTATTCTGCACACAAATCGACCGGACTGAACAAGTTAGCTGAGTTGATGTTACTCATTTCCCCTTACACGATGAAAATTAAGACCAGCAATGATCTAATTAAGCCTCTCTCCTCCATGTCCTAATAAACATTACTTGAAACATAGCTGAACCCCTTCTGCACTGAGGTAGGTTTTGGGATTGTTTTTAGTTATCCTTCCAGATTGGATGTAATTTTGGTTAGGTTTCCCAGGCTTTGAGTCTCCATTGTTTAATGTCTGCTAGTAAAGTTTAAGCCCATAATTAACTGGTTGTGTAGTGCTGACAAGCTTGATTGGCAGAGTCCCAAACAGCACTGATGATCAGGTAGACCTTGCTAAACCAGACCCTCTGCGTGTGTATGAGTGTGTCTGCCCAATGCAGACTGCTTCGCCTGCACTACCTAGCATGACATGCCCTCTAGCTTTTCTCAAGCATCTGCTTTCCATCCATGTATTTGTAGCTGCAAGTGGGTAAAACCTCCCCAACACCCCAGCCGTAATTTTCAGCTCTTGGTGCTTCTCTGCACCTTGTCACCTCACAGTCCCGTCACATATGTCGAACAGTGCAAAAGCCCACTAGGCACTGCTTAAGATAATCCTCAAAGTAACCATGTTAAGGTGTGTAGCTTTCTTACCTGCTCTGCCAGGTGCTCTCCTACTCTACCTGCTGTTCTCAGGGGTCCACTGTCCCTGTTGGCACTTACTCAAAAATTTATGCCATAATAAATCTGGTCCCATGCGGTGCATTGGATACAGGTTTATCTTGTTCAATTTCCCAGCACTCTTGCTGCTCTCTGATGTGCAAATATGCACACTTTTAACCATGTCTCTTGATAGATACTTCCAAACACATTCCTAGCTCATTATCTCTGCTTTTGCTATCTGGATTTTCAGTTAGCCAGACCATAACTATGAATGACACATTTTGTTACGTATACCCAAAATTTTCACTAATATGTGCCGAGTATCTGGGCCGAGCACTGCGAGCCCAGACCACACCATAAAAGTGTTAAACAGCAGAACAAGAAGCTGTGGATGATGTTTAATGTATAACCAGGCTCTGTGTCCTATTAGCCCTATTAAAGTTATTTTACTGTCAATGATTTTTCTTTACTCATTGTACATTTCCATTTTTGTGCTGTATTTGTGCAAAGTACCGTCAATATTAGCTGTAATGATGAAATATCTTGCTTCAGGTTTTAAAACATTTGCCAGTCTTTCGGTAAGTGACATAAAAGCAAGCGCACAAATTGTGAAAAGTTGTGTGATTAACTTTCAAAGTCATGCAAGGAACATGCATTTTTTGAATATCTGGCAGTGGATTTGCTTGTATGGTTGTGAAAACACTGCTTTATTTGCAATTAAAGTTGTTAATTTAAAAAATGGTAATTACCATTCTATTGATAGGAGCATCCCCTCACTTTTAATTTTTTTATGGAATGTTTATTTTTCCTATTTGTATTTTTGAATTTTTTGTACAAACAAATTGTTATTATTGTCTGGTTATCATTCTGCTGTAACATTTCATACACATGTACAGCCCCTATTCCATAAAAAAGCTGGGACATTTTGTAAAATGTAAATAAAAACAAAATGCAATCAATTACATACATGAGAAAAAATTGTCAGTCAGTTTAAGAACATTGTTGCTCAAAGTGCAATTGTGAGAAATGTAGGCCTATCAACATTTACGGTCCATAACATTATTAAAAGATTCAAAGAATCTGATAACATCCATGTGCGCAAAATCCAAAGATGAAAGCCAACACTGAATGCTTATGATCTACAATCCATCAAGAGGCACTGAATTCAAAACCAATGTAAGACAATAGAAGATATAACAACATGGCCTTAGGAATACTTCAGGAAACTTTTGTCAGTAAACACAGTTCACCAATACCTCTTTAAATGTAAGCTATAACTCTACAGAGGAAAACACAAGCCATACATAAACAACATCTAGAAATGCCAATGACTGCGATGGACTGATGTGAAATGTAAACGTGTGTTGTGGTCCACATTTCGGCTCTGTTTTGGAAATATTGGCTGTTCTGTCATCAAGGCGAAAGATAAAAAGGACCACCCTGATTTTTATCAATGAGAAGTTCAAAAGCCAGCATCTGTGATGGTATGGGGGTGTGTTAGTGGCCATGGCATGGGTAACTTATGTGAGGGTACCATTAGTGCTGAGGGGTACATACAGATTTTGGAACAACACAAGCTGCCATCCAGATGACATCTCTTTCAGGGAGGTCCTTGTTTATGCCAGCAGGACAATGCTAAGCCGCATTCTGCATGTGGGCTACAACAGAGTGGCTTCATAGTAAAAGAGGGCAGGTGCATAACTGGCCTCCCTACAGCCCAGTCTGTCCCCCATTGAAAATGTGTGATATGCTATGAAGCACAACATATGACAGCGGAAACCTAGGAATGTTGAGCACCTTAAACCATACACCAAGCAAGAATGGTAAAACTTTCCACTCTCAAAAATTCAACAATTGGTGTTTTCTACTCCTAAACACTTACTGAGTGTTGTTAAAAGAAGAGGTGATATAACACAGTAGTGAACATGCCCCATGTTCCAACTTTTTTGGAGCGTGTTGCAGCCATCAAATTCATAATAATCATTTGTTTCCTAAACATAATCTGTTATCAGTTTCAACTTTAAATATGTTGTCTTTGTGCTGTATTCTATTGAATATATGTTAAGAAGGATTTGTAAATCATAGCATTTTGTTTTTATTTACATTTTACATAACATGTCAACTTTTTCAGAATAGGAGTTGTACAAATTAAGAGAAAATTAATTATATTATATATCCTAAACCTTATTTAAAATCTATGCCATGGTTTAACCTAATACTACCAATATTTTCACTGAAAAGATTGCTAAAAACATACAGGGTAAAAGAAATAGAGTGCGTGCTTTTTTTTTTCGTATATAAAGTGTAGCAGCTGGCAAGATGTAATTGGCATTCAGCAATGCACTATGGGACATTTTTATATAGCTTCCTTTCTCTGACTGCCTGTTTTATTCAGTTTCATGTGGCTGATTTCTGTGTGCTGTCCTTGTTGATCCTTCATTCCCAGGTTTTTCTTTTAACACCCCCCATCCTTCTCCCCTCACTATGCAATTTATTTCTAAAAATGCTCGCTTGTTCTTTGACCTCTTCTCACCTGCTTCCTGTGTGAATTTGATCAGGTCTTGACTCATTTTCAGAGTACTTGTGCTGCATAAATCCCAGCAGTTTCTCCTCTCCCTGACAGGCACAGAACTGGCTCTGGGGTTTCCTTATCTTATATTGGTCTCCAACCAAAAACATCCCCTTTCCCAAAAAGGGGTTAAGTCTACAGGAACGGCTTTAAGTCAATTAAGAGGCAGGTGCTGTGTAATTGGGTTTGTTATTAGTTGAACTGTCAGTAAATTAAAAATTGATCTTGGGGAACAGGATGGAAAGAAGAATCCTCCTCCTGAGTCTCAGATGGTGGCGCGTGTAAACTCAGCACAGGGCTCAGGCACTGCCATTGGCCTTTTACATGCTCTTATTGACCACATTGGTAGTATAAAAATCCATGTGAGGAGATGCTGGGGCCCTCAGGGGGGATGTGCAGCGTTGCACCACTAATGTATAGTGCCACTCCAGCACTTTTAAACTGCAGTTCCAATTCTACTTCTATGCCAGAACTCTAAAAAAAATAACACATAAAGTGCTTCTGTGTTTTTTTATTTATCACACTCATAAGTAAGAAGTGTGTGTGTGTGTGTGTGTGTGTGTGTGTGTGTGAAAGTCATAATGTATGAGGCAGTATAGCTTTAGAATAGGTTGAGTGCCCTGCTGAAGGGTACAACAGAAAATCCCTCCTGGAATGTAAATATGTAGTGTTTTTGTTAAGCAAGTTTCCAAGTCCATCATAATGTTTTTATCCCTGCATTCCTGGGTAATCACCTGCTCACCTCTTTGTAGAAGGTCTGCTAATATGGTACAAATGAAATTATATCTCGTTACTTTGTTCAGTGCCTGTTACCTGGTTCACCTTAATCACACCCAATTTAAGACTGCAGTCAACTTTAAGATTATAATTATCTTATATTTTTAGAGTAGAAGTCAAGCTGAAGCTCTGCCAGTCTTGAGCTGTTAGTTTCCTGAGTTCTGAATAAGGCATTAGGGTTGTCGTGTCTCGATATTGAATGACCATTTAGAAAACCTAGAGAAAGCTGTATTGTCAGTTTGCCAGCCTTGAGGTCGCATGTTGGGTATGGTAAATCAACAAGACTCCAAGAGAATGCAGACAAACAGCCAACCCAATCATGGTTCTTGGCATCTCACCCCAAATTCGATGTATTGTACACTCGCTTTGAGTTTTTCAACAGCGACCACCCCCTCCCCAAGCATGGGTCCCAGCAGCACCTCCTTTGATGACATTGACAAAAGGAATTTGCAGCCTGGATTGAGTTTCAGCAGAGAACAAACTAATTTATAGAATGACTAATCATGCCAAATGCATAGGCAAAAACAATGGGGTTTAAATTAAAAATTTATTGAGTTGTATGGCTAAATATTTCCCTGATGTACAGTACACTGATACAATAACCCAAACATCAATTTCTATAATGGAAATATAACTACTATATCTATAATTTGGACCGAGACTTTGGATCTCTTACTGTGTAATATATAACACATTTGCATTAAGGCGAACCGTGTCATATACAATACATACCTATACAAATCACGTCATATAGGGATTCTCAAGCAAGTGAAGCAAAAGCAAATTTGGTTAAACTGTTTTCCTTTTCATTCATCTTTGATTTTTTTAAATAGAGGAGAAACCGAAATGTAAAAGAAGACAACACTATGATCCACACATATCGGTGCAGACTTTGTGTTGCCGTGGCTTCAAATGTCACTTGGCAAAGGTAGGTATTTGCCAAGCGCAGTGAAAAACAAAGGCAGTGTAATTCTTATTGCATCTCATCTTCTTCAAGCTGCTCTTCTAGGTGAGGGTCACAGGAGCATGGTAATTATGCAGAAAAATTCATGCCACCCTGTCACAGACCAGCACTGCAGGTCTACTTACCTAAGAGCACCGAAAGCAGGAGCTCCCACTTTGGAAGCTAAAGTAAAACTATGTGAGTTAATCTTTACTTAATTCCTGAAAGCCCAGTAATGGATATAAGGTAGTTTATAATGCTATAATATGTTTCAAACTTTTAAAAACTGCTGAAATGTAGTTTTGGGATTTTAGTCGAAAGGAATAATAAGGAGTCCTGGATCCTCAAGGCCCCTTTATTTTACAGTTTGATTATCAAGTAACTTCTTAAACATTTCCTGAAATCAGTTAACTGTAATGTGTACAAACATATTTATTCTCTTTAATACTTTTATTCTGGGACTCATTCATAAAAATGTTTTATGTACGTATGCATAATGTATGCAGGAAAACATAAATATATATTTGGAGAAACAGTAAAAGCCAAATTTATAAAACCTTAGATAAACTGAGGTACAATCCATCCATCCATCCATCCATCCATTATCTTAACTGCTTATTCCTGGCGAGGGTCGCGGGGAAGCCTGGAGCCCATCCCAGAGCACATAGGGCGCAGGGCAGGGGACACCCAGGGCAGGGCGCCAACCCACCACAGGGCACACACACACACACACACACACACACTGAGGTACAATCTTTAAGTTTTATAAATTTGACTTACCATCGAAATATTCACACATGCACACTTTAAAACCTGCCTCATTCCCACACTATAAAGCATTTATGAATGAGCTCCCAGGTTACAAACAATGCTAAAGCATGTAAAATCAATGTCTATTATCCAATACCACTCACTTGCTTTCTGTTGAAGTGCTTTGATAGTACAGTGCTCATGCACATTGAAAACACCATTCTGGTTCATATAGTGTCCTTACATGAGACCAGAGGATGCTATTTCCATTTCACACCACTCTGGCCTGCCTGAAGAAAAAGCATTACAGTCTGTTATTTACAGACCATAATTCATCATGTAATACCCAGTTCAAGCAGACTGTTATTTCTTAAACAACCCCTCCTCTCCTCCAACAGCAGTGTGCTGAGCTGTCCACCTGAGTCACTTTTGATCCACGATTGTATATTCACACACAGCCGACATCATCATCAAGTTTTCTGTGAACACGGCTATTATAGACAAAGACCGATTGTCACTAGCAATGAATCAGCCAGTTGTGAGGAGGTTAGATAGAAAGAAGCCAGAAAAACATCTTCCTTAACATCAGTAGGAATAAGTAGCTGGTTATTGACTTTGCAAACCAGTCACTGGTCCCATCTACATTAGAAACAGCACTGTTGTGATGCTTAGCTGAGTAGAAGACTCCATCCTGCACCAGCTACTATGGTCCAGCATATGAACAGTTAAGGATCCAAATTATAACATTGCACAGAGGGTGAAGATGGTTCAGAACATCAAAGGTGCATAGAAAACATAACAAAAGGACATTTACACCACCAGCTATCAAAACAGCTCACAGCATCGTTAAAAGACCCCAAGTCACTCTGCATAAGCACTTTTATACGCTTGTACCTCAAGGTTCAGATGCAGTTTCTCTCTGAAGACTCCAACAAACATGATTCACCCATGAAACAGCCACCAGTCAGGCTATGTAAAAAGCACTCATTCCTTAGTCCTCCTATTTGTCTATGTGTTGTGATTTTATTTTTACATTGTCATACTGTTGTCATATTTATCCATATTGTGCTATAATGTCACATTATTTGTTATTTATTGTGCTTTTTTATTTGTTATATAAATAAGATAAAAATGTCTGTCTTCCCGGGATTGTTTTTGTTCTGTTTTTATTGCCACGAGACAGAAGGAATATTGAAATTGGTTTCTGATTCATGGTTTCTCATGTGCTGCATCAAAGAGCTTTCAGTCACAATATCATGCTTTGCAGCTGAAATTCCCCTTCATCTGGCCTTCCCAGAATGACCCGAATGTCTAATTTAGTAATACATGTTACACTATGTGCAGACTGTAGGAGGTACTATTGATGGATATAGAATGTGTAATCTATTAAATGAAAGTATTAATTTCAACTTAATGTCTAGATCACAGCAAGTGTTTCTGTTAATATAAGGGCTGAAGAAAAGCTTGTTCATTTTAGAACTGATGGTTTTGGAAAACAGTATTAGACTACTCTATTCGAGTTTATTGTCGGTTTGGCATTTGCTAATTATTGCTTCTTCATTGAATAAAAGCTGGTTCATGTTACTGTACAAATATGCTTATGTGTATAAGAATAAACACAATACTGTCAACAGGGTCACATTTCTTTAATGCAATACATAATTACAGAATTAATAAAATATTAGTCCTTTTCACAAGGTGAAATTTGGCTAATAATAATAAATTACATTTATTTTTATTAGATTTATTTTTTCATACTGCTAATATGGCTTATGATTGTTCTTTTAGATATTGGTTAAATTCTGCTCTAGTTAATTACAAGATAGTCTCTCAGGTTGAATTTCATCCAATCATGTTGTGACTGGCCTCAGGTTGCCTTGGAAACCTATAGGAAAAGGTGGCCTATGGTACAAAATGTAGTGGCTTTCTTTGAGCTCCAGTATGGTTTTCATGCTTTTGCAATCTATTTTTTAATAAACAACATAACCTTTTTAATATCTTGGATTGTTCTACCCCAAACTTCAACATAATAAAAATGTTTAAAGCAAATCCATACATCCAGATAAAAAAATATGTTTACAGTATAAAACAGAAGAACTGTTTATTTATGTTTGAATGGTTAACTTAATACATTTTTCATTGTAAGTTCAGCAGAATTGCTTATTTTTCTTTTAAAACAATGTGCATGTGCGTGTGCGTGTGCGTGCGTGTGTGTGTGTGTGTGTGTGTGTGTGTGTGTGTGTAAATCTATGAGGTTAGTCAGTCATCTTCTATACCGCTTATTCCTGGTGAGGGTTGCAGGGAAGCCTGGAGCCCATCCCAGAACACATAGGCCGCAGGGCAGGGGACACCCAGGGCGGGGTGCTAACCCACCACAGGGCACATAAATCTATGAGGTGTACTTCATAAGTCATGGCAGCCACTCTTTCAAGCTTCAAATTAAGCATATTAAAAGACACAATATAACAATATACATAACATTAGTCAGATCAGGTAGAGTTTTTGGTAAGACAAGAAATAATGTCTACATTTTCATTGCACATTTCTTTAGTCCTCCACCTTACGAGTAGTAATGCTGAAGGCAGAATTCCTCTCACACATTATATCTAAGAACCTTCAAAGTATTCTCTGAGACTGTCAATCACACACTGCCAGCGATGAAGAAGGCGGTGAATACCATCAGCTTCACCATTATTAAATCTCGCAGTCTTGCGCATCACTGCATTGGCAGTGTATTTTTGGGTACAAAAACATTTCCCACACAATGGCTCTTTGAATTTGGGTATCAAATCATATTCACAAGGCGATTAGATTTAATGTGTGTGTATAATTCTGTGTCCAACGTTATTATTCATAAGATGGAAACTGCAGATACAGTGGGCTTCTCACATCATGCCATAGTTAGACAATTCCAAGAATGGAAGGACATGGGAAAGGGCAAAGGTAGATGCCTGTATTGCATTGGCACACATAGGTAACGTCAATTATCCTGATTTATACAGGCCAACAGATGGACTACGATGCAACAATTGACAAAGGTGCTTAATCGAGACACATTTGCACATTTGCAGCTGAGTCTGAGATCACTGTCCAACAAACGCTGGTGTAGGGCAATTTTTTCCTGGGTGTGGCTGGGAGGGGCCATATCTTAAACGCCATTGGTTTAAAAAGCACAACAGTGAGTTTAATGTACTATCCTGGCCCCTGTGTTTACATGATTTCATTTTTAAATTTGTTTTTAAAATTTGATTGTACTTTATTAATCCGAGAGGGAAATAGCATCTTTTCATTTAGCCCATCACCTGGTGGTGGCGGTGGGCAGCCACATGCAGCTCCCTGGGAGCTAACGTTTGAGTGTGTTACTCAAGGACACACCTGGCTAGGCTGGGACTTGAGCCAGGAGACATCTGCATCCCAGCCTGATTATTGACCCATTGAGCCACCTATCCCTCCCCAAAAAAGGACTAAGATATCAATCTTATTGACCATGAGTGGGAGTACCTTGACCATCAGGCTTACCATATGGATCCTCCACAAAGGACCCCTAATGCTGTATTTTCTCACACCTTTAAGACAAATTTTTAATACAGCATGCCAAAACCCACTTCACTGGAAAGACCATGAGTTTCTGAAGAAAGCCTTTTAGCATATCTGTGTTACCACTATTACACCAGGTTTTTAGAACACACATCCACTGCTGACTGTAGATGTGGGGTAACTGTATTGAAACCAGAGGAAACTTACATTTAAAGTATCAGTGGAGGCGACAATAATATGGAAAACCGTGGTGGGCAAAAGGTGGGAGAATGTGCAAATTAATTACATGAGCTACAGATTTATGCCCTGCTCAAATGAATCACTCCGGATGAGAGCAGCTAGAATAAACAGGAACTTTTTATGGTCTCAAACATAGCCTTATGTTTTATTAATGCCCTCAGATTGTGCGGCACAGGCTGCCGAGAGAGGAGGGGGGCAGAGATGAAAAGGAGCGCTCCAGTAAAGAAAACCCCACCAGACCACATCAGCAGAACGATCACGAAATATATGCACATCGCCATTATTAGCAATATTAGCCAGAAAGCGTCCTCCTGGTGACCACACTACAAAAGGGCCATCTGCTACATCTGCCAGTAAGAATTAGTTTTGTGGATTCCTTCTATTAAATTAAGGATGCCATTTAAAATTTAAAACCTTGGTGCCATATTAAGCAACAGTCTGGTATCAGCTAGAAGGCCAACCATAATTTATTTGTTAGACAGTAGATAAAAACAAGAGTACAATGGGAGTGATTCCTGTGTGTTTGGACAAAAGAACGTTGTCCGAGGTCATACAGTCCAGTGCACTCACAATGCATACAGCAGTACCTTCACCTGAGACATTACTCTTCTGCCTTATTTTAGCCACATGGCTTTTTTGGGTCTAAGATTTCAATGTTCTCATTCAAATATGCCAAAATCTTCCTTAGTTTTTTGTGTGGCAGGTCTAGTTCTTTCTTTGTACATTATTAAATAACAGTTCCCCTGCCTGCACATTGAGCAAAGTCACTGCATCTTCTCAATTTTCTCAAAGGCCTAACTGTCAGCATCTGGAAACATACTACCCGATCAAGGTGTTTGGCTCTAAGTTATTCACGTCCAGCTGTTTGACATACTGAGTTTATGTGCTCTTGTAGTTGTCAGAGCTAACAATGACCTCGGGTAGGAACTGGCCTCCTGTCTCAAACAGGAAGTTCAGAATTTTGGTTCAGCTTGTAGCAGAAAGACTCAGTCCGCAATAAGGCTTCATGTCGAAAACCTGAAGGACACCATTAAAATACCTCTTGTCTGCTGAAACCAACATTAGCTGAAAGTGGAAGGCAAAGGAATGGAACTTGTGCTAAGGAAGCTGTGGATTCCATAGCGAGGATTAATATGGTTGGGTTTGGCTCAGCAGCTGAAGGTGTACGCCTCAGGAGAACTCTGTATCTTTACTGTACTTTCTAGGGGAAGCCCAGCCAGACATGAAATGAGGTTCAGCTGGTGATTTTCTGCGTCCAAAAAAAATGTTATTACAGTTTACCCCAAATGGGCAAATGGGCAGTTTTTTTAGTAAAACAGTTTTACTAAAAATAAAATCACTCCTTAATGTAACATTTTGTTTTCAATTTCAAGTGTGTGAAAGCAATTTACATGCTTCATAAAAATTTTTTTATTTTTCTGGTCTGCCAAATTTGTTACTGATCATCAACGGTCAGTGTGCTCCACTTTCGCAGTTCATGTGTGAGGTGACTCCATTAAAGGAGTTTCCTCACAGCTTTTTATGCAAACTCTCATGACATCTTTGGTGTCATAAAAAGGAACCTCGGGGTTCACATTATAGAGAAATGTATGTGAATCCACACACTAGCAGCAATGACCACAAAAACAAAAATTACTTTTAATATTATTTACTTACTATAGTTTGTGCATTACTTTGGTACATTCTTCCTGTACTGTAAACATGGGAGAATAACAGTAAGTGTATGAGCAGTTTAATGCTGGAGCAAAGCTAGGAGCATTAGACTAAATGCACAATAGATAATACTAAATTTTCTTCATTAAGTGTGACTACAGTCTATAACATACCATGCTTTCCCATCCTACCAAAACATAAAGGTCCTGCAGTTTAACTCAACTATGTATAGCTTTACACCACTTCTGGTAGAACTCATAGAACTGTCACTCAAAATACTAATGATATAATCACAATGACTCAGTTACATGAAACACAAGGAGGGGTAACTCCTAGAGGACACAAGGAGGAACAGGCTGAGACATGGCCCTCAGGGACACACGATGGCTGCAGTGAGATTTGCCCCAGAAAACTACCATCTCCCACCCTAATGTTCTACCCAGACAGCCACTTGGCCATGAAAGCTTTGTAAAATTATAGCTCGTACCTCCTTGTCTTGCTCCACTGCAACTTAATGTTCGATGCCTGATGCTGAACTGATTCTCTCTTTTTGCTTTTATTCCCCGATCAGTGCTTTTCATTTACGAAATAACTCATATCAATTTAGCCTCTTTACCAAATGTGTGTAGCTTAATGAGCATCCTCAGTGCTGTGTGTTTATATCGACTTCAGCAGCCTAAGGGAACAGCAGCTTTAACCCCCCCTCTTACATGCATGCAGTTTAAAAGCCTCTTAGCACTGAACAGGACTGATCCTCACCTTACCCCTCCTGTAACCACACCCAAAGCCCTGGTGTTTCGGTCACACCCTGGAGTTTGCTTCGTGCCACTCAGAGGAAGAGGCAACCTGCCCGATGGTCCTCTTCATCTGGCTCCAACCCAGCCGCTGCAGGGATGGTCCTGTTTATGAACGCTTTCACCCTACCTTATCCCAGTGCACGTACACACACATGCACGCACATACACTCGTGTATGCACGCTTGCACAGAAGCACGCACATGCGCACACACATATGCATATACACATAATTATATGCACACACACACACACAAGCCTTTGATCCCAGCTGGAAGTTGCTTGTGCTTGAGCATGGAGCTCTTCTTCCTGGTCCCCGATCTTTGAGGGAACCAGCCTCATGAGCAGCACCAGCATCCTGGAGCCGGTGGGTTCTGCTCTTGTTCTCAGTCTTTCATTTTAAAGCCCCTCTTGAACCATTTTCTTAGAATCTGTTGATGTTCACCCTGGAGGTATCCATGGGGGACCTGCGCTACACTCTGAATGTGATTGAGTAGATGTTCAGAGTCTTCCTCTTAAGACTCCCACTCAATACAACAGAAACAAGCTCAGCGCACCCATCTGAAGCACCAGCCTTTACAGCCAAGTGCATCACACACCTGAGCGCCGTTCGTTACCAGAACATCTCATCAATGCATATATTGCAACACGGAGTGCGTACATTTTTTCTCTTTTACCTTCCGAGTACAAATGTAATTGTATACAATAAAAGGAAAACAATACATTTATTATGTTGCATCATGTTGCTTGAAGACTCAGTGTGACACATTCTCAAACGGTTTTGTCACAAATGATGAGGCCTTAAATGAAAAAACAGTTCCGTGTAGAGCCATAGCACAAGGTCTTGAAACTTTGCTTTATGTGGAGATTGTGTTTTAAAAACTGCACACCGAGTTGCTTAGATAATCATTTGTGTGAATGACTGGCTTTATTATAAAAATCCTTTTTTCATTGTTGCACCTGTCACTTTCAGATAAATCGTAGCCTGAATTTATATTTATTTTCCACATAAGTGGGCAGCCTCATAGAACACATTCTGAAAGTGCCAGAGAAACACAAGGCACATTATCTTCCAGGCAGTTTCCTTTGTGACCTCTTCACTGTGAATTTTTAAAGATAATTCATCAGGCCTGAAAGTGTGGCAGGCTGTCTTGGGGCACTAGAGCCCTGTTTACATAATGTACATCAGAGTCACCTTAAGTCTTGTCATCCTCTCCGAATAAAAGGCTGTGTGTTCCTGGTAATTACACTGTTATCGAACACTTACCCTGTCAGCTGGTTTTGATAAAACTTTGAAAGGAGGTACTGTGGCATTCGTGAGTATTCTAAAGCCTCTGCGGGGACCTGATCACATATAATTTCTTTTCAGCTGGCCAAACAATTATAGATAGATCTTAAATTTATAGATCTTAAATTTAGAAGCTGGTTAACTATGGTAACACTTCAAAAATGAAAACGCAATTATGCCACAATTAATTACAGGTTTTCAGGTATACTGTCAGTTACACATCGGTACAATCCAATTTAATCCACCGTACTGACTTTTGCTACTCTTATGTGGTACTAATTGAGCTGGTTATAATCATATAAAAACAACAGAGGAAACAGACTGTAACTTCTAGCCACTGTCAGAACTGCTGGATCATCACTTACCTATCAACACAACCATGTCTTGAATTAAAATCAGCTTGAAAGCACAGTTTTGCATTCTTTTTTCCCTGTTCTGCTGCCCATAGCTTTTTGTTTATGCCAGTCTGCAAAACATTAGTCTTATCTACCTAAAGCTTAGTTTTAATATGTTGCATTGCACATTTCATTTACCTCATTTATTTTAGTTCAAGAGCATTTTTAGATTACTACTATAAACATTCATGGAGCTGAACTGGAAATGAAATAGTTGTGCTCTTGAGAAATAGTTGACCATTCTCTTTTCTAGTCTTTGCTTATAAGCCATGACATCTTAAGTTTGTTCCACATCGTCAGACGTGATTATTTTGCTTTCAGCAAGTTTTTAAAGTCCAAGACTTATAGATGTTGTGGCAGTGTCGGAACGGTAACGGTACGTCCATGCCAGAATAATCATGGACAAATGCCTCTGTGGACTGGACTCTGTTGATCGAGGGGTAGTGGTGGCTGCGTGTGATAGTTCCAGTCTGCTGCTCCTCATCAGACGGTGCTGACCAGGCCAAGGTGTCACGCTGGCATGCTCAATCACAGCTCAGAGAGGAAAGAAAGGCTGTGAGTTATACACAAGCTACATAAGACTGTCTCCAAACAGCACCAACTCTCACACTCACACGCTAATTGTCAAACTGGGTTGTGGGATTCTTGATGCTTGTACAAAGCATGGCATCCACAGTGTGAATTGGACACACGTGCACACGCACGCACACACCATACACACCCACACACATACATGCCCTTTGTTTTGTTAACTTCTTCTGTGACCCTGAACTAAAATATGGAAACCAAGTTTAAAATCTGCCTTCGGCTTTAGAGACCATACTCTGCTAAATTTAAATACAAAATCTATATTCTTGCTTGAGTACGTTTTAATATGTTAAGTAAACAACATAGTGTGATTTAATATATGAACTGAAAAACATCATTTTGGATAAATGTTTAAATGAAAAAGTCCTTCTGGTTTCAAGGAGCAAAGCAGTGAAAGCCTTATTGGTCAGTCTACAGTTGTGTATGCACAATGTCTTTGTTTGGTTTCCCTTTTAAGTGTAAAACCAGTAAGTGCCTCTTTTCCAGAACGAACCCTGAGCAGACTGTTGGAATAGTTCTGAATATGCCCATCTTCGAAACATTTCCACTTATGTTCTTCTTCACACTGCTTTTTGTTTTTCCTTTCTGCTCTGAAAAGACCTTTTAGATCTGACAAGTAAACATTTTTATATTATTTTATGTATATAATTTATTATTAACTTTTGTATATAATTATATAAATTTGTAGTGCACACACACACACACACACATATATATATATATATATATATATATATAATTATAGTATTTTAACAGTTATTTAATAGTTTTTTTATCCTTTTGGATGAATACAGATAAATAGGTGTAAAAAAAGCTCTGATGTTCACTGAATTAAAATTCATCCTTATTTTTTATGCCAGTTTCAAATTGTCATAATGGAATACTGTACATTAAAAAAATAATCTGTTGTGGATATGACATACAAACATAGGCCTACCATTATATCATCAGTAGGGGTTAGGTCAGATTCCATCCATCCATCCATTCACTTTCCCACCTTATCCAATTCAGGGTTTCAGGAAGACTGGAGCCCATCCCAGGATGCACGGGGCAGGGGACACCCTGGGCAGGGTGCCAACCCATGAGGTCAGATTATTTTTCTGAAATCTACTTACTGTGTTCTTTTAAGAGATTTACAGAGATTTATTTAATTCTGCCTTGCCAAGGTAAAGAAATATACTAATACTAAAACAGTTTTGACAATTCAAGTAAAATGTATAGTCACACAAAATACTTTTGTAATGGTAGTACTCAATTTCTGTAAGTACAATACTACAATAAGTGCTGTTTGGAGCAATTACCAAAAAAAAAAACCACACAAAAGCCAAAAAGTTAATAATGCAATGTAACACAACAAGAATTAAATGGCTCACTCTTGATGTTTGCTTTAACAGGTTTGCCCTTTTGCTCAGATTGGATTTATGACTTGAAATATAACCTGAGATGTATTACAGCACTCCACTAAAAAACTTCTAATGAAAAGAAATAACTCAGGACCTGGGACAGCAGGCCACGCCTGACCTTGTTTCTCAGTTCCACTGCATCATCTCTCAGTACGAACGGACTCATGGAGCAGCGCCATCACCACTGGGTATTTAACATTCCCGTGCTGTCTTCAGTTCCGCACTGCATAACAATCACCAGTGCCCTGCTGCAAAATCACAGGACACATGGAGGAAAGACCCCTCTCACGCAACGACTTCGCCTTTGTACTTGGTCCTCATTTACTGCGTCAGCTCAGCGGCTTTTCAAAGACTGAGCACAAATAGAGTCTATTTCAGAGTCTGAGAATTCCCCCAGGAAAACACAAAGTTCAAATCGCTTTGGATGTACCACAAGATTGCCTCAGTGTGAATGACAAAATTCAGCTGCCCATTTCCCATTGCCCATGTGATATACCTCTTTTCAGGAAAAGGTCAAAATAAAAACACTTGTTTTTTTTCTTTATTACAATCAGTGTAAATAAATGCATCCCACAAATCCAGCATAATACATACTACAGAAAGTCTAAAAAGCATTCAGAAATATGATCACATTACATTTGGTTGGCACAGTATACTGGAAGCAGGATAAGACATGTATTGAATACTTTTCATTTATCTCTTGTCATTTCAAATGTCTTCTTAGCTGGACTTAAGAATTAAGGCATACAATTTACGAAATACATCGAATCAACCATTAAATTATGATCACCAGTTTAATATTAAGCTCTGACCCCACTGAGGCATGGACTCCACTAGACCTCTGAAGGTATGCTGGGGTATCTGACACCAAGCCATCAGTAGCAGATCCTTTAAGTCCTGTAAGTTGTGAGGTGGGGCCTCCATGGACCAGACTTCTATTTCCAGCTCATCCAACAGATGCTCAATTTGATTGAGGTTTGGAGAAATTTGAGGCCAAGTCAACACTTCAAACTCATTGTTGAGCTCCTCAAACCATTCTTGAACCATTTTTTCAGTTTGGCAGGGCACATTATCCTGCTGAAACAGGCTGCTGCCATAAGGGAATACTGTTTCCATAAACGGGTGTCCTTGGTCAGCGACAACGTAACATCCACATGAATGGCAGGACCCAAGGTTTCACAGTAGAACATTGCCCAAAGCATCCACCGGCTTGTTGTACTACACTGTATAGTGTTGTACTACACTTGTATCTTCTTCCCGTAGTGCATCCTGGTGCCATCTCTTCCCCAGGTAAGCAACACACACGTACCAGACCATCCACACAATGTAAAAGAAAACACGATTCATCACACCAGGCTACCTTCTTCCATTGCTCCATGGCCCAGTTCTGGTGCTCACGTGCCCACTGTTGGCACTTTTGGCAGTGGACACCGGTCAGCATGGGTGCCTGGACCAGTCTACAGCTACGCAGGCCCATACGCAACAAACTGCAATGCACTGTGTGTTCTGTCACCTTTCTATCAGAAACAGCATTAAC
>JABJVR010000052.1:4801101-4832776 GCA_025773905.1 Chitala chitala | reverse complement strand
TCCATCCCAATGATGCACTCGTCCCGGATGGGGGCTATCCAGAACTCGTGCATGATGGACGCTCCTCCCAGCAGCACACGCCTGCGCCCGAGTATGGTCACCATCTCTCCCGTCACCGAGCGCAGGCGGGCCTGGGGTTGTCCCTCGCAGTCCAGAGGTGTGTCTCCGGGAGCAAGCCTGGTCTGATGAAGGAGATCGTGGCACCACTATCAATGAGGGCGCGGCAGCGGACGCCTTCAATGCTGCAGCGCAGGGACGGACTGAGCAAATCCCCTAGTCGACCCACTTCGAAGGGGGGTTCTTCGCTGCTGGCCCCTCTCCCGTTCCCCGACTGCACTGGGAATGGGGCTCTACACACGGGCGTCTTGTGTCCCCATTTTCGGCAGCGCCAGCAGAGCGGTCCTTTGCCCCCCCTTCTCTCGCTGTCACCTATGCTCTCTGTCCCATGGTGGAGCTGGCGCACCTGTTTGTCCTCGCCATTTTCCACCTCCTCTTCCACTGTGCACACAGTGGCCGTGGGTTGGGGGCGAGGCGTGAGAACCACCTCAATCCGCTCTGCGAGGGCGTGGTCTACGCTGCGCAGGAAGAGAAGGCGGACTTCTTCCTGCAGGCGCTCAGGAAGCAACGCCGCTAGGAACACCAGGTCTTTCTGCACGCCCAGAGTGTAGGCAGGGTATGCTTGCCTGGTTAGCACATTAATGTCCGCAGCCAGGACCTCCAAGCTTTCTCCCTCCTGCCGCTTCCGGGCGTTAAGCAGTTGGCGGGTGCTCTGCTCACCTTTCCTGTCCCCGAAGCGGCAGAGCAGCACTGCCTTCAGGTCCCCCAGGCTGCGTCCAGACTCAGCTTCCAGATCCAACAGCACCTGAAGCGCCTTCCCCTCCAAGGCAAGACCGAGGCAGACCGCGACGGCCTCTTCGGTCCAGCCGTTAGCCGTGGCTACCAGCTCCAGCTGGACCTCGTAAGGCTACCAAGGCTGCTCGCCATTGTATCTTGGGAGCTTTAGAGGGCACTGGCATGTCCACAACAGCTCTCTGTTCCGAGTGGCACCCCTCGGGTTCTCTGCTGCGCTCAGCCGGCGCTGTGGCGTGTGCCGTGCTGCTTTGCTCAGCGCACGTCTCTCGCTGAGGCTTGCGATTCCGCTTGGCGCTCTGAGCTCCTCCTGTATGGCTAGCTTTAGCTACTGGAGTTCTTCTTCGATAGCTCCTCTATCAATCCCACTTCTAACACCATTGTAACAAACCGAGGACACGATCGGGGATCGAACTCAGGTCTCTAGCACCAAAGACAAGGGATTAGCCCACTGAGCCAAAGACTCAAGTCTCTGGCTTCAGAAGCCAATCGGACACTTGTCTTCGACCTTCAGGGTGACGTCACCGTCCCTACAGGTCGACCTGCCGCCACACACGGTGGTCGTTACACTGCCCCCTTCATAGCCTGCCGCTTCAACCTCATCCTCACTCCAGCCGAAACAACTCATCCCACTTCTGACACCATTGTAACCGTGGTGGCTAGCCATGATACAGACGCGGAAGTGCGATTGCCAAGCTTTTTATTAAACGTGTCCTGACAAGGGCAATTGGGGCAGATCGCAATAAGGACAATCACCCACACACGCCTCACACCAGGGATTTGGGGTAAAGGGTCTACACTCACACGACCAAACACATTCAGGGTGGAACATAACTAAATTATAAGGGTTGCCGGGAAGGTGCATAATCGCCCTTCCCGGCTGTCGACCATTGGTCGCGGCACCGATGTTACAATACGTTATATTAAGACAGTGGGTCACGGTCCAAAAGTGGACCATAAGTACATATTGAATATACTGCATGTGAATCATGATAATGTATAATGTAACATTTGTCCAAAAAAATTAAAAAAGCAGCTAAAATATTAAATTATAGTACATTTCCGGTGCAGTGCTTTTATTTTGAAGTACTGTTTCCAGTTGTACTGGCTAATGGACAGCTACTTGACAACAAATGCTACCCCTTAGCGGTCTTTTAAAATTTTCACCATATTCTGTGTTATTCTCCAATAGCATGTGCTGTTTAATAAATAGGTAAAACATGACATTTTTTGAGTTGCTGCATATCCATATTGGGGGTGTTATGGGTTCTTTTCACATAGTAGCTTTCTGTGACACACAGAGGTCACTAACTAGTGGCCCACTGCGACTGCACTAGGAATAAAAACTTTAAGTGACTCCTGTCTCCTTCCCGACTCTGTGACACTTGGGGCACTAATGGCTGGACTGTCATGACCTTATGCTCCAACCCCCCTCCAAACAACCTTCCCACAACACCGCCTGTGTGAGGCTTCTGTTTCCCACAGGCTTTGCATCCTTTTAATGCTAACAGCACATACTGTGGTTACAATGAGCCTTGTCTTGGGGGTTAGTGAGGCAAGATCCCCCAGGTCACCCTGTTCTGACCTGTTCAGGCCCACGTGCTGAGCTCGCTTGGCCTCCACCTCAGATGTTAATCTCTTTATTAAAATAATAATCAGAATGGTAAACCCACACACGTTGCATTTTAGGTGTAAATTAGGGGCTTGTTCAAAACACATTATTAAAATTGCAGGGCTCTAACCTTTTAGGATCAGAGTTGGGCACACCTCTTGTAAACTGTCACAGCTGTGCTTCATCAAATAGACCATTAATTAATGGCCTTCTTCTGTCTTAATAATGCAGAGCTTCTTGAATATATGTGGAAAGGTACCAAGGCACTTATGAGCTTTTTTGCTGAGACTACGGTAATGATGCCAGCCAGGATCTGTGACGCTTGTTCTTTTATTTTAGCTTTTGAACCCTTTACAATGACACATTTTCTATGCTTTGTGAAGCACCTGATGCCTACTTGAAGTCAATTGCCAGGTTGTGTTGTACGGCCTCAACAAGGGATTTGATGGGAGTTTTAACAAGGGGGGAGCTGTGTGTGGGACTGTAAATGATGGTCCCATTAGATACAGGGATGTAATGACAGGAACCTCCTTTGTGGGCCAAGTCAATCCTGCTTATCCCCAAAACACTTCACCTTAAGCCCCGGCTGAGTCAATCCACTAACCTTGTTACAAAGTTAGAATCTCTGCCAGGTCTTCTCTCCTAAACGTTACTGCAAACTTATAGGCTCTCTGTCCTGTGTTCTCATTAGTTACATTCCTCACTCACTTTTTTCCCACCTGTAAATTTTACCTTCTTACACGTTTTTAAGCTTTTGCTTCTGTTACAAAATGTTCATTCTAGAACATTCCACTGAACCAGTGTATAGTGACCAGGCTTTAGCCGAAGTGAATTAACTAAGTCATTTTGCAAACACATTCATAGTTAGTCAGTCTGTCTGTCTGTATCTCTGTCTCTCACTCACACACACACAGAAACGCCTTTCTCTGTGACCTCCAGTTACCTGATAACCAGTCTTACATATTGTCTGTCTAAGACAGTAATGCTTATATAATTGTATCTTCAATTTGTCCTGCATTCAGTTTTACAGTGCTTATGTAAATTCAAACTTGGAGCGCTACTTTTATGCATTAATTATGGAGTACACTGTTCCTATTTAATTAGCGCCAAACTTGAATTGAATTTTTAAAAGACTTTAAGTTCCTAGTGTGCTTTGACAATACCTTCCATCACAGCCCTATGAAGGATCCACGTTTATGGTGTCAACAAGGTGTTCCCAGTTCACCCTGCTGCCAGTACTTGGAATGACTGACCTTTTCCCTCCAGGACTAGCCTTTCGATATAGATTTATGCATTACCTTTTCCCTTCCTTTCCCCTCACCCCCTGTCAGTGCTGTTGGCAGAATTCCAATGACACTCACCCTTCTGTTCTGATAGACACAATTTGAAAAATTCCAGGATGTCTTACCCACCCCATTACTTATTTCAAATACCCATGGTTAATTTCCTAAACACAACTTTAAAATGTATATTACTTTATGTCTTTGAAATTGTTTGCTTTATGAGTTCTCTTTAGCATCCATTTATTTTTCCTCTGCACTTAGTTTTAATTTTATACAAAACTTAATCTACATCAATATCTTATACCCTAAAATCTAGTAAATGATACTTGGCTTCAGGACCGCCATGTACCTGTTTCCTCCTGAGCAGTCCAAGGTCCATTAGAAAGGCTTATTTCTCTGTTTATTGATGGACCTTAATCTCACAAGCATCACTGTTTACCCAGTGAAGAACAAACGCAGTAGCTCTCAGTTCTTAATGGTACATTATTTATCATTACTGCTCCCTCCTGCCGCATCGACATCCCCTGAAGCCAAAACCCAGTTGTGCATCTCCGACTTACAGCTCTGACTCACAGCTCTGAACCTGCATGGCCTTCAGACGTATGGTTAACAGAGACCTCATGTTCCCAAATTTACATGTGTGCACTTGTCACATCTGTGTTTGAGATATATGCAAAGGTTTGTCTAATATGTTTTATCTAGTCATGTCTAAGCTACATGTCTTTGGAGATTTTGTGAAAAGGTGGTGTTATACAGTGTTGTCTTATGCACTGCTCTAAGGCAAAAAAAATGACCCCGGCAGATGTCTAAATTACCCACTGCACCAGCTCAGTGAAATTCACTATTTTATGTCCTACATTCAGTAGCATGTTGGAGTCAGGAATCTTGTAATACTTGGATCCATGAGGACAGTTAACAATCCATCTCTGCAGAGAATCTCCTAAACAGTGCTGCTGGTGTGTGTGTGTGTGAGTGTGTGTGTATGTGTGTGCGACAGAAAGAAACAGTGAGAGATACAGAGAGAGAGAAAGAGTCTTTACTATGAAGACTCAACACCCGCCAGTCTAGCAGTCTGCATACCCCTCACTGGGCCACTGAGAGTAAATTGCCGCAGCCGTGTGTGCTTCCCGCGTAGGTCTCTGTTACGCAGCTGTTCTTGCATTCCTCCCTGCCACTTCCTGAACAGATAAAGATTTAACCACACAACTTGTGTCAGCTTCCCTTACCCGTGTCCATATGCTCTCCAAGTTGCAGAACAGCAGATGCACACGCCAAGCCAGTGGGCACAGACTCCTAGAGTCCCCTTATTAAATCCACTCATGTATATGCGCTTTTAAAGCTTTGCCTCATGAAACCTCTTTACTTTCTATTTCCTTTAGAGAATTTTAAAGAATTTGAATTGTTTCTTTTACCGTAGGTGTGGGGGCGTTCTCATTATCTGGCACATCCTCTAAGAAAAGTAATAAAAAATGTTTAAAAGCATTTTGATGCATGCTGAGGAAACAGTATTTTCATGCTTTGTTGACACATTGACTTTTCAAGTCTTAGGGATGGACGTCTCTGGGGAATCCCAAAACAAGCTTGGAGATGGTCTGGAATCACGTAGTCTGCCCCAGAGGCTGTTATTATTATTATTATTATTATTGTTATTAGAATGCTCAATCTCTTCTCAGAGTTAATGAGCCTTAATACAAGTGTATGTTGCACAACCTGGAATCTTGCTGTAAAATACATCTTATAGCAAGTCCTGGAAATAGTTTTTGCTTTCATTTCAGTCTCACAAAGGTCAAATGTCCGTGCCCTGCACGGTCACTCTGGAGTGCGGATTGAATCAGAGATGACAGATTTCTTCTAGATGGCCAGCAGCATACAGATTTGAATTGTTCTAAATCTAGACCTAATCCCTGAGCCAACAGCCTGGATGATTTTACACTCCGCAACACTGAGCCAAATCAAGTTCATTGACATAAGAATGGTAAGAAAAGATTTACATGTAGCGTTCATGCTGTAGCGCAGAATAGAACAAGCTGCATTCTGAAATGTGCCTGTGCTGTTTTTACAGTTCAAACAGGAGTGTTGTTATTAAGATTGTGCTGTAATTATTCTTTTGAACTCAGCATATTTCCATTCCTTTTATTAGCTACATTTACTGTAATGAGTTCCTTATAATTTCAAGCAGAGAGGACCTTTTTGATTAAGCTTCTCAGTTACTAGCCCCTCTGTATAATACAGCTTCTATTTTATTCATAGGACATGTGAATTTCCAGCTGTTGTAAGTTTATATGTTGATAGTAATTAATGTTGGTGACTTTTTTTCTTTTTTTTCTTTGCTAATGACCATGAAAATGTATATATACGTAAACTTGTTTTGTTTATTAGTATACACAGTATACATTTATTTTTTGATTGTGTACATATACATTTTTAACAAAGATGGCAAAATTTGCAATATGAGATTTAAGCAGATATTGTATCTGATAATAGAGAAGTGCATTTCAAAAATAAATTTATATTATGCCTTTTGCAGTATATTCTTAAAATTTATTTGTTCCTTTTAATGTATATTGTGTTCAATCTTTGAAAAGAAGGTCAAACATATTTTTCATGTTTTATACCATAAATGTTTTAATTTTAATTAAAAACAGTATAAAAGACATATTGCACATATTAAATCAATTGCACTTCCTTAAATTACAGATACACGTCTATGTCTCTCTTTGCTACAGTAGAAGTGTTACAGATTAAGAACCCTTCATGTACAATTGCAAAGTTGTATACAGTGAATAAGAAGCCAAAATATATGGGCGTTTATGTGAAAATTTATATACTGACCTGTGCTACAAAGCAGTTCTATAGAAATTTATGAAAATGGGTATATTTTTCCTTACAATGGAACTATGAGGATACCATTAAACACTTTCACAGCTGTACGATCAGAACTTTCAAATGTGTTGAATTTCTCTGGACATTAGGCATTATGAATTAAAACATTTCTGCAGTATAACATGAGCAGTCTGACAACCCTTACAAAAATAGATATATAGCCCTGTCAGATTTTCCTGTTACAACATCTCACTAGAAGTATTCATTGTAATATCATTATTTAGGGCAGGTGAGCGTTCAACTAAAGGGCCGGATGGTTGTATCCTTTACCTAAACATTGTGAAGAAGACTAAGTAACATAGCACAGCTATTCAGTATTGAGTACCAGTATTGAATTACAACAACGATTTCAGTCATCATGATGTAAGGTGAAAAACCACCTCTTTAAATATCAAATAAGGGACACATTTGTGTAAATTATGCACAGTGGGTATTTCACGGTAATGCAACGGAGACCATTTGAGAAGCCTTCTCATGGGCTGCATCCTTTAACTACACTTAACTCTACTGAGTACATCATTTCGGCAGCTCCACGAGCGGGACGGAGCCAAAATGTGAATTATTTGTGTCAAAGTGCCCGGAGCACTGGGCACCACTTCAGTGCATTTTCCTGTCTGAGGTAAGCGGGCCAGTTCACTGTTAACCTGTCATACGTGGGAGGCTCAACAACAGTATTCAGCTGCTAAATTTACCAAGAAATGCAACAATAAAGCTTATTTGTTTTAAAGTTGTTTGTAAGTTCCAGTTTAGTTTAAGAGGTGTTACACCTTAGCAAAATACAGTTTGTAAACAATAAGGGTTGTGGAGTCAAAAAAAAAGGTCTTGAAGTGAGAAGTTAATTCATACATATCTGTTAGATACTTATATAATTCATAAAATAGACTGAGGTGCCTAACTTTTGTCTATAAAAATAATTGCAAGATATATACATTTAGTTTTATTAGGTGGAAAACTTAAAGGTCTGTGAAGGTGAGGGGGTGAAAGGCTCAGCTTTCACTCATGGATTTTCTTTCTCTCGTTCCCTGTGAAGCCATCAGATGCACAGTTGCTTTCAGAGAAAAGTAAAGCATCCCAGATGTCGCCTGTTTAGGAGTTTCTGGGGTATTATGCTAATGAGTCTCATTCCCACATCTTTCCCTTGCACCAGAGAGAAGCACACCTTTGTGTCTCTGTGTGCGTGAGTGTTCGAGTGAGCGACCACACACGCTCACTTCCTTCCTGTGCAAGGCATGCGTCTTCGTGACCACTTTGGGAAAGTAGATTGTGCTTCTCTTCAAAGCTGATGTGCTGTTTTGCTGAGGTGGTTTGGTGAAAAACAAGGGCATCGCCCGGTGTTTGTGGCACCATATTAATACATGTAGACGGCACACAGGGTGTTGTTGGGCAACAGAAAAATAAACAAGAAATCGTGAGGGCAAACTTGTAAATGAAACATGACACTGTGACATTTTGCTGCGCTACAAAATTATCAGATTTCATTCGACAGACGTCAGTTTTAAAAAGATTAATTAAGTAAATCCAATTTGTGTCTCACCTTGCTGATTTGGAAATAAGTTGGCGCGGAAGAATTTCACACCAGTCTTCTGGAAAGTAATCACAAGTGTGGATCCTTTTTGGCAAGTGTGACAGAAATAGAAAGCTGTGTATGTTCTTAGCTTGTCGTCAAGTGAGGATCACAGCCACATTCCACCCCCTTCAAAACTTCATTGACGACCATATTCACAGTATCTCGAAGCTCGTATCCATTTGTTTTTTTTTTTTGATGAATATATAAACAAACAAATAAATTAATTAACACCACTGACTTGATTCAGTTGTTTTGAAGCCAGGAAGGCAGACGTCTGAAGGGTGGGGACAAGGAGACTTTCACAAGAACCACAGTTTCCAGCGGGCGTGCTTCTTGGACTCCGTTTTGGATTTGCGTTTTGGGGTGGAGGTGAAGGCTTCTTGGGGGTAAGGCAGAGGCGGGAGTTGGACGTCCTCCAGTGGACATAGCTTCTTCATCAGTGGTTGCAGCTTGTCCTCCTGCTGTTTGAAGTCCAGCTCCACACTGCAACAACAAAGCCACGCCCCCCCCCCCCCCAGAGATGTGTGAGTGGTACTCTTCAGCACAACAGTCAGACGCGCGGGGCATACCAGTAACAGAAGCCCACACATACACACACACACGCACACACAGACATACGCATGCCTGCACATTCAAAGAGCCACGTAATTAAATTTTCAAAGAGATAAATATTTAAGTTTGGTTTATGACTGTGTAAAAAGGAAATGGAAACACACATCAATAGGGATTTAAAGTCAATATTTACGGGATACTGAATTGTATAAATATCAGCTGTGTTAGGCTTAAATTTTGTGTGATAGAAAAAAGTCTATCGTATTTTATCAACACAAAAACAAAATGTATAATCATGTTTAAAAAACATCTTCCAAGCCAATTTTTTTGAGAAGTCATTTTAACACCATTTTTAAAATCAATAAACCAATGAATCGATTGATCGGTCACTCAATGAATCAATTAATGTAGCGTGATATAAACTGGTGATAAAATGGTGTCATTTTTACAGCCCCATGCAATTATTTGTCTCAGAATGTTAAGATCTGGTTGGTAATGATTTTCGCATCTGGTATCACAGCCGTATCACTGTTTCTGTAGTTTGTGCCACAGCCGTATCAGTTTCTGTAGTTTGTGCCACAGCCGTATCACTGTTTCTGTAGTTTGTGCCACAGCCGTATCAGTTTCTGTAGTTTGTGCCACAGCCGTATCACTGTTTCTGTAGTTTGTGCCACAGTCGTATCAGTTTCTGTAGTTTGTGCCACAGCCGTATCACTGTTTCTGTAGTTTGTGCCACAGCCGTATCAGTTTCTGTAGTTTGTGCCACAGCCGTATCACTTTTGATTATTAATTCAATTAATTAATTCAGTTTGTACATCAAACTGCAATGGGATATACATAAACTGAAAATGAAATTAGTGTGACAAAAACACTGAATATACTCAAAACAATATATGTGCCAATGAATAGTGCAAAGCTGTAAACTTTTACTGTAGCGATTGCTACAACTCTCCTGCTTCCTGACTGAGATATGTTATTTGTCTAAAGAGGCTATGATGGTCCTCTTGAAATGATTCACGCATGGAGCTGTTTTCTAAGCTGGATGGAACCCCAGCTGTGAAAACCACCTGATTCTCTCTTACTATACTAGTGCGAAGCTAAGGGCTAAGATTAAAGGACCCACAGTTCTAAACGGAACTGAAATTAATTTTCAGCTGTCTAAAAACCACAGGCCGCTGAGATATATAAGAGAAAAGATAAATTGAAAATTGAAATGCACCAAATTCAGTTTACAGTACTGATATGATAAATAGATTATAGCTTTGGTCATTATATAGTATGCTGTGAATCATTTTACATCTGGCCTAACAGGTCCTTTGAAACAATTTGCTGAAATGGTGCTTATGCTAAAAGACATAAAAAACACCATTCAATTTATGAGTTCAGCTGCAGCAGGTTTCTGCAGGAAATTAATGCAGATATATATATTAACGTCTGAGACTTGGAAATGTTTCAGCAGCACGTCGTATTTTACAGTGGTTTGATTTTTCTATATAAGGAATGAAAATTATGTACTGTATTGGATTACTTATTATAATGTACAGACGGGTGACAAATTAAAGGAAAAGCCAGCATAAAGCAATTGTTGACTGAATGCTCTTGCTGACACAGTCCGATCATGTCTTCCATTGACATTCTCAGTCGCCTGAGGAAGAGCTGCTCTTCTGTTTTTCCTTACATATGGCACTAATGCACGAGCATCACGGTCATCAAATGTGTGCTGTCCACCACAGTGCCCCGCCCTATTTGCTGATGTCTTTCCCATAGATCTGAATGCAGATGTTACTTTAGTCACTGCAGCTATTCAAACACCGGTCAGTTGAGCAGTCTTTGTGACTGAAGCTCCTGCCATTCATGCCCCAACAATAAACTGTCTGTCAAGTACACTTAGATCTTTTCTTCTTGCCATCTTGATCCAAAATCCGAACCAGCTGGACCTGCTCAGTATTTTTATACATGCCACAGAGCATGACCAGATGTTCCTTGTTCAGTTGTTCTTTGGTCATTTATTCCTTTGTTCTCTCACTGTATTCTTTAATCACAATAGTATTTATAGTCAAAAAGGAATGACAATAGCTTTGGTCAAGCCGATTTAATTTTACAAATGGAACATGTCACACTAAATCTACAAAACATTACCCGTTTCACAATTATAGCACACTAGTAAAATACTAAGAAACTCTATAAAATAATTAAATAATAAACATTTTTACATTCAAACCAATTGCACCACGTATGTCTCACAAAACAATTTCCAAGGGGAAGAGCAGGAACACATCCAGGAACTCTGAATACCTGCTTTCAGTTAAAAGAAAATGATTTTCTTCCTGCCACGCAGAACAAAAAGCCTGGTGCACCCTCAGCTGAGTCCTTTTTACAAAGCCGGCCCCTTACAAAAAAAGCTCCACTCTGGCCGCCCTCTGGCTGGGCAGGCGTGCTCCGTCAACACAGACGGAATGCTGCCTGATTAAAATTCACATGCGCTCCCTCTTTCCATTATTTCAGAAACAGATTGTTAGGCCAAAGTGACGAAGTGCGCTTTATATATGGCTCCCTTAGGGTAAGGAGTCATATCTGAAATGAACTCAGCACGGAGCTCGAAGCCACACACAGAAATCACACTGTTTAAGTTTGCCAAGGTGCTTAAGACACAGAAAGGGATAAAATGGCTCTTGATGCTTTGACATAATGATACCAGGAGCAGTAGTAAGAAGTGCAGAGGTCTCTCCTAAGTGCTGAACCCCTTCAGAAACGGCTGTCTCGGTTTAGGGTAGGAGTGGCATTAAATGTATTAAAGTTACGTTGTTTTATTTTAGAATACATGGGGCCAGCAATGTGTGAAGGAAAAAATGCAAATGAAAACAGTGAATCGTACAGAATTCACCTTGGTTTGATCTATCAGATGTACGTATATGTAAGGACAACACAGTGTGGGCAAACAGGTTAAAATGCTCGGCGATGACATCGTTACAAAAGTAGGTATTATTAAGGAATGTCAGTGAAAGCATGCATCTGATTACAAAAAACACTTTTGCATGTAGAAGTAAACATAGAATGGAATGAAAATAGCTTAATACAAAAATTCACATTACAGGCTTTGATGCATGCATTTTTACTTAAACATGGAAATTACATTTACATTTATTCATTTAGCAGACGCCTTTGTCCAAAGCAACTTACAATAAATAATAGTACATGAACGAGGTCAAACAGTATCAGAGAATCTAACTAACAGTAAGTGCTGTCCTATCATCAAAGTGCACATGATTAAGTCAAGCAACTGTCATACAAAGTCATACAAATAAAGGGAAGCATAACATATAAAATGTAAGTCATGTTATTACAAAAAAAAATTCTGCATGAAAACGAATCCTAAGAAATCTGTATAGAATATTAAATAGAATTGTACTTGCCTTAGTACACATTAACTGCTTTGTATTCGTACGCATACATGTTATCTGCACTCATACAAAAAAGCTTAGAAATACGCTACATATAAGGCTTGACAAAGCATGCAAAGGTAACACCAGCTTCCCTGGAAGTGGGCAGGTTTATCCTGGATATTGCCACTGATTTATGTATCAAATATTGAGAAATGAAACTCCTACTAGCTCCTGACTGCTGTTTCATGAGAAAACCTCATCTCTTCACTGGCTAGTCGTGATATATGCAGCTTTCTTGTAAACACAGAAGATGTTTTTTTCATGCAAAGTAATTTGTAGTGTATCATTTAAGTCCTGAAATACTTTTCCTGAAAAATACAATGTTTTCTTGCTACGTTCTTGCGGTACCTTCATTTTATGTTTTCTCTGAATTTTCTACCGCACTAAAAGGTTACCAATAGTTGCGATTAAAGTATATTTTTGCACCCTCTGGGTGCTTGAGGCACTAAATGAATGTTTACAGGCCAGAGAAAGAGAACTGATATCGATACTGGATAATTCAGCCCCACTCTCACAAACTCTCACAGCCCCACACACATCTTATGCTCAGTGAATGTAAGCAAATTCTACAGAATCCAGGAGAGCACCTCCTTGTGTGTGGCAATAACATGGCCATTTTCCATACAGCGCCGACTGAGGTAATTCAATCAATACATTACAATAAATACAGTTCAGTGATTACATAAACAATAGGAGGTCTTGGTCTGCTGAAAAATGGCCGGGACTAACAATAAGAAATTGCCGTATTTATGTTCAGACAGTGCTGTCCATGTTAGAATTATGTATAACTGACCCCCGGACCAACTCTATTACATGCTAGACTGACTTTCAGTTGCTTTTATTGTTTGCATGTGTGTCTATTTGCACGTAGGTGTACACACATGCACGCACAGACACACACACACACACGCATGCACATACACAGACATACACACACACATAAACACATATATACTATCTTTGGCCACCCAAAAAAACTTAAAGCTGTATTTATTATAAAATACTATTAATCTGTGATTTATTATTTTCATTATATTTGTTAAACTATATGTATTTAAAATATTGTGAAGTAATGAAATAATATGAGAACTACAGAAATGTTTAGGACAACATCGATGACTCTTTCTTTATTTTTAATTAGAATATATACAAATATGGCATCTAAACGTACTTAAATACATCTTCATACTGTCATGTATATAATTGAACAGAAACCTCAAGTTCATTCCCAAAACAAGCATCGCCCCTTGTCTGCCTTTGACTACTATTTCTAATACCCAAAAAAGCCTTTGTTGAAATACAATACCAATCTGAAGATTGAATACTCTTCCACTATTTTATGTTTTTCTCATGACTGTAGCACCATGAATCATCCTTCATCTATTTTAAGTGCCTTTAGGCATCACTTTTGTGAATGGCGCTATATAAAAACAAACTTAACTGAATCAAACTTGAGCATACCCAAAAACAATGCAAATAAAACCACTGAAATCTGGTAAATGCTCTTTATGTTAATGTCCCATTGTTCATCATAGAGAGGAAATCACGTTCCGTCACACTAAATTGTCAGACTGGAAATATCTACTCATCTTTATGCAGTAGATTTGCCAAGAAACTCCACAGAAACTAGTAACTTTAATTCTAATAACACAATACGGTTTGACCAACATGAAGAAGCTGAACTAGACAGACTGTTATGTATTCACCATGTAACTTTTATCTTTCTTCATGACTGGTTTTTACAAAATTAACTGCTGCTATGGCCATCCTAGTACCCTGTTCCAGAAGATGACATAGTAACAGTTACCGTAGTGACACTGAGTTTCGATAAAATAAGTACTTTCCAATATAATTATATTGGTCTTCTGAAGTTACTCGTCAAATTTAAAAATAATTTGTAAGGCCAAGGCTGCATGATTTTAGCAAAACTGTATAACACTGATCCTCCAATAGCACATTTTCACATGTTAAAACTGTATGACATGCATAATGGATGTATACGTTCTGTCCTCTGTTTGAAATGGGAACAGGTATGTGACCTTGCATTTCGCTGTTCTTGACCTTGTTCTTCCCAACCCTTTCAAATTTAATTAAATCACAGACTGGTTCTGTTTGTAGAGTCACCACGCATTGTTATGCAGATTGAAACCCAGTAGCCTATTATAAAAGCAATGAACTGTCTCTGATTTGTTCTGTAACTTCACTTTTGTATAGCATGTGGGATATGAGAGGCATGAGACCTTAGCAATATTCATAGGACCAGGGTGGGTGTTTTGTTAAAATCCAGGTTCTGGAATGTTCATGTTCATTGTGCCTGTCTACTGTGTGTCAAGATGCTCATGACGACACAGCCGTTCTGCAGCATTTCTGGTCTTAGTGTACACTCAGTGTACAAGACAGTGTTTCTTCATTCCATATATAAAAGCTTAACTTGCATTTCTAATTCTATAACGCAGACAATGCAATATGCTGGTTTAAAAATATAAAAGGGCTTGCTAATAACAATGGAAAAAAAAGGGGGGGTGACCAGAAGGTTTGTCTGTTCAGCTTCCAGGACAGGCAGATATGCCCTTGGGCAGGGAGTGTAATCCACATCAAATACTATAATATGAACATGGACGTTTCAGAACTGTAAGTGGGGTAAACACTAATTATCCTATTGGTTTATGAAGATAGGCAAGTCCCATCGCAGAAGGCACAGTGTAAGTATGAGACATTGCTGGCACTATCATAAATTTGCAGTAAAATAAATAATAAAACCAGTCCAGCCTGCAACTTGCTGCCAGGACTGAGATGCCCAGAAGTAATCGGAAATCACCGCAGTGATCAGTAAAGGCTGCACTCATCTGTGCTCACCTTAATGGGAAAATTCATTCCTGATCATTTCATGCAATGCCAAACTCTTTTGTATTGACTGACCTCTTTCTGTATGAACACATGTTTCAGGTGAAAAGCTGAGTGATGTTCACTGAGGAACACTTTGAATTTAATAATAGGATATTATTTTTTTAACCAAAGGATGCCAGTATTTTATGGCTTCCAACAGATTTCTGTCTGTTCATCTTTACTAACAGTCACAGTAAAGGGATCGCTTGGGCAAGGCTCCATTCAAATGAGTTATTGTATTTCCACAGGCATAAAGCTGAAACTATGCTACATATATGTTTTTCTATATACAGTTTGATAACGTCTGGGAAGGCCTGGCTTCCCTTGGCCTCCCACAGTATATGCCACTGCCAAGCATAGGGGAACTGACCGAGTCTGCCTTCGCTGTTGTGTTCTTTTTATCTGTGGATAATGTTTGTGCAGACAAACTTTGACTTAAGCAGAAGTCTTAGTTAACAACTTTGTATAAAAGCTTTCATCTGTAGTTTTAGCTTTAAATTTGTCCTTCCTCTGTTCACTTATATTACAGATGTTATTGCCTTTTCATGTAAATATTACATGCCATTTTTAACAGTTCAAGTTTCAAAATTGTTATAAGGTAATTTTGTAAATGGTGAGTTTCCCGGACCATTCGAGGTAGGTCACATGTAGGAACAGCAGCTCAGCCTCAGCAAGGTCACAGAATTGGACAAGTGTTGTAAAATAGAAACAAGACAAAAACCTTGCAACAATATTTTTTCCTCTGCCTAAAAGTTTTCACACAAGAGTGACAGAACAGAATATTCTAGGAAGCCTTTAATTAAAACATGAATCAGCCAATGCCTTTTGTCTCTTGAAAAGAATTACAGGGATGTTCATAAAATGCTCAGCTCAAGACATTATACAGCAGCAAAACATTACCCATGGTGCTCAGAATATTTGCTTGGTGGGCAGATGTACTGAGCAATCATCTCTCACTCTTAGGAAGGAATTTATAGACTAAAGGTGAGTTCAGTAAAGGAGGAAGTGGGCTGGTAAAAAATACTGTCAACACCATAATATTTTTTGCTAACATCAGGGAACAGTGTGACAACCGGCCCGTGAGTCAAGCACATGTTCAGGAAAAAGGAAATTTAAATGAGGATAAGGCTGTCATTCTGATCTCAATGCACTATGCCCTGAATTTGGACTCAATTTTGAATAGAAATGTGCCTTAAAAATAAATGTTAGGAACGAGAAAAGTGCAAGTACCACATATATTCTATACCACAAACTTAATTCAGGATAGCTGTAATCCTATGAAAGAGACATATAAATAAAATATATATAAAAAACATATAAATAAAAAAACTACCAGATAATGCTGGGCAAATAATTAATATCACTGAATTTTCCAGAAGGAATTTAGTCCTCTTCAAATGCCTATTATGAATATTGAACTGTTATAAATGTGTATAAGCATATATTTGGCATTTGTTCAGTACATGTTATATTTTTGGACAAGAATGTAGTTATTGCAGGTTTTTTTTTTTTTTTGAATGTGGTCCTTGAACCCTTTATCAGAAAATCAGTTATCTTGCTGGGAAAATGCATTTTAGTCTTGCTCAAGAGCTCTGAAAGCCAAATACAAAGGCCTTCAACCTGGGAACAGCAGCCTGTAATGTATGCTGCACGCAAAATCAATTCCCAGCACTGCTTCATTAGAAACTGTGTCCATCCTAAAGAGATAGCCATCTCCTCTTTGAACGCATTCAGAAGCATTTTTTTAAATGAAAGTCTCATTATTTTTTACAATGCCAAATTATCAGCATTTCCTGACAATAGCTCCATGGGGTATGCCAGCTTGGAGAGGTCTGCCTTTTCAGTACCCGCCAGCATGGATTCTGAATTCCCAGAGTAAGATATTTACTTGGTGCTTCCCTGGAAACTATGTTGTTCTTTGTTAATGTCTCAGCTCCATGCTTCGAGGAGTCGAGGAGGAGACACGGCACTTCTACTCCTACGCAGCATTACCCCCCCACCACCACCACCACCACCACCACCACCATCCACCCACGCAGCCAGGGACAGTCCCTAATCACCAGGCAGGCCACACACACTCTAACTCTTACAGAGCCAGGCTGTGAGAAGAGAGCAGACAGGAATCCCCTAAGATCTCCCTCTCCTGCCTGTGGGGGCTGCTGTAGGGGCTGCTGCTTTGACACAATCAGACTTCAACCCCTGGAGCTCACTGGCCCCTGACACCAAAGTTTCCTATCCACTGACATGACTAATCACACCCAGTTCCTACTCTGCTTTTACAACTTTCATGTTGAGGTGTTTGAAAGTCCACAGCCTTCAAGTGCATGCGTTCTGTCTTACTGTGCATTAATATATAATACATGGGTCAGCCCTTGCCCAGTGTTTGCACTTTCTTCAGGATATGAAACTGTAGTGTAAACAACAAATTTCTTCCTCTTAACCGAGTGTGAAAATGTGCATTTCCATGTATGCTGAAACACAGCAGCATTAAGTAAATGCTTGAAAATAAAGTGATGCAATGAAAATATTTGCCAAGTTTATTACCCACGTTGATCACGCTGGAGTCTATCAGTGCATTGTTAATTAAAGTCCTTTGTCTTGCCTACGGGTCTTCGTATAAAAGCATGAATTTAATTTAGCTAAAATCTACATTCTGAAGTCAAATCATTTAGATGTGTCTTCTGCTTTCATCAACACATTACACAACAATTGCCGAAGTGTGAGATAATTAGATTATAGGATTTCTACATGAACAAAGCAACAATACATATTTTGGCTTAAAGCACTAGTCTTAAAATAAATTGAATCCATTTAAATCCTCTTTCATGCTATGATGGTCTTTAATTAGACTGTAGCAAATGTGCTGTATCATATTACTATTCCCACATTATAGATCATAGCAGGATTACATTAATCATTCCTTCATGCCAGTTGTTCAGACCGGGCAGTATTTGCATCCAAACTCACTAGTTGATTCTTTTGTGTGCTGCAGAAGTTTTAAAAAAACAAAACTTTAAACATTTTTTAATATATTGCTGAAAGTATGTTTATCAAAGCATAATGTTCAAAGTTTCCTTAAATCCTGGGGCACCTAAATTCCATTTTCGAATGTTGCCAGAAGCATTCCCACATGGACAGCCTAAATTTGTATTGAATTTATTCTACATTTCTTCATGGAAATTAACAAAAATTTGTGAAGTCTAGGACGTAATTTGTAATATTCTATTGGTTTATATCAGTATGAGATAGTGAGTCAATAATACAGTTTTAACCTATTTGCAACATTCACTGACTAAAGATTTATGTCAGATTTGACATTGAATTATGTATTTTACTGAGTCAAGCTAATTAGGGGTCACCAAACTTTTGATATTTAGGCAAATTTATTTTGAATCTGAGAAAGTAAAATGTTTTAGCCGCTTCAATCAGATTAAGGGGGCAAAAGTGTAATTTCAAAATACAGGTATGCATTTATGTGTGGTTTACAATACCAGTCAAACATTTGGACAAGACAAATTTTCTTTATTTTCACAATGTTCTACCTTTTAGAATGACACTGAAGCCATTAAAGCTATAAAATAACTTATAGAGAATTATGCAGTGAATGAAGGTCGTTGAAGGAATCAAAAACTGTCATATACTTTAGATTTTTCAACACTGCCACCCTTTGCCTTCATTACAGCATTGTAAACTCTTACCATTCTCTCAACAAGCGGCATGTCCAAATTTTCACCTGGGATGTTTTTCCAGCATTTCCTGAAGGAGTTCCCATATTTGCTGAGCACTCATTGGCTGTTTTTCCATCATGCTCCAGCCTATCAACCTCTGTTGCCTATCAACATTTATTTATATAGCCCTTAAAACAACTAGAAGTTGACCAATAACAATTTACAGAGAGAATAAATACCACCACAACAAATAAATACCACCATCCCGCAACAATTCTTAAAACAGTTTCAATCTAATTTAAATACACACGCAACATCTATGCTTTGGACTGGTAGAGTACATTACACATACAAAACATTTACAAAATCTAATTTGGTGAACCAAATAGGTTTGATGAAAACCGCAACTGCATATCTGCATCAGTGCTATAGCAGAAGTCTTCTTAAACAAATAGTTATGGAAAATATGTAACAAAAAAGACAGGAAACTAGGAAACAGTGCAGGCCTTCAAGAGACGTGCTATTGGACACACTTAGAGTGTAGTATCCATTCTCCAAGGCACACAACAGAAGTTGAAAGCTGCATTTTCCTGTCAATCAAATTATTTACTCAACACAAACACATTACAAGTTTACAGATCAATGTTTTTGTCTCCATACCTGCCAAACTCATGATGTCCCACATATAGGACCCTTACTTTAGACGCATTTTAAATACAAAAAACAAGTGGTGCTTATGTGATTTGCCAGATATCTACATCTTGCATCTAACTGCAATAAGGACTGTCAATTGCAGGTGACTTAATCCGCTTTTCCAACATAGCATGGATTTTGTTGAAATTTTACAGAAACCTCGTTTAAATACCAAAGTGCATTCTGTAACTACTACCACAATGCTACCAATATTCTGAGTGTGTCTTTAACAATATCTGTTTATAAAGGAAAGTCTAACTTGTAATTTATACACATCCTTAGAACAAATAGAAGGCTGCTCACTTTGACTTTGAGGGAGGTTAACTGCTAGCACTGCCTAAAACAATGACTGCATAAAGACATCAGCTAGTCTGACGAACCTCACAAAAGCACATTTTGCATTACTGATATCCGTGTTTCATTGTGCTATTATCAACCCCCAAGGTGGGGCATCCATTCGCACCTGCATGAAAGCTAATATTCATTTAAAAACCAGTTCTTTTTATTTAATCTGTTCTATATGATGTTCAGGTATCTGTGTGTGCAATGGATATTACTGAGCTTAATGGGATTTTCCCAGTGCCTCCACAAACCTTAACAAAACATTAAGTAAATGCTTGCTTTAGTTAACAGGGGCTTATATTCTAACAAGCACGTTCTCCCCTCAATGTAATAGCTGTGTGGGTGGGAACATCTTTAAACTGAGGACTACTGAAAGGGTTTAGAGCCTAACCCCAGGGTCAATATATCAGAGCTTTATGCTAGAAGTGAATTTATATCCCAGCCAGGGACTGATTTTATATGAGTGGGGATTTTATATGACTGATTGGGGCTGGTGGATAGATAGAACCAAACAGACGTGTATAAAGTGCACCCATGCAGGGGAAGATGGTGAAGGGGCCCAGTTAACTATTGCAGGTCGGCCTGCTTATCTTACCCTGTCTTAGCAAGGTCCGCCTTTCTGCAGGCGATTCCATGACATTCCACTGTTTAATATTGCATGCTCCCCTGAAAGCAGCCTTGCAGGTTGCATTATTTACAGTGCATTCTCACTGCTGGTGAGGGCACTGGTATAAACTCAGCTGCCCCACACATTGTTGTGTCAGCATTTTCGTTCACAAGCCGTTTGTAAGTCCTCTCTGCTCCACGATCGATACACTTTTCTAAGCTTTTCTCTTGCTGTCGCGTATCTTTTTTTCCAAGCTTTATGCAAACGTGTAGTTTCACCAGTGAACTGCTGGATCTCACTGTTTATGCAGGAATTAATAATACATCACAGTAATGCACACATTTCAAGCTCATCCCCTGATCTTCACTGCTAAAATTCCATATTTTTTTCAGGCCAGTGGATTAAGCTGTTGACCTGCAGTCTGTCTGCGAGCAGCATGTCTCCCGGTGGGCATTGACTAAATGCCCTTCTGTTTCCTGTCCACCTCTGGCACCTGTGTATTTATGTATCTCCTTCCCTCCCTTGTTGGAGGCCTTGAATCCTTATTGTGCTGCTTTGCTTCAGATTGCATGTCTATGCCACTCCTAACATGCAGGACAAGGACGGACAGCTGGAAGACTGTTCTTTTTTTCAGTTGATGTTGTCTAGATATAAGGTCAAGTTGAAAAGAAGGGTGGAAAAGGAGTGAAAGAAATACAGTGCTGTTGATAATAGAGATTACGTAATACTGGCTAACTGAGAAAACCATGACGCCAGACATATAATCGCGAAACTAACAGGTTGTTAGTTCAGCGAGCAGGGATCCATGTCTTAAAAATCTGGCAAAAGCATTCAAGTACACAAAAGCACACGAGTGAAATTGTACAGCAGCATTCAATCCAACACCAGTAACAGCTCCTAATTAGTAAATACGATTAAACCTATAAGGAAAAATAGGAAGTAATTGCAAAAGGGCTACGGACTAACCTGTAAATAATGCATGCGCTGTTTCGACATGTGTCGCAGTTGGCCGTGTCCTGTCCAGTTCGATAGGAGAGGCTGCAAACAGAAGAGTTGTGAATGAGTAATTAGAAAGCACATCTGGCTTCCCTGCCCCTCCGTGGTCAGGGCCCCATCTCCTACCATTCCTCATTATCTTGTACATTAAACATGTCCCGTGTTTATTTTCACCATAGAGTCCTATGTGCTGAGCCTTTATGAATTAAATTCCTTAGGTTAATCAGTACCTGTCTCTTTTCCAAACATTCTCCTGGCTGAAAGATCTAGAAGCAGAATTTTTAATTTATTGTAATAAGACATAGTCTTGTTTCAGAGGAATCTACAGCTGTTTGGCCACATCTGTTGAACGGATGATCGCAGAATGAGAAAAACATTGGTCTTTGGAATTATGGATGGCACCAGTAAATGCAGATGTTCCCATTGACAATGGATGGACGATCTGACGCATTGGTGCAATACAAGCCTACATGAACTCCGTGAACAGGCACTGGACAGGGAGGAGTGCAACGTGCTGCGGACACCTACGGGCGATGGGCCCATGTTGCATGATGATGACGATAGTCTTATGACACATATTGAAGTTGCGGTGTCAGGGCGATTAACGACGTGCTTCTTGTGTGCCTTCTAGAGAACTAGGGAACAAAGTATCAAGTATGGAGGCAACAGAGTGAGCAGTGACAAACTCTGGGAATTCCTATTCTACACTTTGTAAGGACCTTAAATATATGCTATTAACCTACTTCACAGCAAACAAAGAATGTCCTTTAAGACACATCAATTAAGCCTTCATGACAATCAAAATGCTTTATGCTTCAAGTCTTGTTCATTAAGACCCATGTCTTAAGAAATAAAAATAAATAAAGGAGAGATTTAGCTAAGCACTGTGCAGTAATGTGAGGCATATGGGTACATTTTTTGACATTTTGTCCCTTTGTGAAAATCAAAATGTGTTTTTGATGTGAGAAAAACCAGCACATTTTTCTTTCACTCTACAGGGCAATTTTTGTAAGAGAGAAATCATTAAATGTGCAGCTGCCAAAGTAAGGAAATGACAAGCTATAAATGTTTAAATTTATATAATGTGCTTTTCATGTCACTTTTTAAAAGTGTGCCCTAATAGTGCTATGGGAACGCATTGCTCTGATGCTTATCATCTGAAACGTGAGTGACACCTCAAAGGTGTCAATTATAACTTTATAAAACAGTCTACATAAGCTTTTTATAGATTATGAAATGTAACGGAAGGGCGAAAAAGTGTAATTTTCATTAAAACCTGAGTTTTGTTTAACATTCGTACATTCAAGGGGTATCACAATTCGGTTTAAATTTATTGTCTTTTCAGTTTCAATTTTTTTATATAGTGCCTTTCACAACAGAGTTGCCCACAGGCATTTTACAGCAGTAAGTATGCAGAATGGCACAATTCTACCATAAAAACAGTAGGAACGCGTGTTATTACACCCATTCATACACATATGTATATTCTTCAAGAAAATCGAAAGGCAAAACAGTTCAACATTCATTTTATATGATAGATAACTATTATACAAAATACTTGATAAATAGAAATAATGGCAGGTCTACAATCTGTATGATTTCTGTGACAGTAATATACTGTGAAATTGGAAGGAGCCAGGTGCTTTACCAAGCACCGTGTAGAATGTGACGGTGGAAAAATGACCAGAGAGGGTACATGACCTCTCTGCTGTCCTCCATAGCTACATGTCATTACAAGCCATTGAGAAATTAATCCATATATAGACTAAATATCAGGTGAAATTGGAGAGATACAATATGAAAATCCATTTTGTCTAAATATGAGCAAAATATAGACAGCTTGTTGTATTGATATGGTATGTTATGACAGTGCTGAATTATGCTGTGGCATTCTATTACAATGTATCCATATTCTCTCGTTGTTTTTTTAGAATGTAAAAGAGCTTGATTAGACTTCAGCATTTGCATTGATTCTATCATCATTCATAATGTTTTGCAATTCGGCTTGCTGATATTACTGTTTTCTCATTCACACAAGACTATTTAAGATATGGGACTACCTCGGCTTGCGAAACTCCAAAACCACTCATGTATTCCAGTGGAACGTGTGCAAGTAATTACTGCCTGTCACCGTCACCTGATGGACCACCGTGAGATACTGCTGAACGCTCATTCCGAGCGGTCGGGAGGTGACCTCCACCGAGCACGTCCCAGCTTGCCGATCGATACCACTGATGGGGTTATTCGGGTCGCTGCCAGCAATGCTCTCATTCACCCCAAAGACACGCACTCCTCTCCAGAGGCCCCGATTGCACCGGAGTTTCAAGAGGCCCCCGGTTTCAGGAGGCAGGCATCTGCCCGCAAAAGTAAACGCAAATTGAATGACCAATTACTCTAAATTGGTTTGGTTAAATAGCTAGCGAACGTAGAGGAGAAGGCGGATCAGCGGAATGCGCCGTGAGCACGGAGAGTGATCCTGAGCGAGGAACATCAGCTGTGCCATCCGCTTCCCGTGGAGAGAGGGCGAATGTGTTATGTGCTGGGGTTTCTTTATTAGATTGAAAAGGCTCTGCTGCACTGAAGGTCTTGGGCTTTTCAGACACTGGCTCACCTGAAATACAATCCATGTCCTCTGCAATCTTCAACCTGGTAGAGCATGATAATCAGTGTGCAGGTGGGAGGTTCAGGAACTTTTCTGCTTTATTAGGGGGTTGGATGGTGGGCAGTGTCATTTCTTTCTGCGCGACAGTGACTGCCGGGGGTCTGCTGCCGTTCAGGAGGCTGGTGGCAAGGAAACGTTTTGGGCCATCTGTGGCCCACAGGGGATCCTGCCTGCACGTGATCATCATCACGTTCTACACGCAAATTACTAACCCAATATGTTTCTGTCATTTTGGATCCAACTGTTCATTACTGACTAGTCAGTCACAGCAATGTACACCCTGCAGGGATGAAAGATTCCAGCAGGCATCTGGTGCCATTGTGTTGGGGGGGAAAGATTCTCTCCAAAAAAATCTCAGTTGCAGGCCAGAGTTATCAAACTCATGCAAGGTGCTCACACACTGTTGATTAACAAGAATCGTGTGACGAGATGGTTCAGCAGTGGGCACAAAAATAGATTAAAGTTTGTATTAGAGCTTCCGGGCCACCTTGTGTCACCTGGTCTGCCTCTGTTTGCCAGCACGAGAAGTGCCAAATAAATGGAGGAAGGTGTCTTCCGTGCAGGTGAGGTAAAGTCTGACCCAGGTAATCTGCATTTAATCCCACGCATGAATGTGCTGGATGAATTGATAGCTTCCTGCCATAGTTGCGGTCTGCTATGCACCTTTTTCTTAGAAACACACAGCTGTAGATCACGGTCTTAGAGATGGTTCAGAATCAGCCAGAGCCTGGCAAAGTTTAAAAGCATAATTTTAGTCTCTCTAGTACCATTACTGTAAAGTGCTGTTATGACAACGGTGTTTTACCATAAAATAATTTAAACCTCTGCTGCACAAACACATATATTGATATTAACACATTACACACAAATAATGGTAATGTATTTTAATGCTTTTGCTGACACTGGAACGGCAACTAATTGAATCCCACAGATTATAGTAATTGAGGTTTTCTGCACTTTTGAAGGTCGTTCTCAAAAGAGGCCATGTTACGTACAAGGCACAGCTGAGATCATCTGAGAACCAGCTCTTTTCATAGGTGCTCGAGTGCAATTTTCTCTCATTTTGTTACAGGAGATGGAAAATCTCAACCGCCAAACAGGAACTGATTTGATTAGGAATAAGAGAACATCTCTCCAACAGAGAACCAGGTCCTCCCAGACATAAAGCTTCAGATTCGACTTGTGATTCTGTTGGAGAGCACGATAATGATCATCACTCAAGCCTTTAATGTTTGCACCCAAAGTGATCAGGCCTCCATAAACCAAACAGCAACGCCATGGTAACTCCTAACGTCGTGTGTCTGATTTGACTAAAGGAAAGTGCTCTGATGTGAGAGTAATGCTTGAAATGTGTACATACCTTTAAAGCCGCTAGGCCAATTTGCCATGGTATTTTTAATGTCTCTCACTTTAAAGCCCCCCACCATCCTCTAAGTATAGCGTTATCGTATCTGCTTTACTTGCTTGAGTTGTCACGTGTATGAATGTGAAACATATTTTTCCTTAGTGAGCCATACGCCATATGGTGTCAGCCTCTGTGATTCTGCCATAGGTGTTATGGTGACTTTACACTGTCAATCATTACAAAGAACAAAATATCACTGCATGCAAACACAGCATGTAAAAAACACTCAATACATACTGTATAATACTGTTACATCAATGCCATAAACTTCAAATATGTCTGAAAGTCAAACGCTTTTACAAGTTTCACGCTGTGTGCAAAGAACGCAAACGTTTTAAAGGTATTTATTAAAATTTAGCACTACAAAGGTGATGCGTTTTAGGGGTGGAGAAAGTGCCAAGAGACCGTCAGTTTTATCCCCTTCACACCCTGTGTGCCAGGACGTAATATATATGTATAAAACACATACTGTGACCTAAAAATCTTATTTAGCTATTATTTCTTTGTGTGAAAATAACTGAAATGGTTAATGTACACTGTTTACACACGCTCAGATTTTACATCATTCTCTATGTCCGGCAGCATCGGCCGTGACGAGCTGAGCATTAAGCGAAAGCGCGCTCCGTCGTGTCACTGAGTTCTGCACACTGCGGCGCGGTCACGTGAGGTTGGCCCAGTTCTCACAGATACTCGTCTTTTAAATCACACCATATTTGCTAAAGCGTTTTGCGTCGACACAGCGGCGAATGCAAGTGTCTGTGCACTAGCCGTTTTACCTAAATAATGGTGGAAACGAAGTATTGTGCAATGTCAGTCACGGAAGGGCAGCAAAGTAAGAAACTGTCCCATGCACACGTTTATGCCCTTTTGACATAGAAGTAACGCAAAGTACTGCATACAGTACAATGTATATGTCTGGGTGACTTCTCTATTACGTGTCATTCATAAGAATGTAGGCATTTGTACATTAAATGATAAACTTGTTCACTCCGCCTAGAGATGTAGGATAGATGTCATTTTATTATAAAACGGGACGTAGAAGACAAACGTACACGTTTTGCATCTATTTCTTTTACCAGTTGTATTTAGAATACATTACTTGCATTAAGCACAAACATAAATCTTACGTGACTTTTCTCGCAAGGAAACCAAGCACCCGGTTTCCAGTGTTAAATGAGCATACTGTATGCGAGGTGATATATGGATATGCTTACATTCAGTCTAATGGAATGGAGTGCCTTTACATCAAACAGACAGCGCCGCTGTAAAGTAATAGGTTTCGGCATCGCTCAATCAACAGCTAAAAAAATCTGAACAGTTCGCTTTCATGGCACAACACTCGTGCTGGAAGGAGACGACAATTTGATAATAAAACGAATATTTTGTCTTTTACAAGTTCCTTTACATGTAGACGTTCACAATATTCGAGTACATTTGTATATTTACCGTAATAAGTAATGTATTTGTTTTTCATTCAGATTGTTAGTTTGCGATAAGCGGACAGCGAGCTACCGCTGAAACATTTTTTGTGAGAGCGAGCGGTAATTAATTTGCTTTGCTTTGTTTGCATGTCTTTAGCGGTGACCTTTTGCAGAAGCTCAGAGCTAAGATGTAGGAAGTAATGAATCATGGTAAGCTGTAAATGACAGGGGAACGGTGAACAGACAGTTACACAAAAAGGCTTCTTACCCCTCCCTGTGCGCCTCCCCCTTCTCCAGCTCTTGTATTACTCCCAGAAGCACTTTGATGGTCTCCTGGCTGGAGCTGATCAGATTCTCCATCACTTGGAGCTGTGCTTTAAGGTCACCGTCCTGAGCGACCGGCACGATCTGCTGGCAAGGCCCGACCCGAGACTCCGAGGTGGACAGGGAAGGAGAGGTAAAAGAGGCAGCATGGCAGCGCACCCGGGCTGCAGAGCAGCCCGTGCAGGGAAGCGTCTGCTGCTGCACCTGGAGCCCGTTGAGCTGAAGGCCTTTCTTGCGTTTGCCCCGTGTCGACGGGCTGTCCAGGCACTCCACCTGTGTCAGAGAGTTCCAGGCGATAGGCCCCATCACGCCTGCCTCCGGGTCCCTGGCAGGCCTGCCTGGCGCCTCCTGAAAGCTCAACAGCTGCCGCTTGGCAGACGGGCGGGGATCCGCCTCGCTGACATGTAATCCCTCCTCGAGCTGAGCTTTCGGACCACAGACGCCATAATCGGAGTGCGGGCCAGACTCTGGTGTGTCAGACAAGCATTGTGAGTCTTTAGAGCAGCTGGCCAGTGAGTCCGGGCACTCAGGCCCGTCTGAACAGTTGGAGCCAGAAAACGGCTCTGGCACAGCCGCCGTCGTGCAGTGGTTAGTGTGGAGCAGCGCCTGCGTCTGATAGACACCCTTCCCTAGGGAGCGCGTGGCCTCCCCCAAGCCGAGTGGAGCCTTCAGCCTCGGGGTGTCATCCTCTGCCTCATTCCTGTGGCCTTTGAAGCTCTCTACCGTGGCCGCGTGCTTGAAGCTATGGCCCTTCTTTCGCTCGAAGGGGAACGTCTGGTAGCGCTTCTTGAGGTCGGGCGAGGTCTGGACGCCCGTGCTCCGCGTGACGTTGGGGATGGAGCGGCGTGCCGGCACTGTCATGTACTTGCGGTAGGTGGGCCTGCAGGAGGCGGGCTGCCCGCCGTTTCCGCCCGCCTGCCGAGCCGCATCGCGCTGCTCGTTTTGGGCCTCGCAGATGTCCTTAAAGCGTACCTGCAGCGCCTTGTTCCTCTTCCTCACCTGCCGGCTCGGGTCCAGGGAGTACTTCATCTCCAGGGCCAATGATGGCGCTGTCTCAGAGTCGGACTCGGAGTTGGTGACCATGCATTTGCTGGCCTCCTTACTCACCATTTTGTCCTGAAAGCAGAAGAACAGACATTGTTCATTACTGGTACACTGGCTGTAATTACACTGTCTCTGGATAATTCTTAGTTCTCATTTTCTCATTTCTTCACACATTCTTCGTTACACTTCACTTTTAGGTCTTTAGGGCCTTTATGAGATTATATAATTGTTTCTGTTACTTTTCTGCAATGTTCATTACTGGCTGGGTGTAAGTGCTCTACAAGAAGAGAATTTAAGTCCAGCCCTTTACAAAAATACAAAGGCTAAAATTGCACAAAAAATTCTGTATATTTAGGTAATTCTCACAAATCTGATTTTTTTTTTTAGTTTGATATTACCTCATAAATTAAGGTTTGATTATACTCCCAGCCCTGTCTGTGTAAAGATGGGATGGTTGGTCTACCTACTCTTTGATAAACAGACAATCCCTTTCTGTTGCCACGCAGGTCTTTTCTGGTCATAATCTACAAAGCAGTGTGATGATTTCAGCAAAAGAACAATAATGGGAATAAGTGAAGGAGCACATCACTGGGGGAGTCACATACTTGTCCAACCCTAGCATCCCTTGCTTTCTAAAGAATTTCAAGTATGTTGCATTTAATGCTACAGTTGGGAAACTCTAACCCTGGAAGGTATTGTGATGTTTGGGGGGGGTGACAAAATCAATGACTGCTTTAGGACCTGCCTTGAATTTCTTTCCCCCAGTTTTCTATGAAAAGGTCTAAGCTGAGAGGGGTGTCCTTCAGACCACATCAAAGAAGTTATCCTGCAACTTCTGGCTGAAAATGAATAAAATGCTCATATGGAAATTAAATTGATATCTTAACAATAAAAAGGCATGAACACAAGCTCCAAATTGTGTCAAGGAGCCCAGTGAGGCCAGTGACGGGTGATCTCCTCCATAGGTTAACGATTAATAACGATTCCACAGCCACGGTCGAGTTTTCCAGCACCCAAGAGTGTTTAAACTGCACCCTCAACTGTACACGACAGAAACCCAGATTATTGGGTTTTCCAAAAAAAAAATCAATAAATTGCTTTTACAAATGTGCAGACTTTTTTCCCAGCATCACATTTTTTGAACTTTAATTACTTTGTGATAATTTTCAGTCACATGCTGCCTTGTCCCCTGATAGCCATGCCACACGTCAGTGCACATCAGGTATAACATTGTGGGGGGGAACGATACAGCATCACAGTGTCATCTATTACTGATAAACGCCACGTTTCATCCTCAAATACATACAGGCATGTCTGTTTGCATTTATCTGAGTGTGTTAAAGGTATTATTAACATTCAATGTAAAGGCATGGGTCTGACATACCAGCATGGATACACCACCTGATATACTGATGGTTTGGGAACATATATGCACTTTTGAAAATGATTTGCCCATTATGGAAGCCTGGAGCCTATCTCAGGAAGCAGGGCACCATAGATCCCACACACACACACACACACACACACACTACGGGCAATTTGCAAACACCAGTCAACCTAACCTGCATGTCTTTGGACCATGGGAAGAAACAGGAGAACCTGGAACAAGTTTCTGGGTCACAGACGATGAATGCATTAATACTTCCTGACGATAATGATTATGGTATCAGCATCTTCCCTGAAGTGGGGAGACTAAGGGTGCTGGGGGAGGATCTGGGAACCATAGTCATTAGAGCCACATAAAACAAAAGTACAATTAATAATGCAGGAATTCAAGGGCTCTGGCTGCAATTTAAGTCAGAATTATTTCTTGATGTAGACGTACTTGGGCTGTCAGCTCTGCCTTACATACTGCACACCAGAAATGACATGTTGAACTATGATAAACTGTCATGCTGAAAAAGCTCATCTATAGACAAGGTCATAACTCACAAACTTAAAGAGGGGAAAAGAAATGGTCTGGCATGGTGGGTGTGAAAACCCAGCCAGCAGCTCTCCAAAGTCAACAAGGTGCACTCTGACACTCCACAGACACGAAGGTGCACTCTGACACTCTCCACAGACACGAAGGTGCACTCTGACACTCTCCACAGACACAAAGGTGCACTCTGACACTCTCTACAGACACAAAGTGCACTCTGACACTCTCCACAGAAACAAAGGCGCACTGACACTCACCACAAACACGAAGGTGCACTCTGACACTCTCTACAGACAGGAAGGTGCACTCTGACAGTCTCTACAGACACAAAGTGCACTCTGACACTCTCTACAGACACAAAGTGCACTCTGGCACTCTCCACAGAAACAAAGGTGCACTCTGACACTCTCCACAGAAACAAAGGTGCACTCTGACACTCTCCACACAGCAAGGTGCACTCTGACACTCTCCACAGACATGAAGGTGCACTCTGACACTCTCCACAGACACAAAGTGCACTCTGAGACTCTCCACAGACATGAAGGTGCACTCTGACACTCTCCACAGACACAAAGGTGCACACCAATGTTTCTGAGTGTGAGACACGGACTGGTGCTTACTGTACTTGCTTCCGTTAGCCGTCCGTCCCCCCCCCCCGCTCTGGACAAACCGCTGTCTTGTTTAATTCTGCCAGATGACACCACCTTGATAAAGCACCCTGTTATTATCCTGTATTTGTTCTTGTTTGATATTCAGGCTAATTACGGCTAGCCCCCTCTGCTCCCCGTCAAAAAGAAACCACATTAGGCATCTCTTATTAATCTGGGCTTATTTTAATTAGTAATTATGAATGTTAAATATTCATAAATACAGAGGGTAGCTTAAGGTTTAAATTTCAAAGGGTATTACGCACCTCAAATAAGGAAAAGAATGAAAACTGTTTTCATTTGAAAAAATAAATGGACTTGTATATATATATAAAATTTATGGAATGCATAGTGTGTGTATTTCTATACACACACACACACTTTTTTTCAAAAAAATATTTGACTTCAAATTTGAAAGTGTTTCATTATAAATGAAACATATTCCAACCAGGAAAAGATGTACTGAAGTGAAACCGAGCTCTACAAACTGTAACTTCAGCAAGAGCCTGAAACACAAGGTCTGTAAAACCATACCAGTTTTCCAAAGAAACAAACCCAACATTTTTAGATGATTCTGGACTGAGCCATACTCAAACACACTAAAATATGACTGTCAAACGTTCTGTAATCTGACTCTAATGCACCCAGTGTGCAGACCAGGATGCACTTCAACTCCACGAATCCTCTGAGAGGCCTCCCCTTCCCCATGCCCCCAGTCTTATCCTCTTCCCCCCATCTCCTGCCTCTTCTCCTATTTTGCGCCTCTTGCCCCTATCTCTCCTGCCTCTTCCCCCCCAAACCTGACGCTGCCCCCCAGCAACAGGCAAAACCCCAAAGATTTGGCAATGGCCCCAAGATCGCCGGGAACTG
>JABJVR010000052.1:4736776-4801001 GCA_025773905.1 Chitala chitala | reverse complement strand
ATAATCCTGTCTGTAAACGAAGACTCCCGTATATACTGTACATCAGCGTGTTTCATACCTTTAATGTTAAGCGACCAGGAGAAGATGAAATCCAGGTAGTTTTATGATAAACGCTGCTCGAGTGCTCGTCTGAACAGACTGAGATTAGGTGCGCTGCCTACAATTTCTGTTTGGAGAGCGTCTGCTTTGGAGTTTTATGACTTCAACTTTCTCTCCGCTTTCAGAGGCAAGTTTAAACAGCACAAAAGCTGTCTTCGGCCGCACCCACGTCGGGTGCTCAACAGGTAGACACATCTTTGGAAAGGGAAATGCCCTCGGGATACATGCTTCATAACATATATTCAAACCTGAAGACTGCCTAATAATAAGGATGGTATTGGGTAAATTGTGCACGCGGTGGGCGTGGTGGCACTCACGGGACAGGAAAGCGTGTGTAAAACAATTTCTCACCATGGTGAAATGGATATGCACGGGATAAGCAATTTGCCCATTTTTAAATATTTTGTCGCAACTGTGCTTGTATTTATATGCAAGCAAAATCGATGTACGTCAAGCTTGAAACGTTTGCTTTCGAGTCCAAAATCTCTCTTTTTCTTGTTCACGTGTACAAAGGGAGTAGCTTTGTATTCCAGCTGTTTCTTGTGTTAAATACTGCAGTTAAAGTACAGCTAGAACTCCCTTAAATTCATTCTGTTGATATGATAGGGGTGAAATCCTTTTTGTACCTGCAAAATAACTTTAAATTGGTGTTTACAAATTTAGGACTTGATTGCACTTGACACAGACACAGACACAGTTCAGACAATGAACTCTTGTTTCATTGTCACTTCTCTGTTACTGGCATGAATGAAATAATTTGTGAAAAGAAAGGATTCATATTGTAACTGAGGCTCCTAGTTTCAACACTACACTGCATGTAAGTAGACCCTTCTTCTTCATCATTTAATAAGCCTCACAAGAAAATTGGCATTGAAGAGCTGTGTCTGCAATAAAGCAAATGAAAACACAAACAGAACAGTCAGAGGGGGATGCTTTGGGGTAAGTTTTAGGCTTTATTACCTATATAGTGTCAGAATATCATTGTTTGCAAAAATAATACTTTATTACTTGCAATAGGTTTTAACTACTGAAAAATCACTAATGGCTGGAAAAGTCTTACCGTGAAATAGTTTGGACATGTTAGTTAGCTGTTGTTATTCAGGTATGTGAGTTTCCTATTACTGTTGTGGTTTAATTTATGTTGTATATGTTTTTTTTCACATTCTAAACTAGAAGTACACGATGCACACTTCTTCTAAGAAGGTAAAACACAGAGGTGGACTATTAGATGACTACCTTCAGAGTCAGCACAAATACATAATTGTCACGTTTACATCCCTAGTCTAAGCTGAATCATAAAGTGCTTAAGGAGAAGGTTTCCATCGCTACACTATTTTGTCAAAAGACCATGTGCCAAATTGCTTGGTAACATATGGGAAATAATGGGCATGTGCAAAGCCTGCTGTTCCTTGCCCAGGTGAGGACTGTTTTGGAGGTTACTGGTATGGGACGTCCCTGAACATAGCTCCTCGGGCATGCCAGTATATGCCAGGATAAAGAGTGTCAGTGTATTTAGACCTGCTGAAGTTATATCTAGTTTTTGATTTGGTTAACTCAGCAAGGAGGTTGAGAATTACAAAGTCTGAGATGCTTTATTGTCTCTTTTACACCAATCACACCTGGTTAAATCAATACCATTCACTCCCTGGTGATACAATTTTTATTTTTTAATTTATTCCAGAAGAGGATGATTTTGAAGAGATCCAAGTTGATACAAGCCACCAATATAATGTCCTGAGGCACTGAATAACACCAGTGCTCCACTCAACAGGCTCCACCTGATAGGTGCATGCAAACCACCCACCACACCCTGGAGAAACATTTAGCATGACTCACAGGTCATGAACACCAATCCACACAGAGAACCAAGTTTCCAGGTAACAGCACATGCTTCAAAGCATATGTATCTAATAAAGACTGGCTGAATCATCTGAAAAATATGATTTAATTCACCCACAGAACCACCTGCTTTTATTCAAATTAAATCCTAAAATGGCAAAGAACCCTGGGGGTTGATGGGAATATGGTGCAATATTTAGGCTATTTCCCATCACCTCAAGAGTGGGAAAGAGGATAAAGGATAAAAGTGGACAACAGTGTCTGTGTAAATGACTTACAAACGACAGAAAACTTGTATTCGAAAATGTGAAGTAAGACTAAGACAGGTTAGAAACTTTCACCATTATTCAGACAGCACATGACTCCAAAAAATCATAACATTTTGCAGAACAGCTCCACTACACATTGAAGGTAAACATTGAAATTGTTTCATAGTTCATAAATAAGTCTTTACAAAAAGCCATTTTTTGGATATTGCAGGGTAAAAGTGTTTTCCCATTGTAACGGGTTGCCAAGCTGAACTCAAGGATGATGGAGGCAAGGTCTAATGGCAAGACAGAAGGCTCTTAATAAAGAGGAACACAGAGGAGCAGGGCTGGGCGAGCAGCAAAACAGGGCAACAACAAAGGATGAAGCAGTAACAGAAAGACTGGGTTATATACATACAAAATACTCTCCAAAGAGGACCACACACTACACCTAACAATCAGCAGGGTAGGAAGGTAACAGAGGAGTACAAATAGGGAGACATGCAACTGGAGGTGCAGGGAAAGAAAGTCATAAAAGTCACAAAACTAGATAGAATTAGTGAGTAATAACAGGAAGGGCAGGCACAGGGCGTGACACCTATATTTACTGGAACATTTATGCCCTAAAGTTCATGCCAAGGCAGAAGGGGGACACAGTGGCTCAGTGGTTGGTAATGTTGCCTTGCAACCTCAGTGTTGAGGGCTTGAATCCCACCTCTACCCTGTGTGTGTTGAGCTTGCATGTTCTCTCTATGTCTTGTGGGTTTACTCTGGGTACTTCACAGTCCAAAGACGTAGGTTGGTGTTTCCAAGTTGTCCTTCGTGTATTTTGGAATGTGTGCTTCTGCCCTGTGATAGCTTGGCACCCCATCCAGGGTGTCCACTACATTGTGTCTAAAGTCACCTGGGAAAGTCTCCAGGCCCTCCTGAAATCTTGCATAGTATGAGTGGCACGGAAAATGGATGGGTTCCTGCTGAACTAAATCACAACACAAAAACAACATTTCCCACACTATCCATTGAGGCCTTTACAGATTGTAGATATGCCCTTACACAAAACCATTTTTGGTTACTGACAAACAAAACCAGTTTTTTTAATTTGCTGGATTTTTGTGCCCTCTGGTTAATGCCAAAGTACATCCAATGTCTGTACATGTTGAAAATTCGTGCCATATAAATTAGAGACCAAGACTGGCTGCCCAAGTCTTGCCCAAGATTTTTCAGATCAGCCTCACTTTAGGCCACTAAAACATGTACACACACCTTTCCATCCAAAAGTATTCAGCACACTAATTAATGCCTTACTATGTGCTAATTTATAAGGATCTTTGGCAACCAAGACACATTCCTTGCTTTATATTTGTACACAAACATCCCAGTTGAAATGTGCCTTACTGTAGTATATATTTAAGAAATATGAGGAATGTTTTGAAAACGCCATATTATCACTGTATTTTAATATTTAAGATTGCATGTCAGAGAAGGGTCACTAACAGTAATGTTTCTCACCTGTGATGTTGTCATCACTTTTTTTGTCATCTTCTTCACTGTACGTAATTGCACATTACATTGACTGTTATCCTCGTCATGTCAGCTTTACCACTAACAGTACAAAGAACACCACTTGCATATGAAATGTACATTTTCACAAGAAGACATGTCTTTTTGGCAAAATGTTGAATAATACAGTGTATTTCAAATATGCAAAGGTGCACATACAGTACATCTGTAAGTGTACTTATATGGAAATACAGGTATACAAGATCCAGTTGAATGGATATGGGAAATTATTGTTTTATTTAACATTACCAACAGTCAAAGGCTCTACATAGCATTAAACTCTTTAGAATCCTGTCCATGTACATGCAGATTTTCAAACCAATCAAGTGAGAGATTATGTACACGTAAGCCATTTGAATTTAAGCAATTTCTTTTAAAAAGTAGAAAAAAAATGTGCTTGTCTCAAAACTAACGAAGATAAGATTAACAGCCATAAACTCAAAGATCATCTAAAGGCTGCTTTTACAAAAATTAAATCTGATACCTCGAGGCAAGTAATTTCAGAGATCTGAATTGTGACTTTCAAGTCTGGACACAGCAGAATTGCAGTCCACACCTTAGTGCCTAAGGCTCATAAAACAAGAAAATTATGGCTTATTAGACAAATGCAGCCTGTACGTTGTTCTGATTTTAACCCCAGTCCTGAGAATGGGAAGATCCAGAGTTAATTTTCTTGTTGTGTCTATCACTACGCGTGTCTCAACTGTAATCTAAATACCTTTGAAAACCTGTCTTAATATTGGCCCACAGACCACATGAAGCACATGTTAACCTCTGTAAATTGCGTATTTTAAAGATTTTTTGATAATTGTAAAATATGCACATTTTGTATATTGCTATGTGGGAAAATGTTGATTAAAAACTGAGCCCAATGAATAGAAAACTACGTATCCCATGATGCAGTTGCTCTGTACGCAATTCTGTTGGAAGGAAGTTTGAACATTGTTTAGGAAGTTTTAGTGGTTGTGTTATCATTTGTTTTCCCATTAAGGACGACTGTAGATTTTTATATATAAAATTCTCATCTCCAACTTGTAACAACTTGATTTCCCGATTGTACAAGTTGTGTGTTTGTTGTTCTGGCGCCTTAGTATGTTCTGTATTGTGTCGGTGAATGAATAGCTTTGCTACTGAATTTACGATGTATTGAGTAAATAAATATATCTTATTTCAAATCGAAGATCGTATATTATTTTACGTATATTTATAACACGTTGTTGCCTTTTTTGTTAATTAGAAAACTAGTAGCTAAAAGGCTTTGCTTTGCCTGGCATTAAATTGCGGATCAAAATCTGAGCCCAATAGAGCAATGGAAACGCGAGATGAATGGGAATCAAACCCTGTTTGCAGCACACCGGGAAGTTCAGGTAATACCAGTCCATATGGACCAGAAACACCCAAGGTACGCCTTAATGAATTTATCAGCTTTTATGTGCATTTTTACGCACTTGCTTGCTTCGTTAGCATGATGTTTTGGTCAAGTTCTGTTGTTTGCTGTGAATTGTATTTTAGCCGATGAGCGCTTCGTTGAGGGAAAGACTGAAGAAAACACGGCGTTCATTTAAGACCCCCCTCGCTACTGCGAAAAGACTGAAAGTCGAACCCGAGGACGAGACGGGAGCATTGGCAAGCGCACTGAAACGCACTTCGCAGCATGCTGACCCGGACAGATCCAAGGATCTCTTATGTAAGGCAGACGAGCAGGCAGATAACAGCATGGTAAAGAATTCAAATACAGCGGATTGTACAGACGGAGACGAACTGGCCAAGTGCCCGGTGCTGCCCGGTGGTTTCGTGCAGACTTCTGACATGGACCTGCTAGAGCTGCGCGACAGATTGCAGAAGGAAGTCAGAGAGAAGACGGAGATGGTGCGAAGATTAAAGATGGCCAAAATGTACAGGAGTAAGGTAGAGGTCTTCAATCCACATATGGCTTTTATCCAGGGACGGACTGGGACTTGAAAACAGCCTCCGAGTTTTCAATTCCCGGTCCTGGGGTGGGTTTGAGGGCTGCTGGACAAACCTTCATGTCTTCTGAAATTGTTGTCTAGGGGGGGCTTTTAGAACATATCGGGCACATGCGCGCTTTAAACCTATTGCATATTTTATGGGAAGTACCTCTGATGGCTGTCCACACACTAGGTCAGCAGGATGTTCTGCCATTTGACAGAATGTCCAGATTACCAGTCCACCTATGGTTTTATCTGCAGTCATTCTATAACCCTTTTATAATGTTATGGATGTCAAACTTAGTACATGACTGGTATTATCTGAATAATTCTGCATTGCCTAAAGGCTCACCTTGTTATGTTTGTGTCTAGAACAACCTGCCACAGCTTATGGATCTTATACACAAGTGGAGGAGCTGCAGTCAAGCGGCACTGCAGGAGCTGCAGACCTCTGTGCCTGTGGAGCAGAGGCCCACTCTTGGACAGCTCATCGACCAGCTAAGGCTGGAGGACCGCTTGCTGCACTTTGACCGCACACTTGACGACTTCACTTACTCATGATCTATACGGATTCTTCTCGTTGGTTCTTTCTCGTACAGGTGTCTTATGTCCGTGTTTATGTTCAAAATTCACATTTGATATTATTTCAGTGTAAGTATTATTTCCTAAAATGAGAAATTTTAATTTCTTCTTGCTGTAAATGAAAGTTCTATTTAAAGAGCACTTTTACCAGAAAAATACAATAGTTTCTTGAAAGGGTTTTACAGGACATACATTTCCAAAAATAAAATCGTTGTGTGGTTTTCTTGCACATATTTAATGTTTGATTTTTTTATGTGAATATTTTATCATTTGCATTTTATCAAGTTTCAGATGACACTACGATTTGGCTCATCAGGTCATTCCACTATATCTTTAATAACAATAACTGTGAGTTGGTTTTTTTTTTCCAACTTTGAATGTTAGAACTTTCCAGTGTCCTCATTAGCTGGGTGTTTTGTTCTGTGTGGCTACCTTGAGGATGTGAATATGACGACTTCATTTTTTGGGGGTGGGGTGGTTGGTACGGCATGATTTCTGAATACTCTAGGTTTTTCTGTATTTGTGTACAGTAGGGCTCAGCAAATTCCAGGCCACAGGCTAAATGTGTCCTGAAAACCTGTTTTTACTGATCTGTGGTCTTGTCGTGACTTTCTCCCCAGTTGCACAACTTTACCCACTGCAACTTTTAGTTATTGCTGTGTTAAGGTTCTCATTTGTAAAACATGAGACTTGATTGAATGCCCTGTACCAAGGGTGCCCAATTCATTGATTGTTTATATATATATATAGAATTTTTAAAATACAGGTATATCATTTTGACCTGGTCATTGTAAAAGTAGCTCGTAAGCCAAAAAAGTGTGGGCACCCCTGCCCTATACATACGTTACCTTAGTGAACATGTCATGGAGCTAGTGCAGCTAGCTTCCATCATGTCAAAGAAAAGTTGTCTGACCCTCACAGGTGAGTTTCATTTTTGGCTTTTGGGGTTAAAAAGTTTGCTGAGACCTGGTGTAGAGTAGACATCTGTGTTCCCAGAAGTCATCACTTAGTGCCAGTCACAGAGTGTCCATTGGGGGGCATATATACACAAGCAACATTTTAAAGCTACACTATTCATTAAACAAATCAAATGCACGAAGTACATGCTGATACAACCTAGACCGATCAAAGCCTAGACCAAATTATAAAATCTGATAGTGTTTGTGGTTAGGGAAAATATGTTGCTTGCATCTTCATGAACAAGCTGTGTGCTGTAATGTTCACTTGGGCTGACACTCCCAGCCCAACAGCGTTCATAGTCATCCATTTGTTTTATGTGGTTACAGTCAGTAAAATGCGGTTTCAACGCATGCATTGACTTGGGCATTTTCTCCATGTGCAGTTACTGTACAGTTATTCAGTCATGGTTACTGAACTTCTCAAATGCAGCGATTATATCTATTACATGCAAAAGTACAATGTGGTTGTGCATGTAATGTTGCTCATTAATGAGTTTTGTGTGTCTACACATGCACCATCTGTGTGTAATGCTAATGTGCAGAAAGCATTCATTTTGGTTCCTTAGCACTGTCAGCTAATAGTTGTGTTATAGCATTATATTCCTTTGCACCAATGCCAGGTGAGAAGCATTGGCTTTCTTATGAACAAAACCAAATAAAGGTGTGGATCCATTGACCTTCCCAGCAGCTGTTTTGATTTTTGTACTGTCCAAAACGCATTTCATAACGTGTTTTTATTTTGTTCGGGTTAGTCAAAGGGGTGCTGTGTGAAGGAGTTTATCTGCAAGTTAGAATTTAAGGGAATTGTAGATGGCACAAAGAATGAAAACAGGATCAGTTAACACCTTACATTATATTTATTCATTTAGCAGATGCTTTTATCTAAAGCAACTTACAACATTTCACATGTTACAGTGAGCTAGTGCTGGGTGTCTGGCTCAAGGACACACCTGGTGGCTGGGCTGGGATTCAAACCAGGAGACTTCTACATCTCAGCCTGATATTCTACCCATTGAGCCACCAGGTCACTTACATGAGCCTGACATTGTAGTAACAAGCACTGCTTTGTGATCAACCTGCCCTGTCAGTAACAAAAAAAGGTCAGATATTCCATATATAACAGCAGGAACAGGGATACAGGGAGTGATCAAGCCTGCCCTATTGTAAGCCTGCACTATTGTGAGCCACACAACGTACCAAATAAGAGAGTTAGCCTGCTAATCTAATGGCCAAGTCCTCACCTGCAGAAACCAATCAGTCTCACCATCACACCAAGAAGGTAATACAGTAGAAACTGTTTACTAACAAACTAACAACCCTGATGGTATAACTGGGCTTCCTCCAGTGCAATATAAAATGCACTGTGAAGGCACATTGGGAACCCACTACCATTGCCAGTGTTGGTGTATAATAATAATAAGTATCTTTCTGGCCTTTATTGCCTGGGTTAAGCACCCAGCCTCTGCAGTCCTGAACTGGATAAACAATTTGTGAAAATTAGTTAATGAAAATGTAAAATAGTGTGAAAGAAACTGACATCCATTTGACAAAAGTTTATTGAACTGTTTTTTCTGTGCTGGTTATAACAAATATTGTGTATTTAAGACATGTCACCTGCACATGGTGCTCCCTCACTGGTTCCCTGGCTGGCTCAGAGCTGGGAAGGTTCTCCTCCTTAGCCTCTCTACCTCAGCTCTCAGGTTATCTACTTCCTGGGCCTGGGCCTTCACCAGGTGCAGCAGACTCTTTCTCTGCAGGATCTTCCTGTATCGCTCGTCCGCCTCCTTCTGCTGCCTATCCTCCACCGCTGAGTGAGACACAAAACAAGCCATGTCCATGTGCCTGTAAGACTCATGGATGTCAAAATGGTACCAGTACTTGGGCTGCGTAATAACTACTGCACTTCTCACTAAGGGCTACGCTTTCATTCTAGCAGACATGTAAATGAGCAGAGCTTTATGTCCTTTAAAGACAGGAAGGTGCCATTTTAGCATGGCCTGCCCTGTGACTCCTCACCTGCGGCTTCACAGATGTGCGACCTCTCAGCCACAGTCAGACTCACGGCGCTCAGCTCTGATTCCAGCGCTGCAATTTTCGCCGCCTTCCGAGCAGCTTGTTGGTTCAGCTGGTCGATCAGCACCTTCATCTGCTTCACCTTCTTTTCATGAGCCTTTAAATGTTGAAAAATGGTACAATTGTGTTTTTTAAAAATACGTATTTTTCCCTTTTGATGAAAAAGGTGCCATAAAACACATCCATCCACCAGAGAATCAGCATTTACCTTCTCTTGTAGAAGCATGCTCTTTTCCAAACTTGACATTTCATTTGCTATTCGACTGTCATGATCTTTCACATTTAGGTTCTTAAAAAAAAAAACAATCGTACACCAAAATTGTTCACATTCAAATAAAAAATAGCATTTCAAACTTTAAAAACATTTCTTACCCTTTTACTTTTTACTTCTAATCTTTTTGTTTGTTAGTATGGCACGAGCTCTGAAATTAATGTCTAGGTGTACGTGTTTATGTATATATTGTTTATGTGCTGCTATAGTAACTGATCACTAGCCCTGTGCAAATAGACATCTTAATTAATGAGGCCTAGCTGGTAGACTGGATTTGTTACACTGCAAGGAGTGAATAAACCCAACTGGGTGGAAAAAGAGAGAAAAAACAGGGAACAAAAAATACATGGGAACTAAATTTCCATATCATATGTAGGGTAATATCTACACTCAGATCACACATCAAGCTCTTTGGTCAATGAAAGCATCTGCTGATCTAGCTCTATATGGGAGTCACATGACAAGCTCAGTACTAAATCTAAGCAGTAGCTGATCTAGCTGTATGTTGGGGTCACATGACAAAGTGTCTGTTGAATGGAAGAAGCTGCTGATCTAACTATACTGGGGTCACAATAAAAGTTCAGTGTTGACTCTAAGCAGCGGCTGATCTAGCTCTACACTGGGGTCACATGGCAGACCTCCAGCAGCTTGTGAGTGACACGCAGCCTTTGGATGTCCCAGGCCTTGTTGATCAGGTCCTCCCTCTGCATGGCCATCCTGCGCAGCTCCCACTCCTGCTGGGCGATGCTCTTACGAATGTCCTTGCACTCCACCATGATGGCAATCTTCTGCTCTCCCAGAGCCTGCCACCAGGGACACACATAAAGCCCACTTAATCAGCTCCTGTCAAAACTGTGCTTATTATGATCAAATAACTGGAAAAGGTGTGAATGTAACAAAGGTTTTTAAGTAGCAGGTTTTTCCCTACCTTAACAGTCCCATTCACATCCTCCACAACACTGCGGTGAATGAGCACGGAGTCAGAAAAATCTGAGATGAAATCGCCCTTTTCTACCTCCACCTGTCCTTGTTTGAGAAGAAACTGAACCATTATGTCCTGCTGAAACCTCATCTTCTCCTCATTAAGCCTGTGAGGGAAGAGATTTTCAGTAAATGCATTATGTCCACTATGAGTGTAGTAGTAATCATCACACATACTAATATTAGTAATAACTATTACAAGTACGATTTCCTAATTCTTGTATGTTCAGCACCTCTAGAACAGAACCTTTTCACCGCAGCCAAATTACGGACCGTTCTCACCCGCTGAGATTGTCTATGATGTTCTTAACTTCCAACGTGGCGCTCTCCTCTTCATCCAGCCTGCGCTGCAGAACAGTCTGCATCTCCGCAAGGCTCAGGGCGTTCTGCTGCACCTGCAGGCATTGTTACAGGCGAAGTATTGACTCCACAAGCCCTGATTATGTGCTCTAAGCTGCAGCACCAGTTTGTTTAGCAAAGGAACACATTTTGGTTGTGATCTGTTTTCCTCGTGCACGCATTGCACATTCGGCATTCACATCACTTATTTTTTCTTTTGCCTGATAACAATGAACATGATAACATTATTAATCAACTTTAGGTGTGGCATACCATAGAAAAGATATAAAGCCATGCTAAACTTCATATGTACATCATGTGACGTGGAACATAATGCCTCACCTGGTGCTCGCTCTTAACTTTGGACCTGCGGCTTATACAAAAGTGCGCCCACGTGGCAGGATCCAGTCCAGCAGGCATGTGCTCAGGTGAGTCCAGCTCCTCCATGGCCTTCAGGAGCTGTGCCAGGCCCTCACTGGCCGCTCGACCGGACCAAGGTCGCTCCCTGAAGGGACTGGCACTGTCCACCAGGGTCTGCATTCTCTGCACCCTGAAATGACACCATGGCAAAGGCTTTCACTTCACCCTGTTGTCTTAGGTGCCTGAAGGGTTTTGCCTGTATGTGAAGCTACAGTTCTGTTTAATGTAACCATACACAGTCATGGTGTTTTCACCAAATAAATGTTACCTTGGTCTGCGCTTGTATAGCTTGTACAGCTGTTCAACTAGGTGACCAGGCACATTAAAGAACTCCTTCCTGAATCCACGGTCAAGCAGCTGTAGGAAAATGACAAGATTACCTACAAACATCTCAGTCACTTCAAATACTTAATACGGTAGGACCCCTGTATCCACAGATGTTACGTTCCAAGCTCCACCATGGTTGGCTGAAACAGCAGATAAGAGCAAACGCCATATAATAACCCTTTGGTATGTCCCTGATAATATTTGCTTTCTGTTTCTGTGTCTGTGCATCTCTTTGAAGAGAACTCCCACTGGTCTTCAAGAACACCAATCACCAGACTGAAGAACCAATGAAGAGCCAAGACATTGATAGGAAGTCTCTGTTTTGGGATTTAAAAACAGTATTCAGTGTAAAAGTGACTTCTTGGAAGATGAGCATTGTTGGGTTGCAATTACTTGTAAACATAACTTTATCACTACCAAAACTCATCCTCATAATTGCATAATTGTCTACACCATGTTACAGTTTTCCACAAGCACCCTGAGCAGTCCCCATCAGCTTCCACTGTTGCTAAAACAAAACGTGCCCTCTTCATAGTCACGTGCACTTCTTGTAGTGGCCTACGCTGACCAGTAGGTGCCGCCATTTTTTCATTTTCTCCTGTTTACATTCTTTCCCACTGATGGTTTCTTAGTTGATGTAATCAGTGTTATCATCTGTTTGCTACCCTTTCTTATTTAAACCCTGTTCTCCCTTCTCTTCCTTGCTGGTTATTGTCCTAACATGTTATAGAGTACTGGTGTTGGTTTTCCCTAGTGAACTCATGTTAATTCAAGGGTCACTGTTAGAAATTTGTTGTGTATACCATAGCTTGGTGTGCCTTGTTCCTTTGCTGTTAGTAAGCTGTTATCTGAATAAACCTTGCGTTTACCCACTTCGCGGCCTCCTCCAAATGTTACAAACGTTACATTCATCATGTTTATGCTTGCCTGTACAGCACATAATTGATTGCCATGGTTAAAAGTTGTGAATCACGTATTTTCAAAACTCTTATATTTAATCACCCCCCCCAGTTGACTGAATTAAGTGGATCAGCAGATACTGAATCAGTGGATACAGGGGTCTGACTCTACAGTTATATACAGACTGATTGCATGCCAGGGTTATGTACTGAATTAACCTAGTGCCAAAGTTATTTTTCCAGTTTGTGCTGTATTGTATTTGACTACATGACCAGTCAAAAGTCTTAAAACACCCAATTAATTGCATCTCCAAACTGGGTCAGAGAGTGAAGGAATCCCTCAATTAAGTATTTGTGTGTGTGTGTGTGAACTGATAATGGTTATGACAATGAGTATAACACATGTTAAGGGTAAATGTCAACATTACAGTAAAGTTTGCACTCAAATTTTATAAAAAATTTTAATCAGTAATGCTAATTTAGATTTTCTACACAGATGTTAACAATTACTGCTAAATCTGACTGTATGGTTGTACTGGCTTGCCAATTCAAAAACATTAGTAGGATCTGAGAAAACCAGTAGGGATCTTACTTTGTCTTCTGCAACAGTATTGTCATAAACATCCCTGAAGTTCTCAACTTCCATTTTACATTTCTTCACTTCCTCCTCTAGTTCCTTCTGTCATGGGAAACATCAGGTCCAATCATGACACAAGTAAACACTGGATACTGTCACAGTTTGCATTGGAGGCAAACCAATCTATTTACTATGATCATTTATCTTGTTAGACAACGTATTTTATGGGTGTAGAAAATTTTTATTTGAAGAAGACTTTCAAGAACATGAAAATAGGATATCAGGACAACACTGTCCTCTGGTCCCAAAGCAGACCTCTTAAACCAGAAAGCTGCCTGGACAGAATGATCAGTAACATTTATCTGGCAAAAAGGCATTAATGTCAAGAATGTCAAAATATACCTTTAAGGATTTGGTTATTTGTAGTTTATGATTCAGTTCCTTTTCTCTGTTCACAATCTCCTCCTCAATAAGGATTGAGTGAACCAAGTTGGCAATCTTCAGCTCCTCCTGTCCATGACAAGCCCAACCCAGTCTGAACAATGTAAGCTAAAGAGCTGTTGACAAGCTGCCTTCTGAGTTTCCACTGCCATAAGGGCTCTCAGTATGTTCGCTGCCAAGGAACTAAAAGTGTAATGCAAACTCCTCCCTCCAGCAATGAAAGAAAAAATAACATTGCCAATACATTTTTGTAAGAATGTTAACAAAACCACTTTGTGACGTGTTTTACTAAATGCAACCAAGGTGATTTTTATTTGTATATTTTTAAATAACAGGGTTCATGTAAGCAAGGCTACAAGCATAACAAAATATGGAGATCATGGGGGCTTTGACCATGAATGTCATTACTTACCTGGCCTATCACCATTTCAGAATTCACTTTTCTGTCAAAGAGCTTCATTAAGACCACATCAAAAGCTTGGGTGGCATCTTTAATTGACGTTTGCAGCTTCTTCATTTCGATCTCTAATGTCTGTAACACATGAGGAGTGGGTCCAGAAATGGATGAGCATGCAGATTAAGCTATGCACTGTGTATTTCCAGATCAACTGCATGTATATATTTGTAGAGAACTAATAGATGCATGCCCACTCTGACCTTACTGGCATAACTGAAAACTGGAACAAGCTGATGGAGTGGTACATATCACAGTGTCACACCTTTCTGTATTTTTCTTGTTCTTCGCTCAGTTCCTTGACTTTTTTATCATACTCCTTAAAGATTTTCTTCTCCTCTTCAGTCCACTGCACTTCTGGCTTTGAGAGGAAGTCAGGCTGTGGAACCTCCTGTAAGTCAAAGTTTTTTTTTTTGCATCTATTTGTGGTCAACCAGTCAACGTTATAGCATATTTGACACAAACACGATAAGCACCATTTTTAAGATGTTGTCTTTCTTGACTTCGAGAACCCCACCCATCATGTCATCAAGTGCTCTCGTCCTTATATTGTCACCCTTTAATGGAAGAAGAACAAATGTAAATGTTAATCAAGGCTTAAGAATTTCACATTTATTCACACATCACCTGCATTTCACAGACACTGGCAAACTATGTCATCTGTCTTTAGATCCACTATAAAAAAGTCTCAAGATTTTGGTATTACCACCGAACTTTATTGTCTTGTTATCTGAATGGCACACTTGTTACCATTTGCCAAACGCATTCAACTTGTCTTGTTGTTACTTGTCTTCACTGCTGGTACAGTCTATGCTGCTTGGACTACAAAACCGAAATAACACATGGACAAAACAACCTACTGTACCTTGGCAGCCATCCTGCTTTGTTCCTCTACCTGCTTGAGCTCCTCCTCTTTTTCACATTGCTCAGGAGTGAGGTACTTCTCCACTGTAATCTGCCAGTATCACATACATATCAAAACTAGGGTCTTTGCAGTGCAGAAATCTAAGATGTTTGTGCACAAACCACCTTCAAACATTTCTCTACTTAATTCTTTTATAACAAAGCTTGCATGTCACAATTATAGGGCGCAGTGGTTTAAGCAGGAATTTGGTCTTTAGATCCAGAGTTGGCAGGCTGTGGCATCAAGATCACTTAAAACCTACTGGTGGTGAAGGAGAGTCCCTATTTATCCTAACTGAGTGGACTCATGGCTAAATGGGTAGAACATCAGGCTGGGATGTGGAATTCTCCTGGGTTAAATCCCAGCACAGCTGCCAGGGGTGTCCTTCAGCAAGACACTCTAATGCTAGCTCCCTGGGCACTACATATAGCTAGCCACTGCTCCCCCCTGGGGGCATGGGTTAAATGCAGAGAAAAAATTTAGTTGTAACATGTATGTATAATGTGTATATGTACTCAATGACAATAAAATCCCTGCTTCTATTTCCAGTATAAAGCACTTCATCTTTTTTGAAAAGTTTTAATTTTCATTTAATTGTGTAATATTTGAAATTACTGCTAAAGCCTCAGCTAAGGACACGTGAGCCCATACCTCTGAATCATCCACCAACAGGGTTCTCTCTGGCCTCTCGCTGTCCGTCAATGCCGGTTCCCACAGCTCCCCCTCCAGGCCAATTTCAGTCATGATTTCCGCTATTCGCCTGTTCTTGTCTTTCACCCGGCTGATCTCCTGCTCCTTCTTCTTGTAAACATTGGAAAACTCCTTGTTGAAGGCAGTCTTCACCTGGTAAATTATATCCTTATGAAAAGAGTAGACAAGAAAGGTAAATGGAAATCTGAGAAATTGTTCCGTGTGTACTTGAAATGTAAATTTTTTTAAGCAAAAGAAATCAGTTACATGCAGTAAAATTATCTGGTTAATCTTCTGCTCTCGGACATGCAGGTCAAACTGGTTGTACAGATAGGGGTTAGAACCACCAAACTGGGAACTGAGACTGCCAGCAAGGGCAGGACCTTCTTCTGCCTGACTTCCATCCCCCTCCTCTTCCTCCTCCCTCTCAGCCGGCGCTTTGCTATTCCTCTCCAGGATCTCCTGCTGCATCTGTACACAGCACCTTCACCTCAGAATCTTCCTTTGTCAGAAATGAGGGAAGACGTCTAGGTCTTCCATTTCCACTCTCAAACCAAAACGAAATCCGTTTGTGCATAGTGAATGCGTAAACATCAAATATGCTCTCAGAATGGCCTGGCTACTTTCATGTATGTATTCACGCACACACAAAGGGCAGCGTTTCTGCTCTGAGGAAACTGGTGGTGGGTTTGTAAGAGGCAGGCAGACTCATGGGACCTACTCTGCAATCTGCTTGTTCAATCAGTCGCATGCACTGCACCCTCTGTATTTCCTTCAGCTCCTTCTCCGTACGCTCCTTCGTGGGGTAGTTGGTCACCTCGTGGTCTGAGTGGAAAGCCTGCCAAATGGAAAGCGTTCCCTCAGAAATGAGGACAAAGCACATGGACATCTCCATTCATGCTGCATGCATTTATTTCAACGTTTTAATTCACACGAATGCACATGTACACACATACGCACACACATCACACACTTTTTTAGCACTGCACACAGCCAAACGATACGCAATTGCTTTAATTATATCTGCTGTAATGTTTAAGCTAATTAGAACTGACAGACAGGATGTTAAACCATTCAACTGTTTAACTCCCACAGACTTTGATAGCTTGGCCTTTGACCACCATGGAATCCCAGCATTCCCTCTTGATGACCTCACGGAGGTAACATCTGGCTAGGTTCTCCAGCTCTATTTCATTCCGGACCTGAGTGTTACAGTCAAAATATAGAAAACACATGAAAAACACAAACAATATTACCCAATAAAACAGTCGTCTACAGCTGTAAGTGCATAACCAAAGCAGCTACACTGACACAAAACTCGGCGGATTTGACCAATTTCAGTTTTACCATTATCTCCATTAGGTATGAATTCTTAATTCTGTTACCTTAGCAACCTCTTCATCACCCTCAGCCTGTAGACGCCGCTGCCCTTCTACGTCCAGGTTAAAGTCCAGGACATCCAGCTTCTCTATATCTGGCAGCAACTCATTTTCCATCATCATTGCCTGGACCTGCAGATACAGTGCTGAACTGAGTGTCCACTGTGACCCCTCACACAGAGTGGAACAAGGCCCAAATCTCTTCTCTTACTGTTTCACGCAGCTTTTTCATGTCTTCCCTCAGGCTCTCCTTTTCGGCTGAAAACCGCTGCCTGTCCTCTTTGATAACCTGTACGGAACATTCAGCCCAGAACAAAATCACAGAAGGAAACACCACCTGTTGAATAAGTTTCAACCTTTAACTTAGACCCTGTAGGCTAAGTTTGGTACACAACATTCAGTCCCCTAACTGGCTTATTACTGACAACTGTGTGTAAAACTACACCCCCTGTAGGCCAACACAAAAAGAACCAGAGTACTATAATAACAATGGTTACTTGATGGCCATCAGTAAATAGGAAACACAGCACAGATGACCCAGTGTCTTTCTCACTCACATTTTACCCTACATGGCCAGCTGTGTGAACAACTCGACTAACATAAATAAAAACAATTTTTTTAAATTATGTATGTTCACCCCAGTGTTCAGAAACTGCTAAAATATAAATATGTGGCATGCTTTCCCAAATATGTACAAGAGGCTTACTATGAACTTAGTACAGAAGCACTGGTTAAAAACCCCCCTTAAGCAGCACAGAGTAAGTGCTGTACTTTGTGTGTGTGTGTGTGTGTGTGTGTGTGTGTGTGTGTGTGTGTGTAATGACCTCCTCCAGCCTGTGATCCAGCCAGGTACAGTCTGCTGTTGGGTCCAAGCCCAGAGCGACGTTGTTACCCTCCTGCTCACCCCCCTCAGGAAAGCAGGCCTCGCGTCCCTGTGGAGCCAGTGCACCTCAGGTTAGAAACACACTTGCTTTAACACAATTTTCCATCCAACATTATATTAGACTATGTGTAGCAGACGAGATTGTTGTTATATTCTTCAATTCATTCACTTTATTGGTTCATTCATTTTTTCACATTACTTTATTCTAGTTACAATATTCGTAACTAGTTTATTTAGTTACACTGGTATGTTCTGTTAATATGTAACATTATAACGTGCAATATTTGTGGGTGTACTATGTGTACTGAAGCCTTGTCATGAATATTTCAATGGAAGGTGGTACCATTCACCATGTATACGATAAATTAAGACTTGAACATGAATAATAGCAGTAGTGTAAGTTTTCCCTATCATCATTGAGACACAATGTACCACTTCTCCAATAGGGGGTGCTGTTTCAAAAGTAGTACAACATTGTAGCTCCAACACAGGCATCTGGTTGAGAAAAGAGTTTTCCACAGCTAATAAGGGTTCCAGGGTCACAGGCTGGGTTTGTGCATCCTTACAGGTAGCTTCAGCTTCTCCAGAGCCAGAATTAAGTCTAAAACGACACACAGCATTCTGTCTAATTTAACATATTTATTACATGGTTTAAGACATTTTCTGTGGATAGATACATTCCCATCAGACAGTATGTTACATTAGCTCAATTGTGCTTCTGTTACAAATAATGGATACTGGTACAAACCAGCGTGCAGCCAAAATGGAAGCAGTCCACCATTCTGTTTACCTGAGTCGCATGCAAACAAGGGACCCGTCCTGAGATCCACTTGTGACCAGATTCTGACTGTCAGGGGTGAAGAACGTTGTACAAGCCCCACCCAGCCAGCAGGAATGACACTGTATCTGCTGATAACGGTTCTGTTGATGAACAGATGAACAAAGATCAGAGAAATGGTATTTAACCATTACTGTCTCTTACAGAGATTTACTCCTTCTGTTCATTAATTTATGGTCTCCTTTTTTTGCTTAAGTTTCCAATTTATCTGTTCTATATCGCTAACCAACTACAGTTGTGAATCAACAATTTACTGTACATACAGCTCTAAAGTAAGGCTATGGGCAATATCAGTAAATCCATGTGCACGGTCCAGTACTGATTTCTCTCAACTTTATCTGTCAGCCTATTTGGTGACAATCTAAAGCTTAGGATGAGGAGAAAGAGGTAAAAAGCCTTACCATACTGGATGTCTCATGAATACGCAGCTGCCCATCCTTGCCCACAGATGCTAACCAGTTCTGGTGGGGAGATAGGCAGAGGGAGGCTACACCAAGGGGATGACCCTCAACTTCCTGTTCTGGTGCCAACTGTATGACCTCACCAGTGTTTGCACATTCTGAGCTCTGCAGGTGAGAAATTACACTCCTGAGATGACACAAAGATATTCAAACTCAAAGATATTCACAAAGATATTCAAAAATATCATAAATAACTTGGAAAATGTTCAAATTTGGCAGCACCTCTGGCAGCTGGAAACTTTGCAGAGTTCTACTCCTGTCACAGTAACCATACACTCTGTTTTTGGGTCCCAGGACAGCCAAGTGGAGGGATGAAGGAACCTCATACTGCCACGTCTGCAGGAGGTCATCTGACAGACGGCCTTGGAGGTCTGTGCAGCTCTCGATGGCTAGACACAACACATCCACATAGTGTCCAGCTTCATCAAAATCTGCTTAACTGGTCCTCATAAAATACTTGTCCAATACTTGTCCTAGCACCACTAATGCTTGTCCTAGCACAGCGAATCATTGGCTTTTGACCTAACAAAGGCTTTGCAACATTAGAGACCTACTTTAAACAGTAAATAAAGGAGAATAGTACAGCAGTTAGCAAGTAGTGCACAGTTTACCAAAAAGGAGGCATTACGAGAAAAGTCAGTTGCCTGACAGTACAGCCACTTTCATGGCACTGTGTAAATGGCATATATGACAAACTCTCTGGACTCTTGACAGAAAAACCATGGCTGGTGGAGGCAGGGCTACCTGTTAGAATTTGCAGAGGGAGACAAAAAGTGACCAGCTGCTGACCCTGCTTCAGGTGGGCCGAGTCAGCAGAACACAGGACCAGTGCCTTCACCTGCTTAGTGTGCTGGCTGAAGTAGGTGGACACACCCAGTACGGCACCTGTCACCTCTGAAACACCAGCACACAGCTTTATATCAGGAAGCACTCATAGCACACGTGCTGAGCCTCAGCAGCAAAGCTACAACTGATGCTCTAACCTGTGTAGCCCATGACTTTAAACCTCTCTGAAGGTCTTGCATCCAGAACAAACACATGGGAGTCTGGGGCACCTGAGAGAAGAAAGTTTCCTCCCTGGTCAAACCTGTCAGAAAAGAGAAAAGAGAAAAAGACAGTAGCGATTAGATGAATATACAGAAGTCCACATTCATTTTATCTGTTGTATTTGAGATTGAATGTATACATAATGTGAAACAAGACAATTTAACAGTGTAGTGGGAACATGCAAAAAATATATGAAACATATAATCCCTGTATTAAGATGTGTTTATATAACAAAGCATTTCTATTCTGTGGTAAATGTTTGTGCAGAATAGCCTTGCCACTCCTTGAAATACAGTATGTTTACACAACAGAGCATTCCCACCACAAAGTATGGAATCGTGAAACTTAGAACCGTATGTGTATAAGTAGGGGCTTTTCCCATTGACACTTGCGTCAAGTGTTTGACGGGGACGTGATAGAGCCGGTGTCGATGCACAGCATGGAGGTTTTGTGTCTCAGTCAGGTCCACAAAAAGCACGTGGCCACTGGCTGTTCCCACGGCAGCATACTGGGCACTTGGGCAGCATGCCAGGCTGGTCACCTGGTCACACAGTGAGCACACAACCTGAACAGTACATTCCAGAGGGTCCTTGTGTACTTTGAATACTGGATAATAACAGGATCTCCAGGTGGCTGACTGTAAGTAATCAGTCAGCGCCCATAATCAGACAGTTGAATGTATCTACATACTAAAGGTGTGCATGAATCACTTACTTTAACACAGTGCATAAACAGATTCTTATTTGTATTTAAATAACAGAGACAGGTACACTAACAAGAGGCAACAGGTGCAGACGGACATGATCACCTCAAGCTGGTGACAGAATCCCCATTTAGCATAAGTGAATTTGAAACACATACACACACACCTGGAGGTGAAGCCAGTTACCCATATTGTAGTGGAGAGACACGTGCAGAGACAGAGACACACCTGGGTCCTGAGAGACAGGGATCCAGCACAGGAGCCGGTGTCGATGGACCACAGCTGGAGCACGCCAGAATCTCGAACTGACTAAAGCAGAAGGATTTGTCGAGAAATCAAACAACTTTGAGTGCAAAAAAAATTATAACCAAAATAGCCTGCACTGTATTTTATATATCCATAACTTTATTTTAAAAACAGCATATGTAAACATGTTTTTGCTAAACAGCCTGTGTCAATAACATACATGGTCCATCCATGGCAAGCAACACATTTTCAAGTTTCCTGTTGCACCACCCTCCAATCAGCATATTAGTAAGACTGGGTTCAGAACACACTGTTATTATCTCACAATATCAAGGCAAATTCCTATACAGTATATTTCAACTATGTTACATGTCAAATCCTTTATAATGACTTCGGCTTCTCTGTGGTTTGCTGGGTTACAAGCAGCTATTTTACCTGCCATTACCGAGAACACAAAACTCTGAGTGGAATTTAAATAGCAACAGCGTAACCATGCATGATGGAGGCATTATCTCATTTGCACTAATTCCTGAGATTGTGGCAGTTTATCATTACCACACAGAAGTTCTTGTCTGTGTAGAGTGGTGCGGCTGCCACAAAATTCCCAGAAAGAGTGTCCAGAACCGTGTCCACCTTCCCAGGTTGTGTTGCAATGTACCTGTACAAACAGCCCTAAAAACATATAAAACATCACTCATTCCCATCCACTTATTTAAATCATAACCTTGCAGAAACAGCAACAGTGATTAAATATCTTACCAAAACGAGTTACCCAGAGAAGCTTTACACTTACACTTCTAGAAGACATCAGCAGGGTGGCACAGTTAGGGGAGAGGCAGATGTTTGTGATAGGCTCCTCAAACCTCCAGCATTGCTCCACCTCCACCTCCTTACTATTAACGTGCAAACACCACAAAACCCCGTCCTATGGACATGGACACACAACAAGCTGAATCTGGGCCTGCTTTTACATAGACTTAGCCATTAGTTAAACCAGACTTTACACTAAGGAAGGCTACAAGCACAGTAGTAATTCTGCCTATAGATCTTACATTCCCTGCAGCAAACAGGCCACCTCTATGTAATGCCAGGCTACAAAGGCTCCCCTCCTGAAGCGAACACTCCTTCTCTCCAGCTGTGGGATGAACAGAACACGGTGAATGCAGCCGGCACGGTAAACACTGCTTCATAAAGCAGCACACATGGACATCACAAAGGGAGCAGATTTGTCAGTGCCACTCTGTAAAATCACAAAGAATATGCCTTCACAGACAGTGCTCAGTGGAAACACGCTATTCACATATCCCACCTGACAAGCCACTACCTTTTCGGGGATCATACAATACGGAGACGCTTCCAGTGTCAGGCTGCACCTGCAGCAGGTGGCCCTCCTGGCAGCCCACATACAGGTCGGACGAGGCTGTCCAGCAGATGGCGCTGGGGCACAGCAGAGGCTTTTCATGCTCCTTGGGCTTTCACAAAAGAAACAGATGGGCGTTAGCATGGGACGGGACACAGAATGTTAAAAAATGAATATCATTCAGTGACACACACAACTCCCAATACTAACATTCTTCAAGTTATGCTAAGTCATGGTGGCAGTGCAAAAACCTAATTGAATTCAGTATGCTTTGTATATACTGCTCCCGTGTTTACACAAGATAAGTCATTTTTTAAAACAAGTTTTCTTGAATGACACTGGGATTTCAGGCCAGTTCATGTTTTAACAGGACTAAAATGTTTGAATGATACCTAACTAGGTATGCACTACTGTGCATAAAATTTGCGCAGTGTACTTTTCATATGCTCATATTCTTAATACAAGAAATAGCAGCAGATACTAGTGGAATGTATATGGGGGCTGCAACTGTTTCAGAACTGTGAGGTGTATTCCCATTGTACCACAAAGCTGTCTGCCTCCTCTCCCACGAGGCCAGCAATGGCAGAGACAGGCATCTGAGGACCATAGTATGTGAGCTTCATGTCAGAACCATGAGTCTGGACAGCCTTTGTTTCTATTATTGAGCCATTAGGTGATGGAAAGTCAATTTTGCTGTAAATGTAAACAAAAATGTAGAAAACGTTTAATGATCATAATTAACCTGATTAATGTAGTGATAAAATGTAAATCTTCTGATTATTGGTTATGAATATGACTTAAACTGCCAGATATCTACCTTGATCTGAAAATGTGCAGGCTGCCACATTTTTCAACATTCCAAACTGTAACAGATGATGCACTCATTGTACACATCTGATGCCAGCTCATGGGATTAAAGGTCAAATCAGAGACCTCATCCCCAGCCAGTGTCTTGCTGCATAATGGGACTGATGTTTCCCAGTTCCTACAAAAATTAATAACTTATGAAAAATTAAATGAATTAGAGGGCTTGAGAGCAAGGTTGTGTTCAAAGTGATATCAAAGTGATAAGGTGAGGGCAGAGATTTTACCATAGTGTTAGTGTGAGATCTGGGATGGAGGAGCAGCAGGCCAAATAAGGGCCCACCTCGCTGAGTGAAACTGAGGTGTAACCCAGCTTGGCTGTGCCTGTAAAGAGATGTACTTAAGACCAGTACTGCATCTGAATAATATCTAAAACAGAATTCACCTGTTGTTAATCTGCTCAAACTGCAGAAACAGAAACGTATGTTTCATGTAGCCGTACCCTTCAGTTCGGTCTTCAGGACAAACTCAGGATACTTGTACACAAATATGGTGGGCTCCAGCTTTAGCTCAGAGAAGGCCAGAACTCTGCCCACACTGCTGACTGCAAACGGTCCTATTCCCTGTCCTGGGCACTGCAGAAGCCTTTGAGTTTTGCTCTCCATATTGACAAAAATCATGAAACTCCCACAACAATAGCATGCTGTTTTGTTGTCCAGAAATTGCACCTTCGGGTTTGAAAAACCTTGCACCCACCTGCAATAACATTTTAATTTAATTGTTATCACCAGGATCACTATGATCTGGAGCTAATCCCTGAATCACAGGAAATAAGGTCAGTCTATAATCAGGAAACTCTTGCAGGTTAAAGTCAGAAATTAATCAAATGTCTTGGGACAATAAATACAGAGATAAACCTGGTGCAAAATGAGGCCATGTCAAGTCCAAAAATAGTAAGTCAAAATAATATCGTCAGTTCTGGAGGTCACCTCCTCCTTACTCTTACATTAATACATTTTTTTAATTATCTGAATATTACAAAGAAAACGTTAGGCTACTATAAAACGTATAACCGCAAACTTTTACATATGAAAAATAATTTATGGTGCAATCATTTATCGAATATGTGTTCGTTGTGCAGCACCCCACAAAAGACAACTGGCAATGTTTAAAAGCTAGTTAACGTGCTAGACAAAATTCAAGCGCATCCACTCTTACCCGACTTCCAGACTGGCTAAATTATCCATCGGATAAGCAAGAATAGTAATTGTCAGGGTGTGTTTAAAAACAGATTTAGATCGTACAACGTACTCTTTTTTTGCCTGACCGAGTGCAAACGCGGCTTGTGTTTGTTTCCATGGCGATAACGTGTGACACTGTCGCAAACTACGCCCAGTCCGGATAAGATCTTCTTATATAAGTGGGTAAAATAAACAGGGATTACTGTAGCACGCGAGAAGGAGCAGCTGCGCTACTCTAGTCTAGTCTAGTCTAGTCTAGTCGGTGCTCTTTGCTGGTAAGTGTGTTAATCGCCTTCGCTTTTAGTGTGAGCCTTTAGAGATAACTTGCAAATCTGTATAGAAGTAATTATTCGAAAGATCTTTAGCTCATAATAAAAGTTATGGACGCGACAGAAAAAAATGGCGTGCATTCTCATTTAACAACTTTGCATTGCTACGGTTAAGGTGTTTTATGTGTGGAATGTGCAGTTGTGAGATAGTTTAACTGTACGGTATTTCAGTTCAGAGCTTTTCCTTTTTTCTTTCTATTTAAACGTTTCCGCAGTCAGTAGTCATGTCCGTACTTATGTCCGTACTTTTAAGTGCCTAACCAACGATACTGCGGTTTATGTCGCATGAAGGTGTGCTGTCTCTCGTCGCCGGAGTTGTTACACCCGACCAGTTCACCAGATGGCTTCACAGAAGTGTGTTCATGAAGGTAATAAAGATAGAAGCACTTTTTAAAACTTTGCTGGAATCGAATGAACATTTATTTATTTTTTTTAATTCTGTAAAATCGTGTAAATTGAAACGTAAACAATGTTACACAGCGTGTGCGCGCACGCGTACCCGCGCTCTGCGATGATAGGATAAACGCTATGGAATATTTGGTTGATAGAAATTAAATTTGCCCAATTGTTCTGTTTTTGAACTTTGATTGGTTGGCGAGTAAAGGGGAAGTATGTAGAGAGCGCGCGGTGGAAAGATGAAGAAAACCTGGAGGAAGTAATGTGTTTTTTGTCCAGTGCCTGCCTACCAGGGAAAAGTACAAATTTGTCACGTAGAGAAGCCACGTTTACGATCCTAATCGGTGTGTCGGAATTTGAAAAATTCAAAATATGCTTTTTTCTTTTTTTTTTTTTTTACGAGATACTTTTACTAAGTTTATTCGGAAACTACATAAGTACAGTTAACATACTTAAGATTACAGTGTGTGACTTTGACTTTAATTTATAGTAAAATATCTGAATATAAGTGTGGCTTTTAGGTACTTTATACAAGATTGCTTGCATGTCTCGTAAGTTGAGTTCATTTGTACCTATCAAGAAGATAAATGTGGTGCAGAGTTGAAAGTACTGAGTAATTGCTGTGTGTGGTATAATTGACATAATTCCATATTTATTACCTGTGGTACCATTGTGTAGTTTTAGCTACAAAATCCTAGGCACTTGTACATCCATCCATTTGCTATACCATCTTATCTGATTCAGGGTAGTGGGAAGCCTGGAGCCCATCCCAGGAAGCAAATGGTGCAGGGCAGGGGACACCCTGGGCAGGGTGCCAACCCACCACAGCCTGGGCACTTATTTTCCATTAAAATATCTCAATACAAAAGCTATTGCAATTGAAACACAAGGAGTGTTAGATTAAAAGGACAAAGTATTTTTGGTGATTGACAACATGGTAAATACAAACATGTCACACTATTTCATTAGACTTTCATTAGGTTACCAGAGAGGATAGGCAGGTTTTTACTGTGCAACAGTTTTTGTCACTTAACATTCTGTGCAAAGATAAATAATGCATTTTTACAGGAGCAATCACAATACTGTAAATAGTTAAAACAGACTAGACCATGTGACCAATATCAAAATAATTGAAATTTGACAAAAAAATATAACAAATTTTTGGTATTGCCCACCTCTATTGTGTACCTGACAATTTTTATTTTATTTATTTTTTTTAAATCCAAGTCTGCCTAATCCATAACACTGTTAATCTGTAATCACCTGGTTGAATTTCTGCCTGAATATTAATTGCTCCAGATTCTATCTTAATGGAAATAGCAGCTAGTGGCTCAGTGGGTAGAACATCAGGCTGAGATGCTTTGAATCCGACCCCATTGTGTTCCTCAGCAACACACTGGTCACCAGCAACCCAGGCTTTGAATACTGTGGCTGCCCACTGCTCCTGTAGGGGATGGCTTAAATGCAGAGAACCAGTTTCAATGCAATATGTATGCGTCATGTGTCAGTTGCTTTGGACATGGGCATATGCTAAATTAACCTGGTTGCCCCCCCCAGCCAATCACTATGTATACACAAACATTCCCCCTAAATAATATTACTGATATGTCATTATAAAAATAATAAAACACTATACAAAATAACATACTATATGTTCTGGTGTTTTAGTATTAAAGAAAAATTGAACATTCACAAGACACTGTTTAATATTACATTAACATAAATTGAATTATTTTTATATAGCGCCTTTCACAACAGCATGCCTCAAAGCGCTTAACATAACACAATGTACCACATTTGTTTCCTTTAACTTTGTAGCAATTAAGGTGCTGATTAGGGGCGTTATTTATTTTTACATTTTGGTGTGCATGACGGATACATCCCACTGGTTTCAGTGTGTTGTCAGTAAACTGTACTGTTACAACCATTAGTCTACAAACTGTTTGTGTGGTGTGTGGATTTTTTTTATTTTTTTTTTAATGGTTAATTATTATAAAATAAAGTTGATATAACAAATGCATTATATTTTCAGATTTCTGCTGTATGTTTATGGTTTTGATTCAGGGCTGGACAACTGCTTTTAACTACAATTGGGCAATAGCTGTCACTGTGATGTGATGTGATGTTTCACAAGATCGAATCATTTTCCAAATCAATTGATTAAAATGTTTTGATCCCTGGAGAAGACCCATGATTGCCATCAGTATTCTATTCCAAAAATGCTATTTCATTTCGCTAAATTATTAGAGAGACATTAAAATTAAGACCCAATAAGACCAATTGACCCAGCAGTTTATGTAATTTAAAGCACAACCGCGTTTTGTATGGGTAGTAACACGAAGGTAAGTCCTGAGTTAAAGTACACAATCATTTGACTCAATAAATAGTTAGTTGTATTTGCTGATTCTTTACAACTGTGCCAGTTTGGCACAAGGTTACAGTTGATATGTAACGGGCTATTGCGGCTGGTAACTGGTTTATGAAACACTTTGCAGTAGTTGAATTAAGATATGTATGGTTATCTGAATTGCTCTAATCCAACAGGAAGTCCAGCCCCTGGCCCTGTTCCTAAGAACAAAGTCCGGGTCTACAGCATGCGGTTTTGTCCTTTTGCACAGCGGGCACGGCTGGTGCTCACTGCCAAGGGTATTGAGTGAGTTCCCTTTGACACCTGTTAGTTCTGTGGCAGTTCAAATCAAGTGACCAATTAAAGATATGTTATCTACATTGTAATGCCATGCCATGGTTATTGAGTGTAAAATGTTCTTTTTCAGCTTTGATGTCATTAATATCAACCTGAAGAGCAAACCTATTTGGTTCTGGGAGAAAAATCCAGGTGGAACTGTGCCAGTGCTGGAGAATGACAAGGGCCAGGTGATTTGTGAATCTCGAATTGTGTGCGAGTACCTGGATGAACAATACAGCAAGAAGCAGCTGTTTCCAGCAGACCCATATGAGAGAGCCAAACAGAAGATGCTATTAGAGGAATACTCCAAGGTATCTGTCTCTGTAACTGCATTGTCGTTGTCGTAAAACTTTGTCATTCACTAGAATTTTAGAAGTTAACAGTTCTGTTTCATACTTGGCAATATGTGATTGCCCCCATTCCTACCTTACCTAATACTGAGGTAGTGCCTCAGATACACTTTGACCACCGTGTGTTGACATGGCGTGTTTTACAACGTGCATATAGACACATTATTCCTACAGTTAGTTTCAAACCTGGAAGAGATTTGCAAAGTGAAATTTGGAATTGCTAATAATTCGCCTGAACCACATCTTTGAACTGTGGTAGGAAACCAGAACATCCAGCATACACCCACACATGCAAATTCTGTACACAGACTGCCAAGGGCCTGGTCTGAGGTCATGATACTGGTATCCTTATAACACTACTGAGCAACACTGAGCCACACCCCCTACCCCCCACAGACTCAACAGTTGTCCCCGATATAGGCTGTGCACTTCGTAATTCACAACATCCACCAAGTCCTCCCTGCACATTTTGCAAAGAGTCTCATTTTCAAATGCAAACCCCCCCCCCCATTTTTGTTCCTCCCAGGTTATCCCATTGTTTTACAAGGTGCGCACAGGGAAGCACAATGGAGAGGACACCTCAGTTGCGGAAGAGGAGCTCAAGAAAAAGTTCATCCAGTTGAATGAGGTATGTTAAACCATTCAGGCCACTGTGCCCTCTCATAACCCACTTCTCTTAACTTGGGTCACTGACATTCACATGTGACTGCTTGTCATTGCAATTTGCCTGGCTCAGGGTAGACCTTATCCAAGAACTGTATTGTGTTCTGGACATCAGGCATCACTATGGGCAAGTTGGTCCCAGAACATCATTTTAAGTCTATTGAAGCAGGAGCACTGAAGCCTGTCTGACATTCTGCTGTCTTTTCAGGTCCTCGTCAGCATGAAAACTAAGTATTTTGGAGGCAATTCAGTGACCATGATTGATTACTTGATATGGCCTTGGTTTGAGAGGGTGGACGGTTATGGTGTGAGACAGTAAGTTCTGATTGCAGCAGCTTTCGAGAAGCACATTCATAGCAGAAAGACGGGCTGTACAAAAATATCTTTGCGTTTTGCATCTCCCCCCAGCCTCCTGGATGCAGCCCCACAGTTGCAGCAGTGGATGAATTGCATGACTGAGGACCCTGCAGTCAAAGCCCTCATGTTTGATGCTGAGACCCACAAGTTGTTTCTCCAGAGCTATTTTGATGGCAAGGCTAACTACGACTTTGGTCTACAGTGAAGAGACATGATCTTCAACATGTACCTCAATGTCAGCTTGGTAACATCTCCTGTTCTAAAAAAAAAAAATGTCTAAACTATTAGTGGGTGTGCTTGGTTGTTGTAAAGCTGCCAGGTGTTGTATTGCTGTCCACTGATATGCCTTTAATCATGTTAAATTCTGTTCTGTCTATATCACATTTCTTATTCTTGCATACTTTATTTTTGACACATTGAATTTGTATGGGCAGTTCATTCTTCAGGGTACTTCTGTTTTTGCATTTACTTTACAAGGGCTAAATTTTGAAGTTTTTCAACTTGTATTAGCATTAGGAAAAGGCATAGTTTTAATTTTTGGCCTGCAGTCATTTGTCTGGATGTGCAATTTTACATAACAGTTAGGATGGAAGATTTTACTGGTGCACTGGTAATTTGTACTGCCATGACGAGCCACACGTTGTCTCACTGACTGTACAATTCCAAAAACAATGTATACCAAACCTAATATAAGACTTTGTGCTAAATGGGTAAATTTCCCTACAGTTTGTTTCCCACGAACAATTTTTTTTAAATGTAAACTGATATAATGCGATATGTGCCTTCATAATAAATACCTCTGAAGTATGCTCTTACTCGACATAAACATGTATTATAGCCAGAATTAAACAAAATGAAATGGGTGTAAAGAAGTTCTGGGTGTCGAAATGTGTATAATACCTTTCTTAGCAGAAGCAGTAGCAACAAAGTTTTAACTGATGTGCCCGTGAAACTTATCACTTTTAATCGCAAAACCAGTTCAGCTAGAAATATGTTTTTCTGCCTATAAGTAGCCACACCTGTGGATAATGTTATTAGAGTAAACACAGCATACATGATGAGCCACAACACTTTAGGAGAACAGACCACCAAGAAAAATCCTAAAATAATGGGGTCCCAGGGCACATCTTCTACAAATCAAAAACTGAGATTTTATTTTGCAACATTTGATAAAATGATCCTGGATTACTCCACTTATTTAAATATTACAAAATTACTTTTTTTTTCTTGAAAATTAAAGCAAATTGACAAACATTAATACAATCTGAACAAAAACATTTTTTTTTTTTTTTTTCCCCACAACTTTAAAAGCTACTTTGTTTCATTGTTTAGTTTTTGCAAAGACTTAAATATCCAAACCAGATATGTAAATGGGCACAACTGTTACTTTTGTAAGGTGTTATACCAGCGCTGTGCTGGAGTGTGATGAGTTGTTAGCAGTTTGGTTTAGCCTCTGCCGTATTACCTCGGCTTTGTAAAACTTACTTCCACTTTTGGCTATCTGGCAAATGAAAGCTATTCAAATTAAGGCATTTAGTAACGGTTGGCTGACACAGTGGGCCATGGTGCATTACTTGTTTGATAAATGGTTAGTACATAAAGCTCAGCACCTGTGGACTTCTGTGTGGTTAACAGGGCTGCCGTACAGTGTTTCATATAAGTAATCAAACCACACCCTTTGGCTAATAATTTACGTAAACAGTGGAATACATGTTTGGTTTTACTTTGTACAAGGATGGTAATGCAGTATATAGCGTAACAACATATTACAAAAAGCTTTTCTTTTTTTAACAAAATTCAACCCGTTCTTGGTTACCTCAGTGATATGCTGTATGTAAAATCAGTGCTATTTTATAAATAGACTTTCAAATATATGGCACTACCTCTCGCCAAAGGACTTTAGGACCTTTTCCAAACTGACTAGGAGCAGCAACAAAGAAGAAGAAGAAAACCATTCACAGAAGAGAGGAAGCAGGTTAATTCCCGTTAAACTACAGGAACACTGAGTCCTGCTGATGTTGCATAGAAATGACTTTCAACTACAGTGCATGTGGACTCGCTTTGGAAGGCCCCAGCTCTACATGTGAAGGGTGGAGCTAGGCCCATGCTGCAGGTGAATGCTGTGGAACTGTGGTGTGTACTCCTGTATGAGCACGGGTGCATTTCTGACCATCTCCAGAAAGTGTGCCACCATGTCGGCGTAACGCTGCCTTTGCAGCACCAGGGGCCGAAAAAGATTAATGGGCTCTGCTGTTCGGAAGGCAGCCGGAAAAGGGAAACTCTGGGGCAGCAGTGGGTTCCCCACCAGTGCATGGCAGAGCCGCTTCTCTTGCAGGCTGCTCTCCAGGAAGCGCAGCAGGTCCTGCAGCCGAGCCCCCAGACTCTCCACCCCCCAATCGGTCAACTGCCGGCTCAGAAGCAGGTGTAAAAGTGCCGTTTTTAGATGGTAGTTGGTGAGGGAACTTTTACCTGTCAAATTTGTCTGCTTTCTGTGTAGGAAGCACACAATCTGAAGGCACTGGAGGTGGCAGGGATTTTCTGGCAAGCGTTTAGCCATGTATTTCAGGAGATTCTTCTCATAAACTGCAAAGGAAAGGGGCCAATATGTATCAGAGGAACTCTGTTCCTCAGAGGGAAAATGCCAGACAAAGTAAGCGTCTGTGTCTTCCAACTGGACAACAGGGATGACATTGAGGAAGATTAACTTCCCTGATCGCAGCCGCACTTTCAGAGCGCCAGGTGAGTCCAGATTCCGAAACGTGAGGTCAAAATCATACTTGTGGGAGATTCGTCCCCAGGCTCTTGTGATAGAGATCTGAAACCACTTCATGACCTGGTCTTTGGCTAAGAAGGGTGTGTTCTTGGAGCATAAAAGGTCACTGCCAGCAGCCTCATTGTTGACAGTCTTCTCATTTCGGCCATGTAGCAGACAAAGCATGTCTTCGCCCAAGTTGGCCAAGCCGCAGAGGCAACCAGTTCCATCCTCACCAGCCTTCACCACCTGGATCCTCCCACAGCCCTGCATGTCTGGAGGAATGTCACTGGCTCTGCTGCACCACAGCTGGAACGTGAAGCGATACGGCTCCGGAGGGGAGAAGGGCACGATAAGATCACACATCAGCTTGTTGAGTCGCCAACCCTCATACAAGCTCCCCACGCCCACGCAGTCTTCCACCTCCATGTCAGCCTCCCTGTCGCACACACTCCGCCATGCCTCCAGCAGATCATCCGCAAAGCCCTCAACGAACTCCTGTACCCTCCAGTTCTCAAGAGCAGAGACACGGACACTCCTCTCGTAGAAGCTGGATAGAAGACCTTTGTCCAGGGCAACCATATTGGTGCAAATGGCACCGGCTAACAGGACGTCGTCATCCTCGTGGCTCACATATCGACCCTCTGAGTCAATGAAGTCCTGCCTGCAGATCTCAACTGTGAGGAAGGCAACCAATGACAGTGCACTCCAGAAGTACCAGCTGTAGCTCGTGGCCTCCCACTTGTCCTCAGGCTCTGCCTCCAAATGCGCCCCCAGTTCAGCCTCCAGCAGCCTCTGTCGTGCCTGAAGCTGCTCCTCGTGTTCCCTCATGCGTGCCAGTAGCTCGACGTCCTGTTCAGGAACAGTGTCATTGTCTTTGGGGAACAGAACCGGGTGGTTGAGAATGGCAGCAGCCACCACCACACACACACGGACAATTGCCCCTTGCATTCTCACTGGGGTCTCTGTAGGGAATCAAGGAGATGTCAATGTCAATTTTATTTGTAAAGCACGTTCAAACACAATGCCATTATCCACAGTGCTGTGCAATGGTGAGTATAACAATAACAAAGAAGTAATAAACAATGCAACAGCAAAACAAAGTAAAACAGTACAAATCTGTATGTTTACATGTAAATGAAAACAAATGCTTGACTGTGTTCCACAGTGCTATTTTTAAACATGCATAACTGCATTACAAATGTTTGCATTGTCACAGGCTAAATAAAAATCAACACTGTAAACCGTCTAATCTTCAGACTGCACGAGGCAACACAGTAAGGTTTTTGTAGGGACAGGATGACGCAGGTCACAATATAACCTTCTGCTGCAGCAGGAAGTGAGGTGACCATTGCAACAGTTCTTCCTGGACAGTTCAATTGCACATCTAACAAAGCATTCCTTTACCCCTGCAGACAAATGATCCCCCATATATACATCTGTCCAACTATTCATAAATACTATGAAAAACCTATGAGGCACATATGCACTCCAACATTTTGCATTTCAGCTGAAACCAAATGGCTGAGTGGTGGCGATAGCTAACACATACCGAAAAAGGAAACTCTAGATAGAAGCAGAGTGTAAAGGAAGTGCACACCGGATTTTACGTACGCAAAGAAAATAACTACAGAACTAACACCACAAAGCAGGCCTCAGCTAAAGCTGTGTCCAGCATACAGATGTCTTGTGAAAGGGGCGGGGGGTTAACAGAGTGAACTAACAGGCTGATCAAGCCTAGACTGGGCGAATTTTTTATAGCTGCGAACCTTTCCTTTGAGGAAACTTTCGATAAACGTACTGCTTTAAAACCAGTACTTTTTTGCCAAAATTGAGCAAAAGTTAGTTGATTTTTAGGTGACTATCAAATTTCTTTCCAAAACTTAATTTAAAAGACGAATATCACGTCAGTCATATATGGTTTACTAAGAGTGTTTCTTGTTTATTTCCTATTTGTATGCATATACTACCGATTTTTGCAGAACGTGAAGCTCTCTTCCCTGTTCTGTTCACAGATGTACTTCACGTGCAGTCGCCGTGCGACAGATGTACAAGGAATATATTTGCCTCGTTCTTTTTAATTGTAATTTAATAAATGTTATACAGTTTTTTTTACAAATGTTCCATGAAATGTGATTGTACACGAAATGACCATCTCTGTATGCGCTGCTCTTGTTAACGCTTCGCGCGTGCTCTTCGCAATAAGGAACTGCAACGTTACACGACAATGTTAATTTACGATACCCTATATATGTTAAAATGAAGTTATGGGTTCGTATTTTGTAGACGTTTTAAATCAATTGATATACGAGTATGTCCGCTGTATCATTTATATGTGAAAACAGAAGAATAATGGGTGTTCACAGACGAGTTAAGCATGTGTAACTTCCTGTCACACGTAACAAACGCTCAAATAACCCGACAACATAACGGAGTTTTCGAAACACGAAGAAAATGGATTTAGATTTTCAGACTCGTGTTATTCGCATGCCAGTATCAGTAGCAAGGAAAATATCACAAGCAACGAAAATGTAAATAACTAAAGTGTGTACAAATGTAAAAGTCGAGCATCACGCGAACTGGCCATTAGGCTGCCAGTGTCTTTATTATTAAAAGTAACAGAATTATACTAACCTTACGATACGAGAAAGTTCACATTTTAATTTGGAGATATAATCTGAAAGTGTAAAATGTAGCGCTATTTACGCGGAAAAGAAAGCGGTTCTGGACAAAGGGCAGCTCCTTTTCTGTTTCTTCCTACTCATTATGTTCGTGTACGCAGGCTTTGCTCATTTCCTGACTGCCCAAACTATGAGAACCACTTTCCCACTCCTAAAAAAAGCACGCCAGTCCTACAAACATCCTCTGCAGACCGGTCCACTTCAGTGATAAGATCCACTTACCTACTATCTCCGACAGCACTTTAATATTTTATTTATCTCTATAACTCGCAAACACAAGGAATGTGGTAGAAAGGTGTAAGAACGCGCCTTAAACTGTCATACCGAAAATCGGACAGGCACCCTGACATCATCGAGGAAATCTGAATAAAAGAATTACTATTCTGATCCTGCGTCTGTTACTACCACTTATATAATCGTAGTCATGCGTTTAATATGGAATTTGGTTTTCTCATTTCTTTATGCATTGGTTTTAACTTTAAACATTGCAAATCATCCCTAATTTGAAAGGCAAGTGTACCGTCATTTGCTGATACAAAACGTACATCCACATCACTCAAGTAAACAGGGAAAGCCTATTGCTATATTGAGATCAACGGCGTTGTACTTCACACAGATGCTCACTGATCTGATACAGATTTTTTTGTGATAGTGATCGTAGTAGACCAGCATCTCTATCAGTCTGATCTTGAACATCGGTATCCCAATGGGTTCCCGAGACCAACCCTACAGATGCCAAAGTCAACAAACTGATGGAAATCATCAATTTTCACATTATCTGAACCAGGCACTAGCGATCATGGGAGGCAGATGCAGGCTGTCTCACCTGTCATCATAAAAAGTAAACAAATAATGATAAAATAAATATTAACATGTATCCAATTATCTGTGCTATAAATGTTATTTCTGTGTGATTTCCATTGTTTCAATCACTTTTATAGTCAAATCGCTGAATTTGCGTAATTTGTGTTGAAATACAGGGAGAGATGCGATGTGAAGGCAGCGACGATTTTAGCCTTAACTCGGATTGCGCAATCCCTCACAAACTGGGTTGAGCGCATGTAACTGGCGCGTTCTTGTTTCTATTTCTCTGTCACCAATATAATGTTTGTAGACAGTATTATGTGTCCTCGCTTTCCATAGTGTAGGTAATGCATTTCACGTATGTAAATTAGTTTTGCTAATCTGACAAAACTGCACTGAAAAGCATGAGGTGAGGCAGCGAGAACCTCTGCCTCACTGAAGGGGGCGTGCGTGAGCCCACAGGTTTATGCTTGTATTTAGGTAGAGATTTTTGTCCTGAAGGGTAGGCGAATGGGTACAAATAAAGGTAAACGGAGTGAAGTGCAGCAGGGTAGCGCAGTTTCACGGGGAGACGTGCACAGTGAGGAGAATCCTACCACATGTAGCACGGTTAAACGGGGTGAAATGCACTGTGAGAAAATCCTATGTACTTCACCCGTGTAACTGCTGCCATGCTGTTTGTGGTAGGATTTTCTCACAATACACTTCGCTCCGTGAAACCGTGCTACCCTGCTGTTTGCTACGATGTTTTCGTAATGCACTTCACCCCGTGAAATTGTGCTACCCTTATGTGTGTCGTACGATGTTTGATAATCAAAAATACGCGTTCGTTCATATGGGTAGGATTATCTGATAAGGTAGGACAAATGGATGGTTATAACTATCATTCTGTGCTACGGGGTAGGACATTCTCACGAGGTAGGACAAACCGTTAGAACACCGGCCCACAGTCGGAGTGACAAACGGCGCTACTGTAACGTTCTAAAAATAGACATTCGGTTGACGACCGAAAGTCTGTATCAATTTCGACCGAAACCGAAAGAAAACCGAAAGTTAACTTATTGTTTTCGGCGCCAAAACCGAATTTCGGTCGGCCTCTATTACAATCCGCGACAAACATAATTAAACCGAAAGAAAACCGAAAGTTAACTTATTGTTTTCGGCGCCGAAACCGAATTTCGGTCGGCCTCTATTACAATCCGCGACAAACATAATTATACAAGACCATAATTTTTTAATGATAAATATTTTATATTGTAATGTCGCGGTCGTTATAACATACAATGATATATATCTAAAATGTTTAAAATTGCAATTTTCCATCCAAAAAACTCAAATTCAATCAGTCGCATTAAACACACAAATTTATCTGAAAGGTCGCGACAAAACAAGAGGTGGTCGCATATTTTTGTCACATATATAATTTCATTTGTATTGAATGAGTATAAATTGTGGAATTGAGGCGCAGAATAAAAGCGCTCTATTTGAGCCGCTATAAATTAAACGTTCATCCTTAACCAATAATATCTTACCTTACCTGTTAGTATCTTATCTATATGTGTGTATAAAAATGCTGATAGACTCAGTGCCTCACAAGCCACGAACCACACGTCACTGATCTAAACTACTAACCGAACTAAAAACTTTTTTTTCAAGAGATTTAGGTGCGTGATATATTGACTAGATGCGTGTTCATAGTTGATTTTTGCATATTTTATAACTCGTCTTATTTTATTGTCACCTGTGCTGTGGGCAGCTCAGTGTAATTGTTATGCTACAGTTGTGTAGCGGTTGCTAGGCAACCAACCTCACCAAGCCTACTGCCCCTTTAGAGGAAGGCGGCAAGTTTTTACTTCAGGCTCTTGGCGCCGCTTGCTTCTCTGTTGAAACCTTCATTAAAGTTCCCAGTTTCGGGGTTTATTAATTAAACTCGTGTCTCTCACATTTTTTTCCCTCAAAACTCCTACATTTTGGTGACCCCGACGCTCCTTCGAACGTTTTCGGAGTGATTTTTTTTTCTTTCTTTCATGTACAATAGCGACAAGCGCAGTTTCGCTGAAGTTACCAGAGTTTTGGGAAAACCATCCTGTGATCTGGTTCGCACAGGCTCCATCATACTACGGCCTACCACTCTTAGGCTAACGGTTTAGCCAAGTGGTTCCATCGGACCTTGAAAACCGCCCTCCGCACCTGCCTCTGTAGTGCTGACTGGGTTGACAAATTCCCTTGGGTCCTGCTGGGCCTCAGAACAGCTCCCAAGGAAGACCTCCAGTCCTCATCTGCTGAGCTGGTTTTTGGGCAACCATTGCGTGTTCCTGGAGATTTCCTTCCCCGAATACATGCCAGTGGTCTGCTGGTCGACAGCGGGCTGACATGTTGGACAGTGCCAAGGTTTTTGCCCCGGTGCCCACGACACAACATGGTTAGCCGCGCTCGCATGTTCTGCCTGGTTTGCGGGAGGCGCAATATGTTTTTGTTCAGCATGATGCTCATCGGGGTCCGCTGTTGCCTCCCTATGATCGGCCGTTTCGCGTTCTGGATGCTGGGGACAAGTTTTTTGTGCTGGACATTGGTGGAAAGCCTGATCGGGTTTCCGTGGACCATCTGAAGCCCACCTCCTGGATGTCGATGCGCCAGTTGTAGCGACAAACACACCTCCAGGTGACCTTTCCCCTTCTCCTGACCCTATTGCTCCTGCCCCCTATCCGTTTTGGCCGAGTCTTTCGGCCTCCTCAACGTTTGGACTTGTAGGCCTTGGTGGGTTCTGGGGGGTTGTGTGTAGCGGTTTCTAGGCAACCAACCTCATCAAGCCTACCGCCCCTTTAGAGCAAGGCGGCAAGTTTTTACTTCAGGTTCTTGGCGCCGCTTGCTTCTCTGTTGAAACCTTCATTAAAGTTCCCAGTTTCGGGGTTTATTAATTAAACTCGTGTGTCTCACATTTTTTTCCTTCAAAACTCCTACAGTTGCATATGGGGTACCTGGAGACACAGGGAGTTGTGCAGTACAGACAGCACAAGGTGTAGTAAGATGAGACAGGACAATGCACTGTAATAACATGTAAACAACAATAAATATGAACAACAAAGAAAACATTGTACAGACAATTAAAGTACAAGTGTAATAAAGTGTAGATGACCGGCTTAAAAACTGTAGGTGATGATGTACTGGTAGTACTTCCTATATAGGAGAAGTGAGAACAGGCTGTTCTATTTTTTTAGTACCCGTAAAAAAAAAAACTGACTTTTACTGCGCATGCGTACATCTTTAATTAATTAATTAATTATCTTTTTTTTTTTTTGCTACTGTCGCATTTATCAGAGTTGAACTCTTTTTTTGCTTCATTTTAAATGTTACGTTATTGGTATGTGTGTGTGTGTCGTTGCGTTTTTTGCTGAGATTAATAAAAATTTAAGAACAATTTTAAGAGCACAATTTTAAGTAAAACATTTAATTTAAATAACTAATTCTATTGTCAGAAAGTACTATCACTGTTAAAATTACAGTAGGATATATGTATTATATTACAATAATAATTGTCCAGTTGTCCTTACCCCCTTTATCACTAAATGTTTTAAGAAACTTACTCTGACTCATATTCAGTTTGCCATCCCTGCTGATCTTGATCAACATCAGTCTGCATACTGAACAAGCAGATTGACAGAAGATGCTGTTATCACAGCTCTTCATTCAGTCCTTACACACCTAGACCAGAAAGATATTTACATAAGAAGTTGTTTGTGGATTTTAGTTTAGCTTTTAATACAGTTCTTCCTCACAAGCTGGTGTAAAAACTGAGAATCTGGCCTGGGCCAGTTTACTGTGCACCCGGATTCTGGATTTCTTGTGCAACAGACCTTGAAATGTCAAAATAGGCAACTATATATCCTCTACTGTCACCCTGAACACTGGAACACCACAGTGATATATCCTAAGCCCTTTCCTCTACTCTGATTTTCACCTGTGACTGTTCTTCCATTCATAATACCAACATAATCATCAATTTGCTGATGATACTACAATAATGAAATGGCCCACAGAAAGGAGGTACAGCATCTGATGGAATGGTGCCCCTACAATAATGTGGATTTAAACATCACAAAAACCATGGAATTGATACTAGATTTTAGAAAATCAAAACATTTGGAGCACTCTGCTCTCTGCATACGTGGAGAAGAGGTAGAGATGATAGAGAGTTACAAGTTCCTGGGTGTGTACATTTCAGAAGACCTTACCTGATATTTGCATATTTCCCAACAGGTGAAGAAAGCTCAACAGAGGCCCTTTTTCCTTAGCAAATGAAAACAGACTTATCTCCCACCTCCCCTACTAGCTTACTTCAACTAGTTGGTGATACAGAGGCTTTTGACCAACCGCTGCATGGTGTGGTTCGCCAGTTGAACAGGGGAAAACAGGAAGATTCTGTAGAGGGTGGTAAGAGCAGCAGAGAGGATCACTAGATCAGAACTACCTTCTCTTAGAGATATACGCTGGTCAACTTCACAAGAAAGCCAACTGTATCTCAAAGGATCCCACATGCCTGTGACATCATTTGTTCTCTCCTTTACCCTTTGGGAAAAGATAGATTAATCAGAACAAAACTAGTATCTTAAAAACAGCTTTTTCCCCCACAAGTGGAGAAATGTATACACCCTTCTTCCCACAGTTAATAAAACACTCATTATCACGGTTGTGTTGTAATTTGTTATATTGCCAATGCATGAGAGCTGTTAAAACGTCTTTCCTTGAGTAAAACAATGACAATAAAGATATTTACTTTTTACCTTACCTATATGTGTTTTATTCAGATAACGTTAAACAACCGTAAAATATAGTTTTAACGCAGGCAGCACCTCACACGTTTTTACTATCCCAGAATATAACACCTATAATTCTATCGTAGACAGAATTCTGGCACGTTGTTGACAACACGCGAAGGGGCGCTATTGCATAGAAAGCCTGGGTCTGCTCTGCAGGGGCTATTTTGAATACGGCGCACAAGTACCTCCCAGAAGGTGAGTGGACTAATGCGGTGTGTAATTGCTTGATGTTTTGCGCACATTTCTGAACTTTGCAGGGTAAAATTATTTGTTATTAGTGTAAAAACAATTTTAGCTCATTTAGCGCACGGCTTTTGGCTGAATTGTTCCGTGGACAAAAATACAATTTACACTGGGATTGGGACGGTACAGTAACTCTTTTTCGTTAGGATTTTTTTTCTACATTATATAAAAACATATCTTACGTAATATACATTAAACTATACAAGTCTAATAGGAAAGCAATTCGTTCTTAACTGTTCTCGGTACTTCCCACAGGTGCTGTTCAAAATAACTCGGAGTCATGGATCGGTTGAAGCTGGTGCTGCAATATTTTCAGTCTAATTCCGAATCGATTTCAAATGGGATTTGTGCTATATTAGCCCTTATTAGCGTGAAGCTTTATACAAATTTCGACTTCAACTGCCCTTGCATACCGCAGTACAACAGGTTATATGGACTGGGTGTAATGTTTGTGCCGCCTATAATATTGTTTTTCTTGGGGGTTATAATAAATCGACATACTGGAGTGATGATGGAGGAATACGTAAGACCGACTGGTAACAGAGAAAAAAATCCAGCAGTGTTTAAGTAAGTTTTTTCCAATTTGAAGTAATATTTTACTGCAATCGTCCTGTTGTATTATGTGGATTATGAGTCAGGAGTATGCATTTTATTACGTGTGTTTTATACTGACTAAAATTTGAACTATATCTAAAACAGTATTTCTGTCTAATTAGAATTGGAATACGAGTGACTTTTGGATTGAAACATGTTTTTTAGTTTAAGTATGGCAGGATTGCTATCACAGTTAAAGCGCCATGGCAGTGTTTCCCAACCTTTCTTGAGCCTCGGCACATATTTTATATTAGAAAAATCACACGGCACACCAGCAAGCAAAAATGTCACAAAAGTATATATAATGAAATATAATGGTCATTGGATAATTGAACTGGATAATTTCCCAAGGTACACCTCATGATCTCTCGCGCACACTAATGTGCCGCGGCACAGTGGTTGGGAATCACTGCGCTATGGTATACAGTATCTTCTTCTTCCTCTTTCGGCTGCTCCCTTTAGGGGTCGCCACAGCCGACCAACCTGTCCTCTGCAGCTTCCTTTGTCACCCCAACTTTCATGTCCTCCCTGACTACGTCCATGAACCTCCTCTTTGGCCTTTCTCTTCTCCTCCTGTCTGGCAGCTCCATCCTCAGCATTCTTCTCCCTATATACTCTGTATCCCTTCTCTGCACGTGTCCGAACCATTTAAGTCTCGCCTCTCGCTTTGTCCCTTACCATCCTACTTGTGCTGTCCTCTTTGGTATACAGTATACAAATTTAAGGTAAAAGCAGACCGTGATGTAAAGAGCTGGTGCTTTATTCAACATCAAACGTAGTTTCTATAACTCCATGCTGTGGTTGTAAAGGAGAAGCATCCATATCTTGACTAAATACCACATATGCTGAACATGCTGAATACGTCATTCTTGTTTAAGCACACTGACAACGTTCTGGCCTTCCTTTGCATTGCCTTTATACTTGCAACAGGTCAAAGAAAGAATTTTTCATGGTCTGTTCATTGCTCTGTTCTTATTCCTGGGCACAATTAACAACATGAATTCCCATTTATAAGGAATAATTGGAGCATATCATGCAGATAGATTGTTGTATTGAGCCAGATGCTGAAGTTTCTGTCAACAGCAAATCAAGAAGCAATCGAATCATGCAGCTGATACAATACATAATATGGTTAAATTATCCTCCAGGTATCTGTGCTCAGCAATGGTGCAGCGTGCAATGCTGGCACCCATGGTGTGGGTGCTGGTCACGCTGCTGGATGGGAAATGCTTCGTCTGCGCCTTCAGCATGAACGTGGACCCAGGCCACTTCACAGGCCTGCCCAACAATACCGGCTTGGACGTGGTGAGAATCATGGCCAAAGTGCCCTGCAAAGAGGACGCCGTGTTCCAGAACACCACGTTCCGCAAGGCCGTCACCCGCTACATACGCTGCTACTCTCAGGTGGGCATTATCAAAGGCTGCAGTATAAGGAGGGATTGGGAGGACGTCTCCTGCTTTACTGGTTTCTCGTTTTTACTATTTGCTTTTCAAATGGATTGAATAATAAACATTCTCAAAAGAATCAGCTGTCATGTAATTGTCAAGTGATTTCATTAGCCTAGCTGGACATATTTTAAGTTAATGGCATGGTGTAAATTTACTAGTATCATTTCTGTAATGATAGGAACACATAGATGCTCTATTTTAACCGTGTCTGTGTTCACAGTAGCCATGTATCACATAAATCACGTTAATTACTTCCCGTTATGCCTTGTTTAATTTTGCAAACATATAAACCAGAGCTTATTGTATGAGAATTGTTCTTTTGCATGTTTAAAAGTACTCAGCATCTGTGATAAATTCAGAGGAAGTCAGGATAAAACATTAGTTATCATCACAAGGTGGATTTTAATTAAGTGTGGCTTTACTCCTCTACTGTGCCCCCTGCAGGCCATTGGGTGGTCCATTTTGCTGCTTCTCATTTTCACGGCGGCAGTGGCTCGTGTGGTAAAGCCCTGCTTTAACCATGGCGCTTTCCTTCAGACACGCTACTGGAGCAACTACCTAGATGTTGAGCAGAAGCTCTTTGACGAGACCTGCGTGCTCCATGCTCGCGAATTCGCCCAAAAGTGTGTCCGCCAGTTCTTCCTGAACATGCGTGAGGACATGCAGCTGCGGCTGCCGCTGCTGCTTTCCCGCTCCAAGTCCCAGCACTGTGAGGATGAGTACGAAAACGAGGACCGTCTCCACGGCATCACCAGATACGAACAGGTGAACCACTTGCTGCAGACCTGGTACCAGAGTAGGCCCGAGCTGGACGTAACAAAGATCGCCTACCAACCAAAAGTGTGCATCACCTGGGAAGATTACAATGGACGGACACTGTTCTCTGACGTGTAGAGCTTGCCACAAGATCGTGGATTCTGAGAGATTCTGAGAGACACACACTGAGCTTGGGTGTCCAGGGATGTTTTCATCTGTTGTTTCGTGTTTAATCTCTTAATGTTCTGAAATTGTTAGTGGATCATCTCTGTAGATAAGTTATCATTTGTATCAGTGTGAAGACTATAACAGGTATGTCTTGTGTTTTCTCAAACACTTTTAAAGTCAAACCAGTCGAATCAATGTCAGCCATCCTCTGTTCAGTACATACAACTACTCTGTGTGTGTAAAAAAAGCAGGGATATAGGTCAGTCACTTCCAAAATGTTGGTATTTCTACCCTGGCTATGAGGTCCTTTCCCTTTTATACATACACCACTGATTTGTGCTTTCCTGTAGACATCCTGGGATATTTGACTGAGCTTTGATAATTTGAATGGGCAGGGATTGCCTTTGTCTAGTTTTGCATGTTTGGCCTAGGTCATGACCTGCTGATCTCTAGTTCAAGTCTGCAGATCATCCCCTAAACCCCAACACTAAGTTCCCAAGAGACACACTTTCCACACTTCCATTGAATGACCTCATCTCAAAAGTCTGATAATGCTGTCAGTTACACAATGATATCTACCCCTTTTTTGTGTATTGAGTTATTAATTGTATGTTAAATGTTTGTAGGAATCCACTGCAAGAATTCAGTGAAGCTCATTTAAATAGGTTGTATCAGAATACATTTGAATGGACCACTGGCCTGCCTTTTGTTTGTTGATTCTGACGGGGCATAAAGGATACTGGACAGGTGTTTATGGTTTGTATTCTTCTGCTCCAGAGCACACGACTGTACAGGCCTCAGTGTGACAAGAGAGCGAGGACTACAGGCAAGAAGACAAACACACTTGCCATCAAATTTGGATTTTGTGGTTCCCTTTCAAGTCACGTTCAAGTAGAAAAAAATTTAAATAACTCTTGCTATGTCACCTGACAGGTATCTTCACATTCCTGAATTGTACTCATTCCTATTTTACAGCTGTCAGTCTACCAGTCCCTAGCAGTGGAAATGGGTTTGCTCTGTGGGTGGATAAGGTCCACAGAAATGTACTCTTGTAGTTATGAAACCAGACAGTACTTGCTCACCACTGGTTGGGTTGGTCTTTTAGTTGTGGTACCTTTTGTTTCATTTATTAAATGACAGCCAATCAATTTTACAGTGACATATGTTCATGTAATTGTTACTGTGTCTTATGCACTGTGTTTTTCATTATTAAAATTAAACACCAGGGCATGTGGTACAGTACTTTTGTGTTTTTGTAAGCATTGTTCTTGCCAAACTGCATTTTTGTATTATATATTTTAGGTACGGTGGTGTGGTGGTTAGCAATGTCGCCTCGCACCTTCAGGCCTGGGGTTCGATTCCCGCCCTGGGTCTGTGTGTGTGGAGTTTGCATGTTCTCCCTGTGCTTGGTGGGTTTTCTCCGGGTGCTCTGGTTTCCTCCCACAGTCCAAAGACATGCAGGTTAGTTTGATTGGTGTGTCCACATTGCCTGTAGTGTGTGAGCATGCCCTGTGGTGGGTTGGCCCCCTGCCCTGTGCCCTAAGTGCTCTGGGATGGGCTCCAGGCTTCCCCGCGACCCTCACCAGGACTAAGCGGTTAAGAAAATTACTGACTGATATAATAAATCAATATAAAATGTGTGTGTTCTCTCTTTGTCTGAAAATGTGTAAGCATACCAGTGCTTTGATGGTTTATTCTTAACTGATACAAGTTTCGCTTCTACAAAGGCGGGATTCTGTCAGTACTGCTTTGTGAAGTGGAACCATGCCTACGTAATTGGGCTGCTCAAAGTATCTGTCATATGAAAGAGGCAGTGCAGGTCACAGGAGAGTAAACTTTTTCCGTGGCTTGTCAAATGTAGCTGATATGTGACACTGCAGCTGATATCTCGGTTAATCTGTTACAAACTCTCGTGAGGAAGCTTTAAAGAATAGGCGTTCTGATCTGCGCTTAGTAAATTCACATCGACTCAAGATTTTTTAAGAATCTGTCATTATTAACATATCGCCGGCTATTGAATGCTTGTCAACCAATGAATAATTTTAATGGAGCCGTATAATAATGCAACGCTGATCTTGTATAGTACTACATTTTGTTTCAGCGCCTGGGCTGCAATACAACATATTGATTTGAAAAACTTGATAAATTCAAGTGATTTTGCACTACTTCACCGTGATGGGATTTAAGAGGTACTGAAAATGACTCCAGCCTCTCTGGGATTTAATGAGAAATATCAGAAGACGCTTTGCATAATATCCCATACACATACCACATGCTTACATAGCACCGGCTGCCAGAACGTCTATTTTTCTTCACCTTTAGACAAATGACTTTCTTCTTGTTCTTATAAGGACCACAAAATATTACAAAATGGATAAATTTCGGATGATGTTTCAGTTCTTGCAGTCCAATCAGGAATCTTTCATGAATGGAGTCTGCGGGATCATGGCCCTCGCCAGCGCACAGCTATATTCTGTTTTTGAATTCAACTGTCCCTGTTTACCCGAATACAATTATGCATACGGAATCGGAATGTTGATCATACCACCCATATGGTTCTTTTTGCTCGGGTTCGTCCTGAATAATAACGTTTCTATGCTGGCGGAAGAGTGGAATCGTCCCACGGGTCAGCGCCGCAAAGATCCGGCGGTACTGCGCTATATGTTCTGTTCCGTCGCTCAGCGCTCACTGATTGCACCTGTGGTGTGGATCTCCGTAACGCTAATGGATGGGAAGAGTTTTCTCTGCGCTTTCAGCGTAAATTTGGACTTGAGTTATTTCGGAAACAGCACAATTCCCGATATGCCCGAATCGGAACTCGTAAAATTGTTAGCGAAGATCCCATGTAAAGACATTTTCGATGGACAGCATGTATTGTCAAGAGAAGCAGCTTCAAGGTATCTCCGATTTGTATCCCAGGTACAGTTTTCAGAATTTATGACTTCATAAATCGATGTCATAACTTAAGAAAGATATTGTATAATACATAAAATGCTGTGTACCTACTACATACTATATAACATCGTTTTGGTGGTGGCCTTGATTTCTGTCCTGTCTGTTTCTTTCCAAAGTTTGCATGTTCTCCATCTGTGGTGTTCTGTCTGCGTGTGCCCAGTGATGACTGACTGGGTTATACCCAACATGCACTCATTCTTGTGCCCTGAATTTCCTGCAACAGGCTTCAGACTTTTCATTGTCTTAGTCTCAATAGCTTCCAAAATGTATTATTTTCAATAAATTATGTAGTTACATTTTTAATAGCTATATATTTGTTTGTAACAGTGTAAAGAAATTCTATAAATGTGAACCATTTTTTAAGATGTTCTTAGCATGAAGTACATGCTGAAGGTCACACGCTTGCTGTGTTCGGTTCTGCAGCCGAACGTAGGCTGTCTGCCTGTTGAGTGTGATGTGTTTTCTTACACAGGCTTGTGGCTGGTTATTTTTGTTACTTACAACCTTCGTGGCATTCACGATCCGAGCGATGCGGCCGTGCTTCACCCAAGCTATTTTCCTGAAGACCAAGTACTGGTCCCACTACGTCGACATTGAGCGCAAGATGTTCGAGGAGACGTGCACGGAGCATGCCAAGAGCTTTGCCCGTATCTGCATTCAGCAGTACTTTGAGAGCATCAGTGGTGAGATGCACAGCTTCCACGGACGGTGTCCCCCCGGGAAGGACGATGACGGGGACAAGCAAACTTCTGATGAGGACAAGCTCATGGGTGTGTGTGCCCAGGAGGACATGAACAAACTCCTCTGGAACTGGCATACCTGCAAACCGCCACTCAAGCTCAAGAAAGATGGCCTTTGTAATGGAGATACCAATGGACATGTTCTCACAGATGGCTGTGCAACTATCTTTCCAACATCTGATCCTCCTAAGAAAGAGTGGGCAGCATATTACAGTAAAGTTTGAGCCACTGTGAAAGAGCCTAACATGAGTTGCTTCAAAAAATATAGGCATTTATGCACAGCTGTTATGTGCCCCCATGAGTAAGTCTGCCATAAGGCCAAATGTGAGACCAAGGGGTTGAGTTTAGTTCTGCTCAAAACGTTTAGTCTGCATCTCACGGTAAACACAGGATCGTGGCAGATGTAGACACATCGCACACGCTAATGCCATTTTCATGATAGTTATGTTAATTACATGTTATTAACCAGCCATGCGGTTATACAGGCTTTCATCTTCCAAACACAAGCAAACATCCACTATTTTGTGGCTTACTTTTAATAGTGTTAAAAGGATTAGATACTAGACAACTTTACCAAAATAGTTTGTCAATATCTGTTAGATATGAAATGTATTTATCTTTTTTACTAAAAGGGTATGACTGTGACTTTTGTGGTATGTGGCAGTTTAATACTTCACATTCCAAGATAACAAACCATTTGAATTTGTAAAAACATTGGTCGTTCTAAAATATGGTTTTGGCTAATCTGGAAAATTGAGTACCTGGTAAAAGTTAGTTAATTTTCTACTGGGTGGATGGTAAGTGCATGCTTCTACTGCGGTTATATAGTATGATAGCAGGGGGTAATTCCAGGCCTGGTGTCTTGGAGTCCAGGATAGATTTACAAATTAGCATGATATACACCATGTATATGTGGCTTTAAGTATATACTTTAATATACATTCCTTGGCTTTACCCTTGAATAAACTGTTCCTGGAGATCAAACACATACATGTTTTTTTAAACTGTTTACCATGGTCAGGGTTTCTTGGAGCCTATCCTAAGAAACAGAGGACAGTCACACATATACACAGACTGCACGCAGTTTGATGAAAAAGATTAGATCCAATGCATGTCAAGCAGGAAATTATGTTGGTATAATAAAAACTAGAATGGGGTTATATCAGATAACGTCAAAGAGCCACGATCTAAGTAATTCTAGATAACCACTCATTACATTCACATATACCTCGTATGCTAGTCAGTATGTTTTAAGTGTTGACAAATTTGCAAGCCCAAGAGTCGACATGTAGTTCAGCTGATTTGATGAATATATCAAATCTACTTTGAGTCCAATGAAGAGGTGGTCTCATGTATTGCCATCTGTAAAACAACAACACTTTAAAACAACAAGTCAACTGACGGATTTACAATTAACCTTCCTCACTGTAGATTAGAGAAAAACCAGAAAAAGTAAGTTGGAATTAGTTCCAGTGGTACCGTTAGTGCAAAAGTGTGGAAAGTAAATTGTAGTAATTTTAAGTGGAATTTGGGTTGGCTTCAAGACATGAATCATTAGCACGGTATCTTAAAACCTTTGTAAACCCAACACAATGGCTTCTATATAAAGTTGTGTTGCTCTTAAGAAATACTTCAAAGAAAAACCAGCTGTTAATTGAAAACCTTTGATATTACCTCTGAAGCCAAAATAGACAAGGTGGTTTCAACCAGCTTTTCTTTTATTCCTTAATCACCACATTAAGGGGTAAAGCAGGGTTACAGCCAGCTGTGCCTAACCTGTAGATTTGAAAATGTCTTCCAAATGTAAGTCATTTTGCTCATGGCCACACTAATGGCCTCATACTGGATCTACCAGGGAAATCCCAGGCAGACTATGTGATTGATTAAATTTTCATTTTCTATCATTTCCTATCATGTTTGCCCTGGCTTCAGTTTGTATGTGAAATGCAAATGTTACTGGCGAAACCTTTACATAATGTTGTTTTGTCTGTGTCGTTTTGAAGTGTGGAGCTATACTCACTCATTTCATCCAAGCAATTTTTATTTAAATCACAGAGAAAAGATAACACTGTCCTTTGAATGTTCATACTTTTTCAAATTGTTTTACAGTTAACGTGAGTAATGTTTTTAAAAGTTTTTTATAATTGCCTAAACCATGTAAAAGTAAACGATTCACTGGCTATAAATAAAATTATAAAAAAGAAACAGAACCATTATTCATATGTGTACTGCATGCTAGGGCGTGTGTGTGTGTGAGAAAGGCAGGCGGCAGCCATATTGAGTTGTAATTTCTCCCACGTGTCTGCAGTCTACACTTTTTCCATATGGGAGGAGGTTGGGGGGCACTTCCTGATGACGACTGCCTGGTTACAGAGGCGTTGGTCGGGGATCACTTCCCTCCGCCTGCAGCTCTGTATTTTTGACATTAAAGTCTGCTCTCGCATTTTCCAAGTGGTTACTTTTCATAACACTGGGATTGTGCAGCAGAAAAAGTACGATGGAAGGAAGAAGTTAGTCTGAAGATCGCATAAGAACTGAGGAATGTGCAACTACATTTCTTCTGGATTGCTAAAGTCACTGAAAACCTAATGCGAGCTAACAACTACAAACTATGCCTTGATACGGAAATCATCTGCAGAACAAGTAGCGACAAGCCCTTTATTCAAGAAGATTAAATATCCTTGGGAAAAAAGAGAAGTACTAGAAAGATTATTCAAATGAACACTGGAATTTGAAATTTGAGCTGTACACATCCTTTGGTCGTAGACGAAGTGGTAGTTATTGCATTTTGCATGCTCGGCGTCCTGTCCAACTTCGTGGTTTTAGGAAGACTACTACAGGCAGTGTATCAAAAAACCTTTCCCGATTGAGACAATGGCTGCTCTTATATCAGAGAACTTCAAGTTCCTGTCCCTCTTCTTCAAGAGCAAGGACGTGGTGATCTTCAATGGCCTGATTGCTGTCGGCACGGTGGCCAGCCAGACAGCCTACAATGTTTTCGCTTTCAGCTGCCCCTGCTCCTCAGAACGAAACTACCTGTACGGCCTGGCAGCCATTGGTGTCCCTGCGCTGGCCCTCTTCCTCGTTGGTATAATGCTCAACAAGAACACATGGATCCTGGTGTTCGAGTGCCGTGCACGCCTCTGCCGTCGGCTCTCAGGCCCGGCAAGCTTTGCCCTGCTGGGCTCCATTGTGGGCCGTGCCGCCGTGGCCCCCGTTACCTGGTCTGTGCTCTCGCTGCTTCGGGGCGAGGCCTATGTCTGCGCGCGCAGTGAGTTCGTGGACCCTGCCACACTGGAGGGATTCCCATCAGAGTATGGGCCCCAGAAAATGGCCCGCTTTCCCTGCCGTGACGTGCCCGCTGACGTCCTGGTGTTCTGGGGAGAAATTGAGCGTCGGCTTAAGTACGAATCTCAGGTACTTCTAATACCTGTTTACTTGTACTTATGAACATTCTGAACAGTTCCTCATATTTCACTCTGCCCAGTACTCTTCACAAGTGACTGTTATTATTGCTGATGTTAACTACTTTGTTTCACAACTAACAAACGTAGTTTTTGTCTGTTTAAAATGAAAGTAAATGTTTTGTCGTGCCTGTTATTTGTTTTTTCTTCACATTAACTTACAGCTGCATCATGTGAAGCCCTGATGAATTAGAGACATATTTTTTAAATAATTTCATACTCTTTAAATATTGCAGAACATTTTCAAAAACATAAACAATCCTGATCACAATGAGGGTTGAACCTTCAACCTTTAAGGCATATGTTCGGTTCTGTCATGATTACAACAGCTGTATGAAAAGTAACACGCAGGACCATCTGGAGAGCTGCCTACTGTGCCATATAAGGCAGTGGCAGGAGACCAGCAGGAAATCCACACAGCCTCTCATTTACATGTTGTCAGTGTGCCTGTGTTGACGTGCCCTCTTCCCTGGTTCACCAGCTGCTGGGCTGGCTGCTGACCGGACTGGTAGCCGTCAGCATTTTCCTGCTGCTCTGCCTGAAGCGATGCTGCAGTCCTCTGGGTGACCAGCAGGAGACGTACTGGCAGCAGTTCCGCTCCAGCGAGAGCCAGCTGTTCCAGCGCACCGCCAGCGTCCACGCTAAGCTGCTGGCCGCTGACAGTGTGAAGCGCTTCTTCGGGTTTGTGGCGCTGGAAAAGGAGGACAAGGAGGAGATGGAGGAGTACCAGAACCGGAACCAGAACCAGATCCCCAGCTCCCAGTGGAACCAGATTACAGGTGTTTATCTTTACAAAGAAAAAAAAGGTGTCCCCCTTTACAGCCAGCTGAACAAGTGGGCAATCAGCACCCCAGATAACAACACAGGGGCCAATGAGAGGGAGATGGAGGCGCTCTGCTAACGCTTGCTATTGGGCGGACACCAGCATTCATGTCACTGTATACTGGTCTCTCACTTGCTCTGTCTCTACTCTACATCAGTCAGAGATCATGGACAAGCACATAGAGGTTACTTCTTTGGGAGACCAACTCAGGTTATTTCTTTCATTAGCATCAAGCACCCCTATTTACAATGAGGTTATATAGACAGTTTAGTAAGTGGACATAAAAATAGCTGCAATGCTGTCTTCCCCACCTTCCTGGTGTTACAGCAGCTCTAACATTGTTTGAAACGCACAAATGTATTTGTGAGCAAAGTAACTTGCTTGCAGAGCAGCATGGCTTCATGATTAAATGTGTCTGTAGCTGACCCTGGAATCTCCAAGTGTTACAGTTTCCTCAAAAAACAGCACATAAAACAGTACACAAAAAAGCTTTCAGGGTAAAAAAAATTTACGCATTTGTTAAAAGGCTGGCGACTGACTATTTATCCAACAACAAAGTGGTCCTGACATCTTTCAACAAACATTAATGTAAACCAGCATTCACAATGAAAATGTAAACGAGAAATTGACCACCTAACCTCAACACCCTGACAACAAGGAAAATGTTTTGCTATTTTAAAATATATTGAACCTTTCAGTTGGTTCTTTTCACACATCAATGGACATTTTATTCAAATTTTAACTTGTTATTTTGTAAATACTCTTCAGATAATTTATTATGAGAAAACTATATGTAATTTACCCAGGGTACAGAACATGCATTGGGATTGTTTTTAAAATCAATTTTTTGTAAGACATTCTGTAAAGAAATAAATTGTTATAAAAAGACATTTGCCACAGAATGTGTTATGCTATATTTGTTACTGGCTGTGTCATATACTGTGAATAGTAACTAAAGTGACTGCACTGAACCTCGTTTTTCTGGTGGACCTAAAAAGCCATGTTCACACTCCACATCAACTCTCTCTTTCTCTCTCTCTCTTTCTCTCTCTCTCTATCCTCATCACTTTTTTCCTCCAAACTTCATCCGTGCCTCACTGTGCTGTTTCCTGCTCCTCCTCCTTTTTGTCTTCCTTCCTCCTGTCCTCCCTCACTCCCGCCATCTGTACCTCATCCAAGAGAGCAACATTCTCCTTTCAATGAATCTGTGAAGCTGCTGTGAACTCCTAATGAGTTCCATCTGGGAGCAAGCATGTTGGAGAGAGAGAGAGACAGACAGACAGAGACAGACAGACAGAGAGAGAAAAGAGAGAGAGAGAGAGAGAGAGAGAGAGAGAAAGTGAGAGTGAGTGTGTGCACTGGCTGGAGGCAGGAGGGGGCTAGAGGGCTGGTGGTCATGCAAACACGTGGTCACGTGACCTGGGATATGTTTACACAATGAGCCGGAGAAGCACAGGCGGCTCCATTACCAGCTGCCTGCACAAAGGAGGCAAGAGGCAGGGGAAAAACCACACACTCTGAAGAGTCCCACGCATGGTGTGATGTCATGGCTGTCCCATCGACTGCACTCAGGGCCATGTTCACAGCTCACGCTGGCTTCAACCACCCTGCTGCCTGCTAAACATTCACTGGAACAGCTGGAACTGGACCTGCTTCCACTGGGCCTGGAAGAATATTACACATCATCTCAGAAACTGCCAACGAACAGTGGTTTGTTCAGATAACAATCAACATATTGGCAGGACTACTTTTCTATAATAGGGAGGTCATGGGAGGACCAGCACTGAAAACTGTCCTTTATGCACTCCCGCTGTTTCATTTGGCAAGTCAGTCTCTACTAGAAAAGAGCAGTCATTTGGTATCTGTGATGCCATGCAACTGAGCAACAAGTGGATTTTTTCATGTATTAATATGCAAACCTAAAAGCCATCAAAGCAAATAAATCGTTAACTGTGACCCATTAAGCTTGGCTGATCTTCTGTATCCATGAAGACAAAAAAGGCAGAGCCTAAGGGGACCACCGACCAGGGGCTGCTAACCGTTCGTTCATCTAATGGTTTAGCACTAAATACTAGTTAAATAAACCTGTCAAGAACAAAAGGTAAGTACAAATTAAGTATTTTTGCTGATAAACTGAAAGTGATAGTAATAAATGTTACTCATGCATATGTACTATTTAGAAACTTCATCCATATATCATAAAAGACAGTTTTGTTGAGGATCTACCTGTATTTACAAGACCAGGGACACTGAAGAGACTTGCAAACCTAGGACGATTCAAAGTGCCTGTGACTGACAGGGACCCTTGAAAATTTGAAATATTGTATAACATTTTAACATAAAATCTAACAATAATATCCTTCATGCAGCCCAAAATATTTAGCAGCAGCCAGGTGTATGACTACATTACAAGTCTAAAGCTCTGAAAAGTACACCAATCTACAAACATAAAACATGAATGGAAAAGGTTTCACTGATGACCTATAATGCCCTGAGAGCACCAGTCAAGCTTGTTAGTACAGTTTCTAATATTTTTCCTTGGAGGCTCATTACAGGCAATTTGAGGAACTTGTTCAGGTGTAGTGTGAAAATACGCCTTTGTCACCATTAAACACAATGTGCATTGCTGCTTAGATGACTCAAATAGATGCTTAGATGACTAGAATAGTTTTAAAGCTGCAGCAGTCTAAGAAAGACCTGTTATGCCTCCACTCTGGTTCGTGCTATATTTGTCTGAGCATATCTGAGGCCCTGTAAATTTGTAGACCAGTCAAAGACTGTTCAGTTTAAGGAGAGCTCCACTGCTTAGTCTGAGGCTGAACCAGGGCCCCTAATGTCTGGTTTTCACTGAGAAGAAAGGGGCACTGCTGTTTTCACCAACAATCCTGCGTTTCCTCAGACTGTGGAATGTGAATTTGCTGAACAGAGTACTGTTCAGCACAGTAAAGTTTGTAGTGTGCCGTGTAGAGTGTCTATCCTAAAGCGATGGCTGATTTGGTATTAGGTAGTGATTTATAAGGACGTGCCATTTACTGCACTGCAATAAGTACACAGTTCAGAGTTGTGTACAGTGGAAGATAATGCAAACAAGTTCTCTCGCAGTCAGTCACCATGGGTCACACAGGATGTGTAGCATATCAGGTTTGCCCTATTCTGACCTCCTTCCCTATAACATTACTTGCCAGAGCAGATGACCAAAGGCAGACTGAAACTGAGTCTGAGACAAAGTGGTGTAATCCCCAGTCACTGTAAGCCTTACACCCCCGGGACCCATCTTCCACAGCACCATCTTCAGGCTTCATGTCACAGCATACAGTATGCTGCCTGTCAGTCAGGGGCTCCTCATTTTCCTAAGGTCTTCCTTCAAATAGATGCTGCTACAGTGAAACATTTACCAGAATCTTCACTCATACAGCGGAATATTTCCTAAAACAACTTTGCTACAGGGCTAAACATCTGATCCCATTAACAGTAGTTTAAAGCTGCAGTCCACTGAAAATCTACCCCTCTACCTCTATAGTAATTTCAATTCTGCTATAGAGAATATATAACTTCCAGGATTAACATTACTGGGACTGAGACTTCATCTGTCAAAAAGAGGGTTGTGTCATATAACAGAAAGCAACGTCATGTGACATAGCAAAATATAACACTGTCAGCTGGTATAGTTAGTGGTGTGTGTGATGTCTATTTTTAGGCACCGACTGTGGCGCAGGACTCCAGCTCCCCTGTGTCGGGAGAAACCGAAAAGAGAGCATTACAATGACCTGGGGTGAAATCTACCAGCTTCCCCTCAATGTGTACATCATTGGCCTGGGCGTTGGCCTGTTTGTCTTTGTACTAACCATGATCTGCTGCTGCTACCTGTTCAGGTAATGCAGGTGTGATGATGGCAGTCAGTGTGAATGGGGTTCAACCAAGGAGATGGGAGCAAGTACCTGGCCAAGACTGGTGTCATGATTAATACAGAATATTATTTGGACTTTCAGATTGCGAAGATATGGAACAAGGGAGCAGTATAGCTACAGCGAGGTAACATATTCAGCATTTACAGTACAATGCAGAAGAGTTGCATTCTGGTCTTCTAAATAACTTTGACCTCTATACCAGTCAAACACTCCTTTGAATCATTTTTGAAAACAACATCATGAATTATTTTTCATATGCCAATAAATAAACATGTTTGTGCTTAACATGTAAAGACAAGCACTGATACATCTTCACATAATAAAGTACCACTTGAATCAACCACCCTCCCTACAGGTAGTTCTGAAACGTGCTGGAAAGAAACTCAGTCTTCTTGGGGTAAGTATCATTTATGGTAATCGCCTGACTGTTTTAGCAGTGGCTGACAGGTCTGTAATAGTATAGGCAAGATTAATTCACAGGTTAGGTGACTGATTGACGTGCCTGGCCCAACCCCTGCAGCAGATGTGCGCAGTATGCCTGGAGGAGTTTCGTACCCGAGATGAGCTCGCCCTGTGTCCCTGCTCTCACGCCTTCCATACAAAGTGAGTGTTCGTAATTAACATCCCATTGAGAACAGCAACATGTAACCATGAAGCCATCAAAGCCAAAGGTCAAAAGCATTAAAAATGAGCAAAGGTCTTAAATGCCTGGACTTCTCAAGTTTAGTACCAGAAAAGGGCAAAAGGGCTAACTGAAAACATGTTGGGCTTACTTTAAGGCCAGTGGATTAACTTGTCACAAGTCTTATTCTGGTCAAAAAACTCTCTACCTCTGATTCTTTCCCACCCTGTCCTTGTCCTCCTCCTTGTCATCTGTTCCACACTTACACAGGTGTCTAGTGAAATGGCTGGAGATCCGCAGCGTTTGCCCCATGTGCAACAAACCAATATGTAAAATGCCGCTTGCGGGTCCCCCAAACATCTTGAACGCTCAGGATCCTTAGAATGTCTGAGGGGAGAAATATGGTCTGACACACCTCAAATGGAAAAAGCCACTCTTTCTTTATGGAAGCCAAACCTCACCTCTCTCCTCCCAGGTATAAAGAATGTTGGTGCTCAGCTATACAAGACACATTAGAACTTAGCTGAGTTCTATTTGGTCAGTTTTCCATGTGACACTATGATGAACTTTTGCACTGAGTGTGTTTGGTAATTCAGAGGTGTCACTATGAAGAAGCCCAGCCCAGTAACCAATCCTGGAGGCTGACCAGATGGTGCCACCTCTGTGCATGGCTGCTCACCACATTAACACACTGACCAGCACAGGGGACCTCATTCCTGTAAGGCTCAGCATCAGCAGTCCCAAGGCAGACAAGGATCCCTGCACTGGACAAAACCCCCACAAACATAGAAATTAAACAGACTTGCTTCCACCCGCTTTATATTACCTACTTGTTTGAATAAAGTCTAATGTAATGATCTTTGAAATAAAAAAGGGCTCTTTCCATTTCAAGAACTGTAAATGAATGCTGTTAAAATCACATCTACACAATGCCATTTCTAAGTACTGTGACAAACTATATACTTACACATAAAGCTAAAGTAATTTGAGAGAATAGCACTAAATGCCTTTACACCTCTGTCCTCCATTGCTATCACTAAAGGTTGTCAGTCTTTTGTGTAAGTACATTCCTGCATTTTGATTCTCCATAGTGACTGTGAACTTCTGATGCCTGAGAGGCATTGGACCAGAACAGCAGGTCACATAGGCACTGACATACCCTTTGGTACTGTCACTTTACATGAACAGGAGCAAACTGGTTGTTTTACTTGCACAATTCAAAAACCGCAAATCCTATTAATATAATTCTTTTCACACCCTGTGACGCACTTAGCTTGTTGAAACCTCTTTTAAACAGGATTCTGTTGCCAAACTTAATCTCCCAAACTGAAAGAAAACATACTTTTAGTTTAGGGCATATCAAAAACAAAAACTACAAATAAGGTAGAAGATTCTGCTAAAACACCAACTGCTTAGAATTTTATTTTATATTTCTCATCATTCATTCTGAGGTGAACTTTTAAATGCTCGCTTTTTGTCACGTCAGAGAAGGTTTACTTTTCAGGCTGATTTCTGTAGAATTTATGTTACCCACCGGGGTCAAATAAGAGTAGAAATACGCAGCAGTTTTGCATGGCAAACAACCAGTTCATCGTCAGTTACAGGTAGTGCGTGTAGCTTTTTTGATTATTCTAGACGCCTACCATAAGGACTGGGAACACCGTAGGGACTCGTTTCCTTAAAAGATGCATTTAGGTTCATTTTCCATGCGAAGGGTTCACTTATCTTACTCGTTCTGTTCCTCTTAAAAAATACGCCCTCTGCAGGGCCGCGCAACATTGTACCAGTTGTACCTGGTCTGAAAATTTTGTTATTGGTAAAGCAAAAGTATAATTTCAAAAAGGTAACTATGGTAACAAACCGATGGAACAAGCAGGTTTCGAACCCGGGTCGAAAATGTTCAGCTAACGATCCTATCCAAATGCGCGCTAATCACTTCAAAGGATAAATACGGGGTGCCCGACTAATTTCTGATGAGACAAAAGAGATTCTTGTATATATTCCACATTCCTATCAAAAACAAACAAAGACTGTTAGCACTCTTTAATCTAAACAAACTGCTAACTGGCGTTATGCGACCTAAAGAGAAACCAAAATCTTCGTCAGACCATAGCCAACACCCACAGCAACTCTAGCGGAAACGGAGGAAAGGTCTAACTCTCACTTATACAAACACACTCACGGTGACAGGACTATGTACAGGGTGCTGCTGGGATATGTAAATTGACCTCTCCCACAGGAGCACTGATTCGTAATGCGCACCGGCACTACATAATTAAAGACATACCAGTACATATAACTTCATCAGTCTGAGGAATTTCTTTAAATTCCATTAATCTGTGATTACGGCAAAATACACACCAGAATAAAAAAATGTACAGAAAGTTTGCTTGCCCGACTTATTTTATGTCTCTCACATCTTTGCTCGTCTCATCCATTTCCACGGTCTAGAAAAACAATGTTTCCAAAAGTACTTAATTGTACATATTAATTTATGTACACGAAAGAAACGTAATACGTATTGTAATTCTTTACAATTACGAAAAATTTAAGGAAAAGTGTTGAACACCTACGGTACTGAAATTTGACTGACTACAGGGTTAGCTTACAAGATGTTCTAAATAAAATGAACAGTCATCTATTGGCAATTGAAGGAAAATAATTAGACATAGTGATGCAATCGGTAAAATTTGATGTAATTAGCTTTAAAATGGCTAACTTTACGTGTATATATGTGTAGGTTTTTACTGAACCACTGACAATCCAGTAAAAAACCTGCAAACTAAAAACATCTTTATTAAATTTTTGGAAACTTCTCTTTTAGGTGCGCTGGCTGCAGTCAGAGCAGTTATTATGGTCTCGTTTGGTCGCAGAAACCATCTCATATAGACTGTAATGCCAACCCTAAACACAATAACACGTAACATCCACGTAAGATGGTGTGCACAGCTGTACGGCATCACTACATCAAACTCTTCCTCCGGCGAGATATCAACTGTTTCCATTGTCAAATTTGTGTTTGACTTGAACATATTTTATACTGACGTTTTAGTTAAAATAATTAGTGCTGATATTTTTGTTTTACCAGTGAACTCTACAGAAACGGTACATTACGGTTAATGAAAAGGGGGAGGAGGTTTGTTTATGTTTTGCTTTAAAATAGTTCGACTGTTAACGGGTGGTCTGTGGGGAGCTGGAAGGTTTTAGGTGGTGTGAAATAAAAGGAACCACACAGTACTGATGTGCCCACTCATCATTATTTTGGAAGCAGTTTAACTCCAATTTGCATCCAAGCGGTATCCAGTCTTCAGAAATGGAAACGTGCACCATAAAACGTTTCCCACCGCATTAACCCCGTGTATAAATTCAGAATAAATTTCCCGGTCACTGGTAATTATTACAGTGGATTAAATAGGAAGCATTTCGAAATAGTTAATTCATTTTTTTATTATTCCTATATACCTCACACATAAATAATTTACAGTCATGTAAGAAGCGTAATTACTTTGTCGGTATTGTACAAAAGCTATACAGTACTGTTACCACGAACTCTGAGCCAAACTGCATTTCTGTACATTGTTAAAAAAACACTGCTTTTAATCTCAATTTCGACTACGCTGCAGTTGGTACCTCTAAAACTGAAGTGCGATATTTTCCGTGTAAAATAAGCAGCCGGCTTTTCGGCAAAGCGTGCTCAGTTTGTCAGTATTTTGTACAGATGTATTCTGTATAGCTGTAATGCTCAAGCAGTTTGATTTAATGCAGCTGGAATGGTTAAATCTGCTCTAAACACAAGCCATATATATTTTTTTGCGCTACAGCTGGAGCTTACAAGTCGCCAGTAAGCACTACACAAGCAAAACGTATACACGCAAACCGGCTCGAGTACAATTTTAATTTAATAATTTTTTTTAGAAATCTGTGCCCGCTGCAATAACTACTGTTATCTGTTGGAAATAAACAGGACGTTTATTTTTTTTTTTATTTACAAAACAGGAAATGCTGTATGTGCATAAACACATAGGGGTGGGGGACAAGATCTTTGCCCTGGCCGTGAACAGCCCTAAGCTATTATGCCAAAAAGCTTGCCATAACACAACGTGACTGGACCAGCTTCAACGTCCTTGTTGTTGAAGGACAGATGTAGGACAATCTCCTCAGTGACAAAGAATACCAGTGTTAGCCATTAGGTCACATCCAGATACAGAATGGACGTTTGGCCGTCTTCGTTTCATTATCAATAGCCCTATACACATGATGCAAAGACACTGGGTCTTGGATCTTGATCTTGAGTCCCCCTCAAAAAGTTCCTTACAATGCCAAGTTGTACTGCTCTAAGGGTTAAAGGCCCCTGCTGCCAGGAGAAGGTTTCTGCGAGTGAAGTGCAGGTGAATGACAGGTGTGGACTTGGTCATGTATGTCCCCAGCAACAGCTCATGGGAGTTCTCTGGAAGGTGGATGTGACCAGTGGCTGCAGTGAAATCATCTGTCTCAATGTCCTCAAAGGCCTTGACTGCATCCCAAAGACGCACTGTATTGTCCATGGAACCTGGAAAGAAACAGCATTGCTCTCAGACCCTGTCCTGAATAGCTCAAGAGAAAACTCAGGTACCCCAGCTTTAAGGCAACTTCAAGGAGAAAGTGCAGCCTACACAGCCACGTGAACATTTCCAACCCAACTAGGCCAGGCATGGGAAATTTTTTTTTTTTTTTTACCTAAATAGCTATAAATAGCTAAACTTCACTGCTATATGAGAAACCGAGAAATTAATGTAAAACCTGAAATATAATGAACATGTTTTTGCCCTCTTGTAAAAAAATTAAATAAAGGCTTGACTGATTATTTAATCAACACACCTGAGGCTAGAATCTCTCCATCTCGACTGAACTTCAGCGCGTAAATTGTGTCTGTATGACCTTTGAGTTCTCCAACCATCAGTCCACGTCCAATGTCCCACAGTAGCACACGGCCATCAGTGGCCCCTGATGCCAGGAACTTCCCACTGGGGGAGAAGGCCAAGGAGTGGATGGGGCCCTAAGATGACAGGACACCTTTCGTTATGCAAATACCTGGATTACCCAAGTCTGAAAGGTCAGAATGACCTGCAAACCATATCACCACACCCACAGGGCATCCAGATACCTTGTGTCCCGTAAAGATGCGGACGCAGTTGCCATTCAGGATATCCCAGAGCCTTACGGTGCGATCAGCTGATCCTGTAGCCACGTAGTTGGAGTTGGGGTGAAAGCGGGTGCAGGTGATGTCAGCCAAGTGGCCTGCGAACATCCGTAGAGGCTGGTAGTGGTCTGTAGCCCAAAGACTAAAGACCAACAAGTAGAACATAACCATTGTTACTAGCTGTTGTTAGCAATTACTTTCATCTAAAGAAATAAATATCAACCGAACCCACTTAAACACATGGGTATAAATGTGGCCAACAGTCTGAAGAGTAACAGCCTCTTGCATAACTTGGACCAGTAGCCTTTAATCTACAATGTTTGCCCTTGCTCATTATGCTAGCTGCTACCCACAGCCTTACCGCGCGACACGATCGTGGCCCCCAGAGGTAAAGTAATAGCCATAGGGGGAGAACTGCACATCCCACACTGGGTAGTTATGCCCCTTGTAGCCCACCAGGCAGGTGAACGTCTGTAAGCTCCAGAGTCGGACTGTGCCGTCTTCCGAACAGGACAGCAGGTAGTTCCTGAAAGAGCACATATTGTCACATAGACATGTCAAGATAATCATCAAAGGGATTCCAGTCATGAAACAACTTCATCTTTTTAATGCCCACTTTATTGGAGACACATTTTTAAAATGTTGAAATGTGTTTACCTATCAGGGCTGAAGCTGATTCCATACACCGGTCCATTGTGTCCATACAAGATCTTGGACTCGCTGGCTGTCTTCTCATCCATTATCCTCTCCAGCACATCCTCAGACTCTTTATCAATCAAACTGAGGTCTACATGAGGACAACACACATTTCCAACAACAGTAAGGGCAGCTCGAATGAGCAACCACGACATCAACCACCAAGCACGTACATCAATCCACCCACCCTTTATTATAATAACATTTTTATATTAGAACATTAACCCTGTATACAACAGACTTCAGACAACTCCTGTCATCTTCAGAAGTTCTGTGACGACTCTGCAGTTTTGGGATGTATACAGGCTGGAGATACCATGAAGTACCAGTCAGTGGTGGACAGCTTTGTTGACTGATGTGGGCTCAGTCACCTCCAGCTCATCATCAATAAAACAAAAGAACTAGTGGTGGACTGCAGGCAATCCAAGACTCCCTTCACTCCTCTCTCTATAAAGGGTGAGGAACTCAAGGTTGTTTCAGAATAAAAATACATAGGAGTGCTGTAAATATTCTTTGAATCTATGGCAGCCAGTGCCATCTTCTATGCTGTGGTCTGCTGGGGCCAACACTAATATAGTAAACAAATTAATAGGGTTGCTCTGTTGATGGAATGGCACCAGACCCTCTACATGCTGTGGCTGAGAGGAAGATGTTGACCAAACTCCTCTCTATCCTGGACAATACCTCCCACCCACTCCACAGTATGCTGGCTGGACAGAGCACGCTCAGCCAGAGATTGATCACCGCTAAGTGCTCCACAATACATGACACCTACTATAAGGGCAACTGTTGCTGAAACTGGGCAATCGGTTTTCATTTCACTACTCATGACTGGGGAAAGGAGGCCAAAATTCTGGCTGGGTTGGTTAACAGGGTGACTAACTGCCAGCACCGGCACAAACTGCAGCTTCAAGTAAAGACATCCAGCTGGCACTGATCAAGCTCACTGGCTCTGAGAAAACCATGGTCAGCTGGGAGGAAATCTGAAAACGGACTTGAAAATAGGTTAAGAAATAACCTAAATAAAAGAGGAAATAGTTTCAGAAGTCAGAAGGCTCCTTCACATTCATACATTGTGTGTTGCAGGCCTGCCACATATAACTGACAGGACATTTGTATCTTGTTCACTGTTAACTGTAGCCTTTTGAGACTTTTCCATTAAAGTTCCAATCACCATAGTATTACCTGTCTTTTGGAAAATACTTTTTTTTTTTTTTTTATACATTGCACTCCGTAACCTCTTTTCTATAACCTCTCATTAGGGCTGAGGCGCTTCACCTGTTGCGGATTTCACTGCACGCAGCTTCCTGGGTGTGACACTCCAGACACGCACGGTGGAGTCTGCAAAGCCACCAGCAATCAGACTGGAGTCGTCCGTGAAGTCCACAGCAGTCAGGCCCTGTACATGTGACAGACAACAAGGTCCACAGACATTGCTGTCAATACAACATCTGTGTAATGCAGCGGTTCGCACAAAATTTCATTATGCTCTGCTGCAGCACAGATATTTCATAATAAAACGTGCAGATTTGCATACACTCGTGCAGCTGTCAAAAATATGATTATGAATCCATAAATAAAACATACATCCAGAAGTATCCTTTAATGCAAAGCCCAGACAGTCTGACTAACTGGTGTGCAGGGATGGTCTCTGCTCATTTATTGTGAGAAGATCCAACATACCTGATAAGCGTTGAGGAAGGTGTAGAAGCATATGGAAGGCAGGGTGTCTGGACCCAGCCGGATGCGCTTCGTGGCCTCCTTCATATACATGATTTTATCTAACTTGTCTGAGTCCTTCAGTTCAGGAAGAGGAATCCTAGCAGGGAGGGTCACAAGAGACAAATTAAACATCTGCAGAGCGAACCTGACGATTGCACTGAAAACTTAAAACAGAGCAAGGAAAAGTCTGTGTATCTTTCACAAGAGATCTTGGAAAAAAAACTTGCACAAGATTAAATTAAAAGATACTGCTAGACGACAGATTACGTGCATTATGGCGCAGATGAAGAACAGTTAATGAGAAGAGCACCACCAGCGGCACCTGTTCTGCTGAGGAGCATTAGGGTCCTGCTTCTTGCTTTTTGAGCCCATGCTGTCCTTCTTGGGCTTCTTCTTCTTGGGCTTCCCCTCTTCGTTCTCTGCTTCCTCGTCTTCATCATCGAGAGGCACTTCGATCTCTGGCTCCTTTAGAAGCCCATAGAATATCTACAATTGCG
>JABJVR010000052.1:4711705-4736676 GCA_025773905.1 Chitala chitala | reverse complement strand
CCCCCCCCCCCCCCCCCCCCCCCCCCCCCCCCCCCCCCCCCCCCCCCCCCCCCCCCCCCCCCCCCCCCCCCCGTTGGCACAGTGTGCAATTTACCCAGCAAACTTGGCCTTTCCTCAGATAATTTTTTTATGGAAACTTTCACTGCTTATGCAACATGGCATTATATTGTTTTTACATTGCAGAGAGGAACCAAAAGAGCTCACCCTGGCCTTGTTGGCCTCTCGTTTGGCCTCCCCTGCCAGGCTGCCCGACATGCTGTCGATCTGGCTCTTGCTGCGGGGCATGCCGTCGAAGATGTCAATGTAGAGGTGCTCCTGGATGATGTTCCAGATCTGGTTGTTGTGGCGCTCCTGCAGGTGCCGCTTCAGCAGCTGATATGAGTCCCTGGAGATGCGCAGCACAAACTTGCTGGTGCGAAAGTCAAGCAGCGTCTCATTGCCCTTCATGTGCTCCTTCTTGGTCAGGCCAGACAGAACCCTGAGGTCATCCTGGTAGTAACACTCCTGGTCACCATGGAACCTATCGGAGGTAAAACACAAGTTAACCAATCATCACTTGCCTCCCACTGAACTGTGCAGTAACTAAAAGCACACATACTTAAATGTTTTAAAGATATCAAAGGTTGCATTCTAAACACAACACACTTGTGACAAACCGCATATATGCAAACTAACTTTTCAAAGAATTCTTTTGCCTCTTGCTCGTGGTTGTTGTAGACAAGCTCCAGGTACATATGAACAAACAGTGGGTAGAAAAGTTGTGAGAGCTCAGCTCTGTGACAGTCCAGGACAGATTCAATGAACTTCTTGAGGCCACTGTAGTACATTTGGTAGAGTGCTGGGTCCCCCTGCTGGCTGTAGGCAGACAGCACTGCACTCACATCTGGCTGGTCCTCATTTAACTGAGCTGCAGCAGAAGGCAAAAAAGTGAGAGCATGCATGATACCCCTCAAAGTACTGTACAGTTGTTCTGGTGGATTTCTGGTGAATTCTACCATTGTGTATGTAGACAGACTTGCTGTCAACTTATTCAACACAAAGACACCTTAGAGCCTTGTGTTGAGTACCAATACATAAAAACAACAAGTACTTGTTTTAGGGCAAACTTGTTTCCCTTTTAACAAAATGTAAGCAGACTCCAGACACACCAAAAACTCTGGACATTTGAGCTGCATAAGGACCAAATGACTGAAATCAGGTAATGATTTCTGCTAAGCTGTAGACAACCTATACTTGGAAAATCCACCAACATTTTGTGACCCACTTTTCACTCATCAAAGGGTCTTTCCATAACGTTACCTCAAACTGCACCAGACAGTGGGTAATAAATCCATTCAATTTTTTATACGTATATAAATAGTTACAGTGAAAGGTACGAAGAAGGCGAACATGTTACGTAGAAACAGTTACGTTGATGATTTAAGTAGCGTGCTAACATGCAGAAAACACGGAGAAACCAGAGGCACATGCGAAAATGAACCGACACTGTTGATATTTGGAAACGGAATCAAAACACGCTCACCCATGTTTTGCTCAGAACTTCAGGGTATTTAATCATGCTACCAATTCATTACAGACTGCAAACCACCTCCGTGTTATTAAACAAAAACTGAAAGCCCAGAGATTTTTTTTTACCTTTATTTGGTATGGGAACTGATGCAGCATTGGCTCCTGTCACACGGTTAAAGAGAGACGAGGCATCCCCACCCTCGGCATCCACCTGTCCTCCAGCTGCATCTCCTTTTCCCCCGTCCGAACTCTGCAAATCTTCGGCTTCTTCCAATAATCCGGCCTCCCGGCGCAGGATATCGGCGGACTCCACTAGTTTATTTTTCTTGAGAAACTGCAGCACAGCCATCAGCGTCTGCTGATCTTCTGTTGTAACCGCTTTGGAAGCGTTTGCTGTTCCCACCGAAGCAGTTGAAACCGGGGACGAGGGAAGCAACCCCCCGACTGCGGCAGCATGATTTCCTGCTGTATCGTTTACCGATTCTTGTTTTAGCTCTTTTTCACTCTCCGGTTCGATCTGACCATCCTGAGCAGCCGCCATTTCCCTCTTTACGTTTTCAGCTCTCGCCGATAGGCTGCCTGAGCGCTAGCCAGTCTCTTTCTTTGTTACTACTTCTTCTACGTTTTAATTTTGTCCGCAACCAGCTTCCTTACTCTATACTGCCCCCGTCTGTGCAGGAGTGCAAACGTTCTTATGTTGCACTTTTTTTTTTTCTTTACTGTTTGAGTCCTGTTAAATATTTATTTCGGTCTGCGAAATATGTGCATAACATTTTACTGTTGCTTAAAAGTTTTTATTTACCTTGGACGTTATTTTGTGAAAGCAGCATGTGTGTGACTACACGTGTCCAAATTTTAGTCTTAAACTTTAATCTTAATTTCGTTGTACCATCCTGGTGTACAATGACAATAAAGTCTGTTCTATTCTAGTGAAGCTGCTCTTAACGCAACTGTCATTTTTTACCAGTAGATGAGGTATAGAGCTAAAACAATGTCATCATTTTTCACAAATATAAACGTAAAAGTCATAAATATGCACAATCCACAAAAAAATTTAAAATGTTTCACAAATATACATATAAAATCCACAAATATGTACAGTCACAAATGTGTAAAATATAATCCACAAATAAATGTTACACTACATGCACATAAACTCACAAATGTTCGCAACGTATTCCAGAAATACAACTTTGTTTACAATATATTTGTCAGTATCGTTGTGTATCTGTGAATTCCTCTGAGTGCATCTAATGGTCTGTGTGCTTGTGTTAATTAGAGATTACATGTGGACAGTCACATTGTTTATGGTTTGAGGTTTGACAAACGGGTCTGTTTGCAGATGTTTCTGTGTACTCATCAGGAGTGATTAGCACTGATAGCTGTAAGACCTGGTTATGCACAGTGGTGCTATTTTTTTTAACTGTCTGATGCTTAATTTTCACCAAATCAGCAACGTTTTAAAGCCAATGCTTTGACTGGCTGGATTGAGTACTGGAAGTTTCAGAAGGACGATAGTATGCTGAAGTTTCCACAGTCAGACTTGTTTACATCTGACAAGTAAAATTCAATAATGAAATTATATGGAATATGGTTCCTGCTACTCATTTTGTCAGGAGTAGGCATGATTGTTCCTATAGTAACACATGCTGTATTGACTCTAGTATGTTAATACTGTGGTGAGAACGTACTGTAGCACTGTAGGCAACACAGAGCAAAAGTTGTGCATAATATGGACGGTGGAGAGCAACACAGTACAGTAATATGGTAGATGGCAGAAAGAGAAAGAGCACCAATGTACTGTGGAAGACTGAGTGTAGAAAAACCTCTTCTGTTTCTTTTATTGAGATGGGATTTATTTTTCTGGTTGTCAGGGTTGAAATTGGCTGGTTCATTTTTTGTGCTTGTTGATACTGGCAGGGGTCTCCTCCATGGACATGTGTTACACAGTGCCTTTCAGTGCGTGGAGCCGCCTCAGCTCCTCCTTCTTCCCAGGACATGCTTTGTGATAATGGTGAAGGGCCATGCCTGGTGGTCATTTTTCCAACTGGGCACTGTGCTGGAAACAACTATGCTGGTAGTTAAGAGAGTTTTGTCCCCTTCCAGATGTTTTCTGGCATGGGCAAAACAGAGGATGCCTGTTTGCTTAAGATTTCCAAAATTTAACAGGGGCCATACAACTGCACCTTTTCCACAGCAATGAATCCTATGCCTCTCCAGTGTAAGGTTAAATAGTTGTTTAAACCTTAAAACATATGATTAGATTTACAGAACATATTTGGACTTGTGGGAGGAAACCCCACACACAAGTAAGAAAAGCCAGACTCAAAACCTTGACCCCATAGGTGTGACCTGGATACACAGTAAATTGTTAGTAATGTTTAAAAACACAGTTACAATGTAATAATTGTACAAAATAAGTTTTATTTGCTACTTAATTGAAAATAATACTGTAAGATAGTTTCTCTACCAGTAAGCTATTGATTTGCTCTCTGAATGGCCATCAGCTCACAGCTCAACAACAACACATCCCCCCTACAAATTCATACCAGCCCCACTCCCCTCATCCCATACTGCCCCTCACAGAAGCCCAGGTGAGGAAGGCGCTCAGCAGGATCAAGGTGAGGAAGGCTGCGGGCCCAGACGGAATTAGCTCCAGGCTACTTAAAACGTGTGGACCAACTGTGCAGAATATTGCTGTACATGTTTGGTCTGAGCCTGAAGCTGGGGAAGGTGCCACAGCTGTGGAAGATATCTTGCGTGGTACCGGTACCAAAGACGTCTCGCCCAAAACACTTCGGGGACTACAGATCGGTGGTGCTGACCTCACATCTGATGAAGATGATGGAGAGGCTGGTGCTCACCTATCTCTGTCCTCTGGCAAGCCAGTCGATGGACCCGCTTCAGTTCGCCTACCAGCCAGGCATCGGAGTTGAAAATGCTGTCATCTTCCTCCTGAATAGGGCTCTTTCACACCTGGACAAGGCTGGGAGCACTGTGAGAGTCATGTTTTTTCATTTCTCTAGTGCCTTCAACACCATCCAACCTGCGCTTCTGAGGGATAAGTTGGTACACATGGGGGTGGACCAACATCTCTCTAGCTGGATACTGGACTACCTCACAAACTGACCGCAGGGCTTGTGACTGTCAGTCTGGCATGGTTGTCTGCAACACAGGGGCCCCACAGAGAATGGCTCCGGCTCCGTTCCTCTTCACTGTCTACACTGCAGACTTCATGTTGTTCAACGGTTCAGTTACAATGTGGACCTTTTCACCCTTTACCTTCTCCATATGAGTGCGGAGCTCTCTGATCTCATGTTGATAGAGTTCCCCCAGCCTGGACAGGTCGGTCTGCTTTTGACACAGACCAACAAGCTCTGTCTCCAGCACCTTTGCTGGAGACTTGTTGCTCCAGACTCTGCACCTTCTCCTTAAATATATTGACACGTTTGTAGAGCCCCTGGAGTTGTTCCTTTTCATTTGTCTGAATGATTTTTAATTTGTTATCCAGAACAGAGGTCTGGGCCAGATAAAAGGTGGATAAGAAGACCCACCCAATCTCTTGCACAAACCCAAACAGGAGCGAGTTAGAGACTGGGATCTGAAACTGCTGGAAGACAAGGAACCCTGCTGGAAACCCATCCACTATAGCAAGGCTGAGACGCGGAGAAGCGGGGGCAGTTCCCAAATATTTTCTGATAGGAAGACGAAGTATAGCGGTCAGGTACGTAAACCATTTCAGCGTCTATCAAAACTGATCGTAACGATCAACTGTGTTGTTTTTTTTGTAGTTGGAATATCACATTATTGACGTTAACCAGAACTTTTATCACCATTACGATGATTAAGTCAAAGGAGCCTAATAACGTGAAACGTTTTACAAGCATTGCAGTATGTAGAGGTTATCCAGTTTGTAAACACACCCCGTAAATCTAACCCCAAATGGAGCTGTCCATTTTGGCGCAGTGCTGATATCACAAGCAAATGGAATTCCGTTCAAACTAATTTCGTAGTTACACAGAATCTTTTTATTTATTGTATCAGAGTCTCAAAATATCTTGGATAGGAGTTTCGTGGAAGTCCTTTGATAATTTACTTTCCTAAAACTGTAGCTTTTATATGTATAATTCCAACGTTTGGAGTTTATTTAAAAAAAAACATTTTTAAAAAAGGCTCTAACGATCTTCCATACATTAACACCTAATTACAATACAGTTTGTGTCTCCATATGCCATATATATCCACTAAAAGAAATGTTTTAAGGACAGACACTATAAAATGGATATATTTTACGGTTTAGGTACAGACGATCTATGGTATGTCGTACACCATGGGTCTGACTAAATATTGCAATTTTTGAAAGTATTCAGAAGAAAGTTATTTGAATGTATTTGCCAATAACGAAAAAATCTTATTTTACATCGGTTACAGATTATGTCACTGAAACAAAAACTAAGAGTAAACGTACCGTTTACACAATTTGAAACTTCCAGTCTATCAAATGATTGTACTGCCCTCTGCTGTCACAAATATATACGGCACAAAAACAAAGTCGTTAACCTCTCAGTGTAAATCCAGTCGAACTGCAGTTGAGTATTGTATAATAGCATCATCCTTATCATCATTAGTAATCACGGGCTCAACAGTTACTAACATATATTGTAACGTCGGTTACACCGACCGCTGCTACAATATTTAAAACATTGACAAAATGTACGGTAAAAGAGCAAAAACATTGCAAATCTTAAAAAGTTTATATTAAAATACATCTGTAATTGTGTGTGTGTGCCCTGTGGTGGGTTGGCGATCCCTGCTCAGGGTGGCCCCTGCCCTGTGCCTCCTGGGATGGGCTCCAGGCTTCCCGCGACCCAGAATTGGATAAGCAGTATAGAGAATGGCTGGATGGATAAATAGTTTGACATTTCGAATTGTCTAAAAAAAAAAAAAATAGTAGACATGCCATAAATCGTTGGTTACGATTTATGAAACAATTTAAGTCGTCACTCAATTTTTACATTTATACCAATAATTGAGTATATAAGCACAAACGTAGAAGAGACATGTGGAGCAGTAGCTGTACGGTTTCATATAGCATGTACATCTTTTTAACTGCAGTGACCGGCGGTACGTTGTTCGTTTAAATGTAGTGTGTTTATATGGGAGTGGTTAAAGAATGGGCACGAGCTTAAACAATACAGATAAGACTCAATAGATCTGCATGTTTAATTGACACGTCCTTGCAACTTTTGAGTAAGTCAGCATTACTGCAATAAAATGATTTTTACTATGCACCCAGCCACATTTGTCCCAATTAGTTCAGTTATTTTAACGGTGGATGCACAAAACAGACAGACTGCTGCCGCACTGGCGTGATTTCATTGGTCATAGACGAATTTGTTTAAATTTGAATTTATTACAGTTGATCGTTCAGTTGGTGTTCTTGTTTTGTGTTAAATACATACTGACAGAGTGCACTCACATAAGCTGCGTGATACCATTGTCCTCATTTACACATCACAGCGATTACTACCTGTAACGATGTAGACAGAAAACCAAAAGACTGGATCCCAATGTGCAGAACGGAGGTCTTTATTGGTGATCGTACACCAGAAAACAAGGGACAGGCTAATCTCGAAGTCGGATAGGCAAGCAAGGGTTCGTAATTCCGGTAAGGCAGTCCTGGACGGAGATGGAGAACACGGGAGGTTTGTGAGATGGGTCGGGACGGAACTATGATACACCAAGGGAAAACGCAGAAAGGATTATACCTAGAAACTTCTGGCGATTTTAAGGCGACCGCTCGTTCTTTTTTCTCCAAATCAATGAGCACGTAGCTTTGTAACAAACCCGGCTCTATTTTGGTGCCAGTACACACAAAAAATGTGTGGACAGCGCTCATCCAAAGGGGGACTTGAGCACCTGGAGTTTACATGAAAAAGTCTGCGCTGATTTGAATTTTAGGATGGAGCAGGATGTCACTCGGTGGGGCTTCCACGCAGCGAAGGAGAGGTGGAAGGGCCTCCTCAAGCTGTAAGTCACGTCGATTTTCTTAGAGATGACTCTGTTTCATTTCTGAAGACAGGTGGAGCACAACTGGTTGTGTACACGCCTCATGGATGTCGGAGGTGTTTGGTGGGGCGTGCCCTTTGGTGCTCCACAAGAAGAGGATCGCTCTCCTTTTTAAAACCTGTTTTTAGATGTTTGGAGTATGAAAAGGGGAACTTTTAACTATTTATTATCAGACACAGCCACATTTGATCTCCTCTACGGTCGAGACAAAATTGTGAAGGATTTTAACTGCATTTAAAAATGTTTTTACAAATGTCTATTTTTTTCCATTGTATTGATTGCTGTTCTTATTCTTCTAAGTGTCTTTACTGTTGTATTTACTTATTATTGATTAATAAAAAGAAGGCCGGAATGATGAGAGAAATACCCAGTAGTGGATTCACTGGCAAAAAATGCAGTGACCACCGTGTCAGTCTTTTATTACACTTACATTTACTTACTTACTTACTTACTTACTTACTTACTTACTTACTTACTTACTCACTCACTCACTCACTCACTCACACAGGAAATACACTAATTCACAAAACATGTACACATGCATATGACCATAGGCTAACAGAAGTAGACACTACAGTTATGGTACAACTGGCTCTGAACGAGGTGGGGTATTACTTTAGTACGGCGTAAACAGAGCTTCACACAGCGGTAGCTTATATATAGACGATGTATTATTAATTTGTAAAGCTAAAGCTTAATTTATTTCATGGTTGTTTTTTTTCAGTTTACATCTAGAGACCTTTAAAGAAATAGACAATTTAATTCAAGTAAATGAAACGGTGTAGTGGAGGACTGTTAAGTGTTTTCTTCTGCTTCGTGTTTTTGGAGGTAATCGCTGTGGTGTGTCACCAAGGACGCTGGTATCATGCAGGTTTTGCGAGTGCACGCTTCGCAGTGTTTATTTAAAAGAAAACAAGAACACCAACTGAACAATAAATTCAAATTTAAACATTCCAAAGTACAAATTCAAGCGTAGCCAATGACATCACGCCAGTGGGGCTGCAGTCTTTTGTACATACGTATTCCTTTAACTTCGTTAAAAATACAACTGCAAAGTCAACACCATCGTTTTAACCAACTATCGCATGAAATCCAAGTGTCTCGGCTCAATCAAATGTTCTAAACGTGAATATCCAGTATTTTTGAAATTGTGATGCTTACATTTCTTTCGAATTCAAATCGTTTTAAAAGGAATTGCTTTCGTTAAAATACGCATCAGTTGAAACCTTTCACGATATCTAAACTCTTTGAATAAACAGTTTGATTTCCATTGTTGTCAATGACTTCCTAACTGCAGTCGACATATCTTAAAGTGTACTGTATTGCACATGACATGTACCGCTTTTACGCACTTATCACGCTGCAATCCTTCTAGTAGGCTGTAGACACTTCTGCAGCAGAGGCATGCCTCCCACTCGACAAGATTTCCTTGCTAACGTGCCTACTGCGCATGCTCTGAAATGCGACCAGCGAGAACACAGTTATCTACACCGTAGACTCTACGGTGAAAGTGAGGTGAGTGTTTTCAGTCTGCCTGTTCTCGAATTGATTTTACATTTCAGTCCGGGAAGGGCGGTGTAACGGAAGGGGCTGTTATAGTATTGATAAATATCTGTTCTTTTTAATTGTTTTACAACATATTAAAGTGCTGTTTTCAACCGCTTATTTCTTCCTAGCTATTTGCTGTAACTCACCAGGCAAAGACAAGTTGAAGCTAATAAGGAAATTGAGCTTTGTGTGCGGGACCAGAGGCGTAGTGACAAATGGAACGGAGTACAGTCATTATGGCTTTGCCGAATTTCATTAAATCTGGTCGATTGTTTTACTGTCACGGCAAACGGTGACAGGGTTGATTATTCGAGTTATAGAAAATCCGCTTGAGCCAAAGTGGTCCACGAAACGTCTTAATGCCCTACTAATGTAGTCCTATCGTTTTATTTAAAATCGTAGTTAATAATCCCCCTGTTATGCCTTTATCCACCATATGATCGAGAAAGATTTATTTTTTTAAACCATCATTTATTTACGGAAAGCTAGCAAAGAATCTTTTGCGCTCCATTACTAAGATTGCGGATAGGGTTTAGGTACGGGTGTGTTTGGTAATGGCTCTCAGGTTTCTGCCGGAAGAAAACGCTTGTGTTGTGTTTGATTATGGCCCGTCAGAGAAGCGGGGACGTTTTCGTGCAGAAGGTGTGGGACCGATTCAAAGACAGGAGCCCAGACACGTGTCTCGGATAGTGGAATATTACCGAGACAATAACCGCGTGTTTTATCTAACTCTAGTCAAGTGTTTGCAAAGTGTGGCACAAGAAACACCGGATAACCGAAATGACAGCTGATGTGATTACTATATATTGCACTAACGGCAGGACAATACGCGTATGAAGTATTAGATAATAATGCATTTTACATCGCATGCAGATAGATTTAGTATCGAACATGTTAGTTTTGTGATATGTCGATCCGTTGCTGTCCATTTTTATTGTTTTTTCTAAGCACCACTATGCTTTTTTGTTTTGCTTGATGTGTGTTACGTTTCCGATTGGTTTTTGTCATTCACTCAGTAAGCGGTGCTAAAGGACCGTTTGCCTTTTACGCTTGCTGTATTTGTATGTTTATTTAGTCCATTTAATGGACTTTGTGTTTCGCGGAGCCACCCGTGTTACGCATTTATCCTCACACGGTGAGGTGTTGCTTTTTCTGTATCGCTTATCTGACATTTAGTCAGTGTGTCCCCACGGATTGCGGTACTGACCGCAAGGGAGCCCTCTGTTACCTCTCTCTGGCAGTCTGATCTACAGATCTCCGCTGGCTGGAGTTGTTGGTTCAATCGTGTAAATATAGTTGATGATGTCACTGGTTCTGGACACCGTGTCAAGTCTTCTGGCTGCTTCTGTGTTCTCTGCGCCAGTAGCGTAGAAAGAGGTACACCGACTTTTTTGTTTTAAATTGCCACTTCAGTTTTTTTATGTTGTGTAAAGCCTAGCTGAATATTACCACACTCGTTTCTCAGAAGGAGGTTTTTTTTTGTTGGCATTTCTCAACACGTTTGTGGCGTTAGACTTTCAAAACATCTCCTAACATCATTTTTAATGGACTTGTCATGGCATATGAAAATTATGAAGACACTTAAAGTGTTTGTGTTGTCCACAGAGAGGCAGCTGTGAACTCTGGTTTCAGGCAGTGTTGTCATGACTGCACATGTGCTGGGTGCTGTGGGAGGGGGCTGGGTGAGATGCACGAAGGGCAAAATGATTGGCAAGCAGCTCTGGAAAGTGGAGTAGAGGATATTTAGAGACCATTGACCATAGAGTCTTCTAGGTCTGTTTAAATTCCACTGGTTCCATTAATCTTTTGAGCTTGCACTTCACTACCCTGCAAAGAAGGTGGACCTGTTGTGGTGACCAAATGTCTTGCCAGTACAAATAGGCTACCTTTGGGACCTTATAGTGAAGGTTTGTTGTACCCTGTTTTACATTTAGGCCTGCTGTCTACTGTCTGCTCTTATTAGCAACAAATTGTCAGTATAATGACTTTGGTGGAAAGCATATTACTGTTCTTCATGTAGATTCAAAGCAATATTTGTACTGTATGGAGCAGCTGTAAGTACTGTAATGTTCTGGGTATATTTGTATGAAAGACATGCATGATGCCATGTCCTTTCAGTGGTGAAAAGGTGGTGTGTTTGGAACTCGTGGATCGATATAAATCATCTAGCTGACCTGAGGCTTCAGCAGTATAGGCCTGGAACCCCCCCCCACACTTTGCAATACATTGCAATGTTTCCTATGTGAATTTACACATAACTGCTATGACTACCAGCTACCAAAGGGATTAGCAGTCATCACCAGCTCACATTAGTGGATATTTCAGTCGAACCAAAGAGGTCATAACAATTTGGGAGAATATTAGATTCATTGGTTTCTTTTCTTGTTATTTACTTTTAATTTCCGATCTCTTGTATTTTTATTTTACATTACATTAATTTTAAGAAGAACAGGTAGGCCCTGACATGAAGGAAAAGTTGGTAGAATTTTTTTTTTTTACCTTAATCTACACCTAAACATTTGAAGAGTTGTACATTTAACTTCATTGATTAACTCAAATGATGCTGTGTGAAATTGTTTTACTGAAGAGTTCACAAACAGGTACCATTAATGAGTGATCTGGCCACATGAAACACGACTCAATGAGCTAACACTGATAGTGTGATAAATGAGACAATGGGGAAGAGGACAGATGCCAAGAAGGCTTAATGGCATTACTGAAGTAGTAATTATGAGCTTGTGAGAATTCAGAGAAGCCATCACTAACAGTCAAGCCTAGTGTGTTAGGACAGCTGAGAATATCAACAAGGTCTCTCTTCCCACTGTCAAGGACATTTGCTCCACACACTCCACCCAGAAGGCCACCAGCACCAGGGATGACCCTTCACATAAACTGTTCACAGCTTCTTTCCCCAAGCCATAAGTCTCCTCAGCTCTCAAGGACTGGACTGATAGACTGATCTCTGTCCCACACACACCCACACTGCACTGCTGCACTTTACAATCATTGTACACAGCTCAAACTTTACATAGAACTGTGTCAGTGCTGCTCTCTGTGTTATGTTTACCAGTTGTTGTTTGCACTATGTATAGTTCACTACTTGCTGTTTTTGCATTCTGTATATTCTAGTAGTAGTTTTGTGTTGTCCTTTTGTGTTGTTTTATATAGCACCTGGTGTCCTGGGTGAACGTTGTTTCGTTCCATTGTTTCAACTGTATATAGCTGGCAATAAAAATGTCCATGAAGCCAAGTGTTGGACTGAAGTAAATAACTGAACAGAGAAAAACTGGCCTTCCTTTAACTTGGAATTAGTATAGACCACACTTCAGACTTTTTGTGATCTTATACAAAATGTAAAAACTAGATAAATGTTATTTTGATGTATAAACCTTTGTTGTCTCTGTTCTATGACAGTGAATTGAATAAGAGATGTAAAAAATGTTCACAGGATGGTGAAGTTGGAGTTTCCTCTTCACTTGAAAGAGGTGTTTGCATATAACCTGGAGCACCTGGACATGTGCACCCAGAGAACATACAGACTCCACACATACAGTTCTGAAGGCTATGATTAAGCTTACATGTATGACTGTAGGAATCTTGCACAACAGTTTTATCCTCAGAGCCACAGTTGACCTATAGTTTCTTCGTAAAAGTAGTCCTGAAAAACATTATCAGTGGAAATAGAGGCTGCATTCTCTTCATGACGTTGAAATGTGTCCCCAACCTTTGGTATGCTCTACAGTGGAGTTATTACATTTTTCTGTAGTTGATTATGAACAAATAAATTTTGTTGTTTTTACTAAATTACCACTTGAAGCAATAGTAATTGCGCAATTGCTTTGTGTTGTCTGTGCAAATGTGCCTCTGGACAGAAGACGAAAGTGAAATTTGTAAAGAGACTTGTGTGTTTTTGCTACTGTGAAATGCTCCAAGATATGATGTCAAACAAGCATTAAACATTCATTGTGTTTGACAGTGAATATCCAGCGGTGTAAAATGACAACTTCTTGGAGTGACCGACTGCAGAACTATGCAGATGTCCCGGCCAACTTGGACGGCCTGTACATGAAGAAATACCGGCGTGATGCCTACCACAGGTATGTTTCCTGTTTTTGCTTTCTACTTTCTCAATAGTACACCTACCAAACCTATAGACCCAGAAAGGGTAAAGTTGTCGCCACTGGACACAGTTGTAAGATTTGCTAAGAGACTGTTGCTAGGTTCATTATGCAGCATTTTAGCTCTAACAGAGGTCAGAGCACTGTCACAGTTTGCATGAAATCTCTGTTCAACTCGGTTGCAGATTAACTGGCAGAGTTAAAAATGGTTCATGCCGTGAATACGGTTGTTTGTTTGCCTAGTCTCCTAAATCTTGCATGGTGTGGTGAATTTTGCTTTCCTTTTGCTGCACCTGTGGACGTGTTAAAGGCTGCCCGACCCTGCTGTCCTGTGTTCACTGCTGATTTAGTGATGGCCTCCCATGCACTTTTGGGTGCTGTGGTTCCGGCTTGTTAAAGATCAGGTGCTAGGAGGCAAGTGCAGAAAAAATACAGATGGTCTCTGAGTTATGATGGTTCGACTTACGAATTTTCAGTTTTACAATGATGATAGTGATACGACAAAATTGTAAAAATATTTTGTTTCGTGCGAGAAGTAAATGTAGCAGCATATGCGGTACAATAGGTTGGGACGCTACTGGGATGTACGCATCTCCCGCCTTGTGAGATGCTTTACTGTTGCCAGTGATTGACAGAGTTCAGTTGTCTTGATGTTAGAGCATGTTTTTTTGTGTTTTTGGTGTTTTGGCCATGTCTCGACTTACGGTATGTTCAAGTTACAATGGGGTCATCCGAGTGCATCTCCATCATAAATTGGGGATTACTTGTCGTGTGAGTGTGAGTGTGTGTGTGTACACTTTCCTCACCTCAAATGATATTGCAGTATAATTCAGAATATGTCAATAAACAAGAGGTTTAAAATTAGTTGGGAAACCACGTCACTCCATGTCAATGGCCCATACTGTGCACAACAAATATGGAAACCTTCCTGAGTGGATAGAGGTTGGTTTAGTTCCAACAGGGGAATACTAAAATTATTGCAGTTTGGTAGGCATTTTTTTCCCTCCACTGCTGCTAATAGGATTTTCTAGAAATTAAAGGAGGTGGGTATAAGGGGGGGTGAAACAACTAACAAATGACTGCCATAGCAACAGACCACACGCTCAGTGTTTATTTCCAGACTGGAACTGAAATATGCACGTCGCAGTAAACACATAGCCGTGACAATGGAATCATGCCCATGTTGTTTTCAGTCTTTGTGAGGCTCAGTGGGTGTAAGTGTGGCCACGTACAGCGAAAAGGTTTTGTTAGGGTCCACATGTCCAAACAGTGTCAAATTTACCCGACATTCTGTCTCAGGCTTACTGCTTTGTGCAATGAAATCATGAAAGTTGGCTGTGTGTACCAATGTTGTATTTTTGTCTTGGTTATTGTACATTATTACATTGCTATGAAACATAATGAAATAAATAGCTGTCTTTAGTTGCTTCATGGACTGTTTCAGGCCTTTGTAAAGGAATCCCACACATTGAATGTATGAATTTTCTAGATGTATTTTCAAGGTCCTTTTTTCTGTATTAGCATGGTAAACAGTACCCTTATCGCAAACAACAACGGAGAACGGAGCGGAACAAGCAGAATTGTTTGCGCAGCCAGTCAGGAATGACGGGAGAAGAAAACCCAGGTGGGGGTGGGGGCTTTATGTGGGATGTCGCAGTGTAGTGTACCGCAGCCACAGCAGCAGCAGCAGCAGACCAAAGGCAGCAGCGGTTAGCAGAGCAGGGCGATGCGTCGCGTGAGCGTTCCTCTCTCACAAAGCCCTCCGCGGGACCTGAGCCAGTGGCATGCAACCGCGAGGTACTGTGAGCCGCGGCGTGTGCGTGACATCTTCACTGACCTGTCACAGCAGTAGCGCCCTTCCCGTTTGGTGCAGCTGTGAGGTGGCGGCCTGGCTCCAGTGAGGACAGGTGAAGTGAGAGTGGCTTCTGAAGATGCGCTGTGTGAGATTGCTGCCATGCTAACTCCTGTTAAGCTGCCTTATGTCTGAATGGAAATTCCCAGGCAGTCAGCATCTCTGTGCAGGGTGTGAGTGGATTGGCCAATCAAATTACTGCACCAGAAAGCATGACAGTGGTCCCCAGCAGTTTATCCACCTCTAAATCTTTTTGTTGGTGTTAAGATATGGGTTATGTGATAAGTCTTGCTCTGGTAGGTAACAGTCTGAGAGCCAGCCTTTGTGTGTAGACAGACTTATATATGCAAGATATGTTAAGTGCTTTAGTTGTAGTGTTTACTTAACTTATTTTTCTGGTCTGTTTAGGAATTCTGACTGTTCATCCACAGTGTTGTTGGTTGTTTTTTCTGTGCCCTCTACTTAAATGATGCTTGAAATGTGATGAGTACATAATAACCTATTGTGAGTTAGTGTGTCATACAGTGTATTGCTTTCAGTTCCATCAGTATTTCATATGGAGAAAAAACAATTGTGTAAGGTGTGTTAGTATTTATTATTGACCATGAAACTTTTCCATACTTGGAGCAAGAGAGCACAGTTATATGCTCTGAACTCTGTGTTTTGCATGTGATCTTTGCCAGAAGTGCTGTTTTTTTTGTGTTCAGTTGCTTGCGAGTGCTGTGAGGGGATGGTGGTTACGAGGCAGGTTTAACATGGGTTGGAGTCAGGAGTCTGAGAGGGGACGCGCAACTCAGTACATGATAACCCAGGACACGAGTTTTCCAAGATGCCCTTGTTCCAAGGCACAGCACTGAAATGAAGGAGGAAACGCAAGGAGATTTTTTTTTTCTGTATATCTATGTTTTTCATCTGTAAAATAATTCTCTTTCTGCTGCTCATCTGAGGGATGCAGACAAGGCAAAATGGGTGTGTATACAGGTCCCTTAGATGTTAAATTCAGTTTGTCTGGAACATTGCACTCCCTGGACATGATCATGTTGTGTCATTTTTTTTCCCCCATCGGGGCAAGATCCCTGTTTCCTCCTGTAGGGCAGGGTGTCACTAGGTTCCCTTTGTTGTTCTGCACCTTAGGAAATGCATGATGCCTGTCTGTAAGAAGTTACTCTGTCATCATGGTTTGTTCCGTTTCGGTTGCAGCACTACATGTGGTTGGTATTTGTGAAACATAAATAAGCCTCAGGTAGACATAACATCTCAAGGAAGCATGTTTCCAAAAATGCATTACTGTTGAAGTTCCCTTCACAGCACACAGCACTTTATATAACCAGCCTTTTGTAAAGGCTGGGTGAGTAGATCAAGTTAAATTTAAGTCAAAATAACAGTTTAGCTATTTCCGAAAAACTAGGCAGCGGAAATATGATAGCTTTAGGAAGTTTAGGAACTACAGAAAAAATACAATAATTTAGTTGTAGTCTACAAGCCAGCAACAGGTGTATACCATATGTGTGAATGTTATTTGCTTACCTGTTTTTTGTCTTGTGAGCTGGAATGTAACATAAGGTATTTAAAAAACCAGTTTAAACCAATAAACAAAAGAAAACGCAGCTAATAGCATCATATTTAAGAAGTGCAGTAGGTGTAGCAGCTGGTCTGCATGGTGACATATACATAATTTCTTTAATTTTCTGTTCAGGGTGTTCGTGAACAGAAGTTTGGCCATGGAGAAGATAAAATGCTTTGGCTTTGATATGGATTATACTTTAGCGGGTAAGTGCTGTTTCACCTACTGTGAGGTGGTTTGAGACAGCTCCGCATCTCAGACATCGTCCATTAAACATCAATTGCATAAAACAGTGTCTTCCTATCTATTAATGTCCTCATTGCCTTCGCAGATGTGATTAAGTCATTTTTTTGCTCGCTGATCACATAGAGGATCTCAGAGGAAGTGACAGACGGATGTCGAAAAGTTAAAAAAAAATTTAAGTTCATGCTTCAGGAACAGGAAACATTGGGTTGCTGTTTTTTAATATCAGGTGTCTGTGTTTTTAGGTGGTAATGCAGGAAGAACGGCCTGATGGTCCCCCTCTGTGTGTGGACAGTCTTGTATATGAAACATGATCCATTTTGTGTAGTTACGGCAGCAGTAGCTGTCTGTGTCACACTCCTGAATGTTGTTAAGCTCTTTAGTTGTGGTGTTTAGTTATCTTAATTCTGTTGTCCGTTTAGGAATTCTGAGTCTTCATTTGAAGTGTTGCTTGTTTTTTCTGTGTGGCCATATTGGCTTCTGAGTGACCTCTGCAGTGTCACACAAGCCCACTAGCACTCTTATTCAAGGTGTAGACTGTGACTGCGGGAAGGGACCAGGGCGTGTACCCCCTCCTCTCCCACCCCTTTCTCATGAGGGACAGATGACAACGGAAGCTGCTTAATGGGTCTGACCTGATTCTGCCAGCCAAAATACTGTCCCCCAGTTCAGCACACTTTGTTCACGTCACACTGCTGAAGCACACAGACTGTGTGCTCAGAACATTAGAAGGCTATTGGTTAGTAGTAATGGGCTGTTTATTAAGCTCATGTATTTTAGGAGAACCAGGACTAGCCGACTTGAATCTTGCTGTAGGTGAGGGGTTGGGGGTGTACAATAGTGTATAATATTTTATATACTTATTATTGCAGTTACTGTTATTTGAAGCAGTACATGTTAGCGAATTCCCTTGACATTGGAAGCCAGGCATGATGAAATTAGTAAAATTTCACAGATGCCCTTTGGAAGGGACCTTGCTGGTAGTGCCTTCTCCACTGGCTCTCTGACCCTCATGTGCTCCGTTTTGCATTTCCCTGCCCTCCTTCCCTCTGCTGGTCTGTTAGTACTGCTTATGTCTGCTTTGGTGTCATAGATAGAATCTACATTTTAGGAATTACTGCATATCTCTTGTGGCTATCACATGTAGGCAGCTCTGTCTGGGGTGTGGAGGGAAGGGGGTGTCCCAGCACACTGTCCAGTCTACAGACTTTATCAGCTGATTGGTTGTCCTCTGCAGGGGGCCCAGAGTTACGTCTCTGAGTGTGGGTGATGTAATGTGCACTGTGTGCTGAGCCAGACATCCATTTCTCTGCTTTGTTCCAGTCTACAAATCCCCTGAGTACGAGTCTCTGGGCTTTGACCTGACTGTGGAGCGGCTTGTGTCCATTGGCTACCCTCAGGAGCTTCTCAATTTCGTCTATGATCCTGCCTTCCCCACCAGGTAATGGCTAGTGACCTTGGCTTGTCCCACAGCATCAGTAAGGATTAGTGTCAAGGTGGTCATGAGCTGTGTTGCAGCAGCAGCAAGGTTTACCTTATCACAGGCGCAATGAGTTCAGTTTAAACGTCTTTGTGATACGTAACTTGAAATGAAGTCAAAGCACTTTGTTATAGGGGCCTCGTGTTCGATACGCTGTACGGAAATTTGCTGAAAGTCGATGCATATGGCAACATCCTGGTGTGTGCCCATGGCTTTAACTTCATGCGAGGGTAAGTCCTGAGATCTCTTCTGCAGTTCACTGTCCATTCTACACAATATTTTGCTCATTGTTTGTATGTGTGTGATGTGCGTGTGTGTTCCAGACCTGAAATTCGGGAAATGTACCCTAACAAGTTCATCCAGCGAGGTGACACAGAGAGGTTTTACATCCTGAACACTCTATTCAACCTCCCTGGTGAGGACCTTGCAAGTGGAAGTCATGTGGCTGCTTTTGTCAGGAGTGCCATAGACGTCTACATCAGTTTATGCGTCACCCCACCTAGACTGCAACTAGCACGCTCATTGAAGATTACTAAATACTGATGTATGACTTCAGCATGTCTGGATTGGGTTTGGACAGTTTTACTTTATATAAAGGAGTTGTTGGATTTCTTGCCTCATTTCACCGCCTGACTGATCTCACATTCTCTGTGCAGAGACATACCTGTTTGCATGTCTAGTGGATTTCTTCACAAACTGTGACAGATATACAAGGTAAGCACTAACAGTTGACTCTCCATTTTTTTACGTTTTGGACTTTCATTGCAAAATGTCCATTTGTGGTTTGAGCACAGTAATTGTGTTCTATCTCTAGCCTGAGTAGAAAAACACCAAACCCTTTTTTGGGTACGGAGATAATTCAAATGTCTTTGAAAGATAACACTGGTATCTGCTGTTTTGAAACCTTGCCAAAATCATTTTAGTTCTTGCATTCTTGTGGCAGTTGTGAAACTGGCTTTAAGGACGGCGACCTTTTCATGTCCTTCAAGAGCATGTTTCAGGATGTGCGCGATGCTGTGGATTGGGTCCACTTCAAGGTTCTTCTTTCTCTGGTTATATACACGTTTCACACATTTGCTCTTTAATTATATAGTTAACAAAATACAGTTGTGACTTCTAACAGTGGCATTGTAAGCAAACATTTTAAATTAATATTGAAGAAAGTATTTGAACCCACGAATGCTACAAGTTTAATATTTTTCTTTGCCTTGTGATATTTTTTTTCTTTCTCAGGGATCACTGAAAGAGAAGACAGTTGAAAACCTTGAAAAGTATGTGGTGAAAGATGTAAGTTCCCACAGAGCAATGTGTTGAAAAGTTGCCAATTTTGAAGGAGATTGTGAAATGAACTGCATTGTAGGTTCACTGTCAGTGCTGCCAGTCTGGAAATGCCGCAGTTACCGACACATTAACTCATCTGTATTTCTGAAATCAGGCAAAACTGCCTCTGCTTCTCAGCCGGATAAATGAAGTGGCCAAGGTGTTTCTGGTTACCAACAGTGACTACAAATACACAGACGTAAGTCTTAGTGTGCGGCCGTCTCCAGAAATATACCAGAGAACCAACATTAGAGCATGTCTCATCAAGTTCGAGAACGATATTATAAGTCATAAATCTAGTAAGCCCATTAGCTCAATTTTTCCTGGCAGTAATAGATTTATTAATCAAGGGAATTATACCCAGCTCTGCGGATCATACAGCTGATTGCATATTGCTTGTCAGTATGAAAGATGGCCTACGGTAAATTAAACCTCTAGGCCATGTAACGGCAGATAGCTTCTTCATGGAAACCACCCTATTTAAGGACACTTTTCCGCTGCATCAGGTACTGAACCCTTTGTTCTATAAAATGCTGCCAAAGTCAATAGTAATTCTTGTGTTCTTTTTCCACTGACTTTAACCATTACAGTCAGCGACCAGCATTATTTTGCATAACAATAAAACATAACATCAGTATTATGTAAGAACAATTACACAGTTTGCTATTTTCACAAATACTTTTTGATTTCTCTTCACACTGTCCAGTTCTCGCTAAATCTGTTCTGACTAGATTACGATTGAAGCCCGGTTCTCTTCATACAATGATAAACCAAGTAAAAATAATAATTATCGAACCAAGGAAAAACAAATTTTTTAACTTACTGTACTTTATTGTTGTGTTTTGAGTTTTTAACTACACTTTTTCAAGGTAGCAGTTCGATTTTGTGTTTGCAAGGAAGGTTATTTTCATAACCAATAACCAGCCAATTTCATAACCAAGAAACATGTTTGCCAGCCCCACCCAAATCACTAAATTAGTACCATAGCTGGTTTGGTACTTCTGTATTGGTACTGCACTGGAAATCAGTGGAAAAAGAGAAGTATCAATGTTTTATCTATTTATTTTTGTTCCAAAACTTTGGTACCTGGTGCTGTGGTGCCCTAACAGACGGGCAAGTATCACTGGTGATATCAAACTTTAGATGAATATGACATGATGATTAATTACGAGTTGCTAATTAATAGTTTTTACTTGTTTTTAACTTTTACAGAAAATCATGACATACCTGTTTGATTTCCCTCATGGTGCAAAGGTATGCCATTTCTCGTTCTGTTAAACTGCATGTTATAGCGTTTGATGAAGAGTCCATGCTTATTTTATACATTGCTGTTTATTATGCAGCCAGTATGTCTGACTAAATGGCTTTCCTGGAGTTGCGTATGTAGTGTCTGTAGCAAATGATGACAAGTGGTCACGCACACAAGCAGACAGTCAGACAGAGAGATGCTCCAGTGCTGCCTTAGAATGTGTGCGTGCCGCACTGTTGCAGGTGGGAACCCCTCACCGACCATGGCAATCATATTTTGACCTGATTCTGGTGGATGCACGGAAGCCGGTGTTCTTCGGAGAGGGCACGGTGCTCAGACAAGTGGACACGGTGAGAAACCCAGCAGCACTGGACTTCAACCCACAGTAAAAGCGTGTTAAGCTCCAGTAACAAACATTCACCTAATAATAGTTTTACACAGTCATGATACACACCTGTTTAGCTATGCTGTAATTGCCTGTGCACAGTAATCACACCTTACACTAGTAATAAATTCTTTTGCTATGTCTGATTGGTTAATATTTGTACAGTAATGTTTACTGCCAAATACATCATTGTCAGCCACTAAAACAGGGATGACAAAGCATGGTCCTAGAGGGGCACAGTGAGTGCTGGTTTTTATTTCAGCTAATTTCTGCTGTTAATTGAACCTTAATGTTATTAAACCATTATTGGCTTTTTTGTATGATTACTGTGTCTCTCAGTCCAGAAATTTTTAAACAAACTTTATTAATTTTAAGATTTTTAAAAATCATGGTGAAGACTTACTGATGATTCTTATCATTTACAAGTTATATTTTTGATTCTTTGTCATTTGCACCTGTTTCTGGCGTTTATTAATTATTACTATTTTAATACAGTTAACGAATACTGAATATTAAATGCCATGCTGAATTGACGTTTTCTGCTGTGACTCTGCAGTTGGAGTGACATTGTAATGTGTGATTTATATTTTTGTTACACATCCTAAAGCACAAGAGGCTCACTTTTGCCTTTTTTCTCTTGATTCATTAAGACAACTAGGTGCAGACAGATGCAAATGATTGGGAAGAATTAAGAGAGGCAAGGGTGTATTAAGATAGTGGTGAAATTAAAACGAATGAATTAATTGGAAGGAAAGCAGCCATGCACAAAGTGACACTGTAATGCAGTGATGCTGTTCATCAGTGCTGTGTGTGCATCTCTTTCAGTCAACCGGTCGGTTAAAGATTGGGACTTATACCGGACCTTTGCAGCATGGTATTGTATATTCTGGAGGTACGTGGTTCAAGCTGTATGCAGTTTAATTTGCAGACCACCCACATCAGTTTGTGTGTCTGAGGTAGCGTCTTGCATATCATGAATATTTTCGTCAGCTACATGCCTCTGTTTTCACAGGCTCCTCAGACATTGTCTGTGACCTGCTGGGGGCCAAGGGCAAAGACATTCTGTACATTGGAGACCACATCTTTGGTGACATCCTGAAGTCTAAGAAGCGGCAGGGCTGGAGGACCTTCCTGGTCATTCCTGAGCTGGCACAGGAGCTGCACGTGTGGACCGATAAAAGCAGTAAACGGCCGCATGCTCGCCTGATCGCAGCTATGACTGCATTGTTATGATTAAATGATTGTGTGATTGTGGCCATAAACAGTGTGATGGTGACGGTGTCATCACGACCGTATGACGTCGTGTGCAGAGTCAGCGTGCCTAGTGGTGTGAAGCTACTAGTTAACCTCTGCTCTAGGTGCTGAAGGTTCTCAAATAGTTGACTGAGATCCAGGTCTGGACCCAGCAAAAGGTCTGAAGAGACAGAGCTGTCTGTTCCAGTAATTATAATTTATAGAATTACGATTATTCCGTAATCTGTTGATTTTTAAAAATTTAAGATGGGTTACGCACATACATAAAATGCAAATTACAGCCACATGCACATTTCTGAATTTGCAGCATTAACATGCAGATGAGCACAGGCTGCTAATCAGACCTTCTGTGTCATCTTCTCCTCCCCCTCCACTGCAGCCAATACAGTCAGGCACTTTTGACATGCATTTCCATCAGTCCTGCTCCCTTTCTGTTTGGGTGTCCGAATAGGCACAATCGCCCGGCTGCGCAGGTCGTATTCTTGTCAGATCAGCAGGGGAAGCTGAGTCTGTATAATTTCTGAATTGGAGATAAAGCATCTAATGGCCACAGCATTTCAGGTCCGAGACGTTTAGACTCCAACATTTATTGCACCGGTTTTCCATGGACCAGCCATTTAATACATGCATAATAAAGTGCATAATAGAATAAACAACTTTTTATTTTCTATTTTATCTGTGAGGCCCGGTACCAAATGATCTACGGCCCGGTACTGGTCTGTGGACCAGAAGTTGGGGACCACTGGTTTAAACAGAAAGAAAAGTAACAATGCCTTGCTCCAACAAAAGAAACGTTGGTAATGAAAATTGCACATTCAAGAACCAATGAACAGAGAAATGTGCTTTTATCCTTCCAGCTTTAAGATCTGTGTGCAGTGTGCTAATATTAAAGGCCACTATGAAACACAGCATCAGTTCAGTTCAAATTGTCATAATCCCAAAATACAGCTGTGGGAACCAATGGAAATAAGTGAACTGAAACATCACTATGACACATGCACATCCACTCCTTGACAGCTAATTCCTTCAGTATCTTTTCTTGTTTTCTAGAAAAGCATTTCTTCCTGTTTCCCATAAACAAAGTTGTGCTATATTCCGAAGCTTGTTCATAGAAAGAAATCACTGGAATGTATTTAATCTCTGATGAGCCCTCGTGCAAACCAGCTTTCTAGGATGTGTCTTCCATCATTTGGATGATTTGTCTGTTCCTACATAGTAGTTGTGCTGCATCTGCTCTGTTTCATCATCATTGTCATCATCACCGTCTTCATTTGATTCTTTATCATGTTCATTGTCGCAGACATCTTCAGTTCAGTGTGAATGTGACTAGTTCTATACTCTATAAACAGAACCCAGCAACAAAAACTTACCGTACAATGGCAATTACCAGAACTCACGAAATACACTGTGGGATTGCTCAGGTGGGGTGCTACATACCCATGTCGCTAAAATTAGCTGTTTTTGGCACAACGATCCTCCTCCAACTGACAAATCATGCATGCGCAGTGCTTTATAAATCTGACAGCTACTCGAGGCATCAGACCTCACAGCTGCGCTACCGATGAGAAATTAGCGTAAATTGATCAACTGGGGTGTACAGCACCCTGCCCGAGTATCGGAGGGTTAATATGATTCACACCACATACTGTTAAATGCTTTGAGGCAACCTGATCTGTCTGTGTGTGTGTGTGGGTCTACCATGACTGTGACCGTGTGACACTAACCATGAATGTGTGAGCATGTCACTGTGACTGTGGTGTACCGTGACTGTGACCATGTGACACTGTAACCATGAATGTGTGAGCATTTCACTGTGACTGTGGGTGTACCATGACTGTGACCCTGTGACTGGCTTCGGTTATCCATGGTAGCCTATGCATACTGACTGTTCCCCATGTCTTTCAGCACTGTTCGAGGAGCTGCAGAATCTGGATATCTTCCTGGCAGAGCTGTACAAGTGAGTACAGGGAAAGCCACTACTCTTTCCCCACCCCCCACAGATGTATCACACGTATCACCTTCGGGTTAGGAAAATAAAACTTCAACCTTGTGATTTTGGGTGACTTCTGTTTTCAGACATTTGGACAGCAGCAGCAATGAAAGACCAGACATCAGCTCCATACAGCGAAGAATAAAGGCAAGTTCTTACATGCACGCGCACAGAAGTCTGTTTTGGTGGGTTTCTACATTGACTGCCTCCTTCATGTAATTCTTTCCAATTCCTGCAGCAACATTAACAAAAATGAATAGCCAAGTTCTTTTAAAACAAATAAATATAGAGCTAAAAGGATTTTTTCTAGAGATGTCCCCAAGGGGGGGGGGGGCCCCGGGGGGGGGGGGGGGGGGGGGGGGGGGGGGGGGGGGGGGGGGGGGGTGGGGG